>CAWUER010000801.1:0-320842 GCA_963921195.1 Pegoplata infirma | reverse complement strand
AGAAGAATAGGGTGGCTTTTTTTTTAATTTTTTCTCTGATCGAATTCTAATACACTGCATAGATACCTAAGTTGAACTATGACTACGTGACCATTTTTTTCTGAGCTTAAATCAGTACGCCCAGTTTTTATGTTTTTTTTTTTCTAGAAATAACTCTCTAAAATTTTTTCCTATGAGAAAACACTGATGTTTTTTCAACTCTCAAAAAATGTCGGTTAATCTAACTTGACCCCAAGTATTTTTAAAAAAAAACATCTGCAAAAAAACAACTGTTGAAAAACAACTGCAAAAACAACTGTTGTCGTTATTTTACAGAAAATTTAGTTGACTATTCATGACTTTTAACGACATCATTTGAATGTTTTGATCGTTTCAGTGCAGGAAATATAACAATATACCACAGTTTTTGAGAATAAGAAAATCCTCAGATTTTTAGGACTTTTTCCGTAAGTTTTGACATTTCCTGTAAGCAGTGCTGCCAGAAGTGACGATTTTTCGTCATTTTGACGATTTTTTCATGAAATTTTGTAAAATGGTGACTGACGATTTTCTGATTTGATTCCCATTCATTTTGACGATTTTTTGTAACTCCACTTTTATCTACAAAAATCAAAATTTGCAACTTTTTTAATTTTACAATGGTTTGAAAACAAAAATTAAATGAAATTCGATAAAAATAAAATACAGAAGAAAGACACAAATTTACAACATATATTCTCTTTTAGAAATATAACTGCACTTAAAAAATTATGTCGTTTTAAAGTCATTCAGTTTTGCTCTGTATGAAAAAATAAATGATTTTTCTTTTAATTTAATTTTAATTGTTCCTATTTACATGAGAAATCTTTTATTTTTAATATTTGAATTCCCAGTGTACAAATATACTCTCTAGTTACTCAAAAAATGGAGAAAATATTTAAAATTTTTGTGTGAAAACCATTCATCCAAAAGAGCCCTCTTTTTATACTCAAAAACTAAAACTCAAAGAGTCTTTATCGATAAATTTTCAAACAAAATACTTTATACGTTCATTTTAAGCTCTTTTGAATTGGTTTTTGGGGTGTTTTCAAAGGCTCATTTTAGCTCCAAAAAGGTGAGTTATTTGACAAAAAATGTTTGATACTAAAAATTCTTTTTTAAAATTTATATCCTTTAAAAATATGAAAAAAAGTGCCCGGAAAAAAAATTATTTTTGCGTGGGTCTTAACGGTGTCTTATTTTGAAGCGTTCTAAAGTTATACAACAAATAACACTTTTTTTAATGACTTTGTAGTTTGTTTTCTATAGTAAAAATAAATGTAAGAAATTATATTTGTTTAAGATTTAATGATATTTATTTTATCATCAGTTTAAAATAGAAACAAATGAAAAATCGAATGACTTTTAACTATTTTGTAACATGTTTTAAAAGAAAATTCCTTTTTATTTAGTTAAAAATTTTAATACATCAAAAAATGTGTTTTTTACTATTTTTTAAAGTGACGATTTTTTGACGGTTTTTTTTTTAAAACTTTTGACGATTTTAACGTTTTTTTTCTCAAATTTTGACGATTTTTCCCAAAAAAAGCCAGGCAGCACTGCCTGTAAGAAAACTTCACAGCTAATAAGCACGTGTTTTTTTAAAGGCCATGATTTTCTGAGCGCTTTTTCGAATAAGCTTTGATGACATTACCTCATCTAAGATCTCAGAATCATTTGGATTCATGCAATTTTCATCATCTTTCTAAAAATATAAAAAATCCATCCGCCCATTGAACTTTTCGTTATAGAAAACCTCATTTTCAGACTTAAGTTATAAAAAACAACTTTGACGACTTCTATTATGGAAATTCAAGTTTTTGTACAGAATTTTCGAATAAAATTATTTTTTATGTTGAAATGTTTAAAAATCAGTACAATCAGTATATATTTAAAAAAAATCAGTACAACGTTTTTTGATCAGTACACGTGATCAAAAATCAGTACATGTACTGATCAAATCAGTACCAATGGTCAGCCTAAGTATGACGAACATTAAAAAAACCAAATGGGTCCAGCAGTTCACCGATTTTATGTTCATCATATTTAATATTTTTATGATAGAAGAAGTTTAAAGTCCTACTTTTGGACCCGGGGGGTTAGAAAATGTCGCTATTTTAACCTGCCCCCATTTGAAGGCGTGGATATAGGTAAAAAAATAGTTTAAAAAATGAAAAAATCCTAAAAATTTATTGCAAAAAGCATAACAAATTAATTAGTAAACATTTTTCTCGAAGGGGAAATGTATCTCTAAAACACCATCCAAGCCACCCTTAAAAAATTCCTCTGAAATTTGATTCTTTTACATTTTTTTAACACATTTAACACTCTTACTTTTTTAATTTTTTTTCCGGAGTTTTAAATTCTGAAAATTAAAAAAAAAAATAAAAATTGTTTTATTCGATCTTTAAAATATTGTATTTTGAGTAGGTTTATTTTAGCTCGAGGTCATTATTTCCCTTACTAATTAAAACTATGATATTCTCATAGAATAATTTCCAAAAAAATATTTTTATGTGTTAAATTTATTTATGCTGGTAATGTGTTTCGGAATTTTTCTGGACACATTGTCAAGACTATTTAGCAAATATTAAAACCCTATACTACAAGTAGCAAAGAAAATTTAAACGACAAATCAGAAACAGATGCTGCCAAAAAATAAGTAACTGGCTGGTCTTGTCTTTAAATCTGGAACTAATATTCCTGAAAACAAGGCCTGCCTTTCATTCCAGAGTAGATGTTGAATATTATCAAACACTTTGGTCGGGTATTGGAATACAATCTGAAATAAAAGTTTAAACACGTGCCACCCTAGTGTGAAATAATCAACTGTGTTTTTAAAATGATTTGTACCCTATTTCTATTTTAGTTCTATTTGTGTAGAAAATAACTATGAAACAGCGAAAAAAAAATAGTTTGTAGCGTCATTTACGGTAGTTATGGGTTTTCTCTTATTTATTTTCTGTTATTTTTTAATTATATAAATTGAGGAATTTTTACTTTTTATAAAAGACCAAGTAGGAAATGTCTCAGAATCTGAGAATTTTTCTTTATTAAAAATCTCTCAAAATGCGAGACTTTTTCTATACGAAAAATAACTCAGAATCTGAAACTGTTTCTATGCGAAAAATGTCTCAGAATCTGAGTCTTTTTCTTTACAAAAAATGTCTCAGAATCTGAGACTTTTTCTGTAAAAAAAATGTCTCAGAATCTGAAACATTATCTATACGAATAATGATTTAGAATGTGTGACTTTTTTTATACAAAAACTGTCTCCGTTTCTGAAATTTCTTCTATACGAAAAATATCTCAGAATGTGAGACTTTTTTGTACGAAAAATGTCTCAGAATCGAGACTTTTTCTACACGACAAATGTCTTAGAATCTAAGACTTTTTTATACGAAAAACGTCTCAGAGTCGGAGACTTTTTCTATACGAAAAATTTCTCAGAATCTGAGATTCTGAGGCTTTTCCACACGAAAATGTATCTTTTGTAGAATCTCAAACTTTTTCGATACGAAAATGTTTAAGAATCTGAGAATTTTTCTGTAGGAAAACAACAAACTGATATATATTACACTTTTTCTTATTTCTAGTGTGTTATACCCTGTTCTCACTTACAGCTAAAAACCATTTTTAGCAACATTTTTCGTTTTATGCTTAAAAACCATTTTTATGACTCGTTTTACCATACATTTTTTTGTTGTAATATGTCAAAATAAAAATATTTTTAGCTCGTTTTAAAATTAAAACGATTTAAAACGAGCGGAATTCCAGGGGTTGAATTGAGTATTTTTGAATGTTCAGCGTTTTTAAAGCATTTTATTAATATTGGCAACATTGTTTATTACTAAAATGTAAATAATACAAAAAAAAAATCGTGCTATTTTTATCTTAAAGCAATTCTTGAACATTATAAACAGTTATATGTATAATTAATGAATATAATTTTCATATTTTAATTTCGTTTGTTGTTGAAATGTGTACATGTTTATCAGCTGATAATGCAAATGTCAAAATAAAAACATAAAAACCAAAATAAAACGAGTGAAATTACGTGTGAACACTTTTTTTTTAATTAAAACAAATGTCGTTTAAAACCGTTTTTAGATGCTCGTGAGAACAGGGTATTAAACACAGTTGATACCTGTAATAGAATCATTCTAAACCTCTTTTCTATATAAAACCCTAAGTAAAGTAGCTAAATTAGCAACACTTTCAATTTTTAAATCAAACTAAAAGTTTAAAAAATGTATCACTATTAAATTACACTTTTACTTATTTATTTCAATCGTATTAAATTCAGTGAAATTGATTTTAATTTCTAAACTAAATAAAACTAAAAATATATTTATTTATGAAAACAAAAAAAGTTTATATTATAAACATTAATGAAAAAGTACAAAAACGCGTCGTTACGCACCAATTAATGGGGGTCTGTAGCAAATTTTTATTTATAAACCGTCATACAGACAGACACATAAACAATAAATCTTACAGACTTCAAAAAACAAACAAAAAAAAAAACAGAAAAACGAATAGCAACTAAATATTTAAACTTATAAAATAAAATATTTTAATGGAAAAATTTATAAAAAAATCTAAAAAAAAATAAATAAATATTAAAATTAAAGATTCACAGCACGTGTTTTAAATTTAAACAACAGGTAGCAATAAAAATGTTTATTACTTAAATCGAAAAAACGAAACATTTTTAAACAATTCTAAAAATTTGTTAAATGTTTTATAATAGATTAAATAAGGCATCTCAATTACATTTATAAATAAAATTAATAGAAATACTTCGTACACATTAAAAAACATTTTTGTGTAAAATTTTTTATTTAATTTTAAATTTACCTAAGTTAAACTTTTGTAAATTATAAAACTAATTAGTTTTACTACACCATTTACAGATGTTATTCGTAAAATATCAATAAAATATTCCATTTGTTAAACTTAAATTCTAATTAAAATTAGAAGATTCTACTTGTTATTCAAAAATTCCATTTAATAATTATAAATTCTAATTCAAATTTAAGGATTCCAATTAAAATTCGAAAACTCCAATTAAAATTTAAATATTCCAATTATAATGCACACAGAAAGAATTGAAAACGATTAATTCGACAGCTAAAGAAAATAACAAAAATTTTAATCAAAACATTGATTGACTTATTTGAATTTTGATCAATAGATTTAATTGAAAATTGTTATCCAATAATTTTTTGTGTGCACAGAAAAAATTTGAAATGAATTTCAATCAACAAAAACGCGGAAAACAATTTTTTGATTGAAACTCCTCCAATTAAATAAATTGTTATACCAATCATCAAATTGTAGGTTATTTATTGACATTTTTTTCAATCAAACATTTTGTCGATTTTGATCAAAAGATTGATCAATTTTTTATTTATAGTCAAGCAAAATAATGATTGATTTAACAAATGAATTGTAAGCTTATGAAAAAATTATCAAAAATGCATATTTTTTGCCAACAATAAAAAAAAGTAAAACCCGATTATTTTGTTTATTTTTGAATTAATCTATTCAAATAAATTAAAGCGAAAAAAAAATTGTAATCTACAGTTTAAGAAAATAACAAAAATTTTAATCAAAACATTGATTGACTCATTTCAATTTTGTTGATCAATAGATTTAAGTGAAAATTGTAAGCCCAAAATTGTTTGTGTGTAGGGATGCCAAACGGGAAATTCCTAATCCCGGGATTTATTTTTTTCAATATCGGGATTTTTCGGGATTTTCCGGGAAAAAGTGCTTTTTGGAAATTCCGTTTCGAAGTGTTGGAAAAGGCGTAAAAAAGTGTACATTTCGTAAATTTAATATATCCTGAAATAATGGTCCAAGAAACTTGATATTTTGAATTAAGGATCATCCAGCAAAAAAAAGAAAATAATTCGGTTGCAGTAACCGACTTGTTCAGTTGACGAAAATTTCGGTTGTCACAACAAATCTGTTTTATCTGCTATAAAAAAAAAATTATTACTTTTACACATTACACCACGTAAATTTTATTATTACCTTTTTTCTTCAGTGTACACTCAAAAAATAACCTTGTAAAATTACAAGAAAAATTTATAACTTTTTTTGTTTGCTACCTGCTATTTGACAAAAATACCTAGTAATTTTACAAGCTTTTTACCAATAATTTTGTAATTTTACAAGGTTTTTACCAATAAAATTGTAAATTTTCAAATTTTTAGACACAATAAAGTTTACAAGGAGGTTTCGTAATTTTACTAGATTTATTGCTTCCTCCTATTTTACGAGAATTCCTAGTAATTTTACATGCTTTTTACCAATAATTTTGTAATTTTACTAAATTTTTACCAATAAAATTGTAAATTTACAGTTTTTTGGTGCAATTGAAATTACAAGGAATTCTCGTGAATTTACTAGATTTTTTTTTTGTAAAATTATTTTGAAAAATTGTAAAATTACAAAAAAAATGTAAATTACAAAAAAAATGTAAAATTACAAAAAAAAATTTAAATTTCGATTTTAATTTGTTTGTTAAAAAACAAGGAAAACTCTCAAATATTGGTAAAATGGGATTACGAGACTTTTCCTAGTAATTTGACAAAGTTTTTTTTTGTGTGTAATGATGTCAACGATTATTTCAAATCAATTAATTCCTAAAATAATCACAAAAAATTAAAAAAAAAATAAATTAAATGTATAAATAACAAATTTTTTATTATAACAACTTAATTAATTGGAAGTATTTGTCTATTACTTCATGTTTTGTTAATTTTAACGATTGATTAAAATTAAAATATAAAAATTTATTCATTAGAATTTTGTTTGTATATAAATTTTAGTGTTTTTTTATTTATTTTTTTTTTTCATATGTATAAAAATGTTTGATTACATATTTACATTTCAATAGCTTTTGAATTTATTTTTATTTTTTGATAACAAATTGTGATGATGCTACTACAACTGATGATTTGTTTGATTGTTGATGATGCTAGAAATGTTTTTTTTACATTTTGCATTTGGATATTTTTTTCATTTACATTTTTTATTAGCAATTGAATTGCATGCAAACAATTCATTTTAAATTACAAAAAAAAATATTCTAAAAAAAAATAACATTTAAAACTACATAATATTTAACGACAATCAAGTGATACAACAGAATTGTGCAAACTTTAATTTTAAGAAATTAAATATTTTGATGTAACAAACAATTTTTTTATAAAAGGTTTAAAAATCTTAAAATTTGGACTGCAGAGAAAAATAAAAATGAATTACAATTACGAAATTCGTTGATTTAATTACAAAATTAATTGATTTCGAAGCTACACGAAAAAGCGCATAATAATTACTCAATTTGATTGAAAATAATTTTAGCATTTAAAGCTTTTTTTTTTGTTATTATTGCATGTTTATGAGTTGGCTGTTAATAACAATGCATATTACGATTTATTTTATTTTTACAGAAAAGTTAAAAAATCAATTAAAATATTAATTAAATCAATTATAATGTTTAATTGCAGTTAAATTTATTATCAAATAAAATTTTAATTGAAAAAAAATTTAGATATTGAATAAAAGTTGTTTTTTATTCGACATTTCAGAATTAATATTGAAAAAATAAAGTTGTTCAAGCTCGAGGTCAAGTGTTTGTAAGTTTCTTTTTTGCATATATTACGCTGAAGATGCTATGTGAAGTGTAGCGAAATAAAAAGCAATAAAGAAATTTACAATCACTTGGCCTCGAGCTTGAACAAATTTAATTTTTACAAAATTTTTGATATTTTTTTCTGTATGGTTTCACTTAAAACTGGATTCTTTAGAATCGCGGCACCTCGAGACCATAAGGAAGTTAGCTTAATTTAAGTTTCTTAAAAGTCCGTCCGACTTCCTTTCTAATTTACTGTATCAATACCAGGGACATCTCCTGAAATACATTTAAAAATCTAAAATATATTATTTCTAATCTCTTTTCTGCATATTTAGTTCATATTCAACATTGGTCTCCCCTGCTAACATTATATGAAAAGTTAAAATATGAATTGTAATGAATTCATTGTCATACGACTAGTTGGCAAATTAATATCTTTCAGTATTTTTTGTCTACTTCATTCACACAAGATTTTTGTTTTTTATATTTTGAACAAAAATTTAGTTCAAATTGATCAAGCTCAATGAGTCATTTAACAATGGTTTATTTTAACAATTATACTTTTAATTTAAATTTTTGCAAAGAAAAAGAAGCAGAAATAACAAACAACTTCATTAGTAATTTTAAGTTTTATTAAAATTTTATTTTTGTAAATTTTATATTTTGAATGCCAAAATATTTTACTTTTTAAATTTGTTTGTTAAATCATCATCATTTGTCGTACAACATAAAAAACAAATTTAAAACTCACTCCAAGTATTAAGTAAGGGAACTGTAGTCTAACGACCATATGATACCCTACACCATATTTCAACTTCAAAGCAAATAGACAAAATATTAATCTACAGCAAAGTCCAACTTAAGCTGGTGGAATTAGTAAGACGATGGTGAAAGTTTTTCGTTGGCCCCATGTTGGGCGCCATTTATGAAATTCCTTCATTCCTTAAATTTTCCTCGACGGAATCTTTATGTTATTTTGGAAGTTTAGGTCTTTAATGAAAACTGTTTAAAACATAAAAATAATATATGTTTAAAACTTACTGCAAGTATTGAGTAAGGGAACTGTAGTCGAACGACCCTAGTACCCTAAACCACATTTGAACTAAAAACCTCATAGACAAAATAATAACTTACAAGGTTGAGTTGAGGGTGGGTTGTACAAGCCTAAAAATAAGTAAATTTTCTAGGCAAGTCCATGTCGCTCAGACCTAAAATAGTCCATTGTACCGTTACAAGGTTAGTATCTCAACCCTTATGAACTGATTTGTCTGAAACTTAAAATATAAATAAAAGAGACGATTTTATGGTTGGGGTGTCTCGGGTTATCGGCCATATCAGTGTTTCAAAATTTCGTTGTCCCCTTATGAAACAGTGTGGACCTTTAGGAAAATTTAGGTAACTCCCGAACTAAATTTAATATTTTGAACCCCTAAATCCGCGATATGGCCGAGAAGCCGAGACACCCCAACCTTAGAATTGTCTCTTTTATATATATTTTATGTTTCAGGCAAATCGGTTCATAAGGGTTAAGATACTTCCCTTGTTAGAGCAAAGCCGAACTTAAGTTGGTTAATGTAGAAATACCCATATGACGGTTTCTTTTTTAAAATCTTTTTCTTGTAGTTTTGTAGGGGTTTTATACAAAAAATTTAAAGTTTTAAAATTTTTTTGAAGTACAAAAAGAAAAGAAAAAGATTCTAGAAAAGACAGCGTTATATGGATTTAAGTGGATGGTGATTTTTTTTTTTCAACGTTGGGCACCATTTATGAAACACTCATTCCTCCTCTACCAAAAAATTATACTATTAAAAAAATTTGGAGAAAAAAGTATTCCAATTCGTTTCCTGTTTCATTCCATGTCGTTTTCTGTTCCATTCCATTTCGTTTCCTGTTCCATTCTATTTCGATAGGGAACATAAAAGTGGCCTCGGACTAGAATCATTATCATTTTAATAATTAAATCCCATCTTCTCAAACTCATCATGTCATTTACCATTGAAGATTGTAGGGCATTAGAAATTTCAAAATTCATTTTAGCATGTTTTTTTCCAAGAGATTACATCTTAATGATGAGTATGTATGACTTTGTTATTTTTTTTCTTTCTTTCTTTTTCATTAAAATGTAAACACGTAATATGCGAAAAATTTTGTGTAAGTAATAAAGTTAGGAAAAAAAAAATAATAATAAAAAATTGCACAATTTACAAGAAAAAGAAATTTATAATAGAAATGTGAAGAGAAAGAGGAGCGTATAATAGTGAAGACGTCATTTATTATAATGAGAAAATATTTCGGTGAAGTATTTTTTAAAGCTACAATGAGTAGCAAAGAAATAGGTTAATATTATTAAAATATATAAAATATAATTACATTTTTTTATTAGTTATAAAAAATTATTTCATTGAGATCACGAATTTACCACTTAAACGATAAAATTCACATGAAGGCGATAACACGCAGAGAAGAAACTGAATTGCGACAACATAATTGAATTGAAGTGTCAACATAGTTAGATTGATAACTTTATCATAACATGATTGTAGCGATCATATTATAAATTTCGCTGATTATAGTATGATACAAAAAATGTCACTTTATAGTTAAACAGTTCATGGGATTGAGAACGAATAGAACATTTGTACACTCAAAAAAAAAAGTTTGTAAAATTACAAGCAAAAGGTCTTGTAATTCTATTTTACTAATATTTTTGTCTATTTACAAAAATTCTTGTATTTTTAATAAAACAAAAACTACCGTGCGCTTTGTAATTTTACTATAATATGTTGGTAAATTTATTTAACATTTTTTTAGGTAAATTAACAAAAAAAATAATTATTTTACAAATTAAATAAAAATTACAAGGTGTTTAGTTGTTTTACACAAGAAAATTGTAATTGTACAACAACATTTTATTTGATAGTATTTAGTCTTTCTACCAAAAAATGTTTTATTACAAACAATTCTGTGGCAAAAAGGAATAAGTGCATAAGTGTTTTTATACTACTTTTCAGGAGAGCATTTTTAAGTTTTAATTTCAAATACCAAATCTGGGTTTACAAATTTGGACATTTTGGGCATGTAAATATCTCAAGCATTATTATCGACACAATCTTCGCTACTTTAAAAGTTGATATATAGAAAGACTATGGAGATATCGGGTGAAAACCATTGATGTTGTTATTGCGTTTTTCAAAATTACATTTTAATCTAAGCATATGTCGAGATATGCAGTTATGTATCCCTGTAAAATACATTTTAGCATCTTCAACGATTGCTGATTTTAAAATAAGGAATAAAAACATAACTCAGATATGCTGTTACGATTTTTATTTTTCCTTTAAGAAAAAATGAGTTGTGGAGTTCTGAAATCAATATCTCAGAAAGTTTTAGTCCGATTTTCATAAAAATTTGATACAATACGAAAATGTATAAGGAGATTCCGAAAATGCAAAAACACGTTTTGGACATAACTCGACTTATGTTGTTATGGGTTTTTGCCACAGAATTTTTTTTCAAGATTTTTTAGTTTACAAGGTTTTCAGTATTTTGACACAAAAAAATGTAATGTAACAAAAATTTGTATTGAAAAATAATTATGCAACAATAGGAGACGCAAAAATTTTCTAAGTCCATATTTTGTTAAAAATTATTTTTTATAAATAAAAAAATTTTGAAAATTTTTTAAGTTCCGGATACAAACATTTTTCAATTAGTTGTAAGCTTTATCAAAAAAATTGAATATCAGGACAATTTTTTGGTAACTTGCTTTAAGTAAAATACCACAATTTTTAAATGTTTTTGCTATATTATTGTTCTAGTTTTTTTGTTTGTATTTTTACCATTTTTTGGTAATTTTACCATATTTTTTGGTACTTTTTTTTAAATCTGGCACTAAAATGTCAATCAAAAGCTGTCAATTATGAAAAATTAAGTGTTTTCTTATTTTATCAGGTACTTAAACGTCCAATCTACAATATCCAAAGTTTTTTTTATAATTTTTTAAAAATACTTGCTAAAATAATTAAAAATTCGAAAAAAAGGTAATTTTTTTGACTAGTTTTTCTTGAAAATATAAGAAATTTCTTGTGTAGCCTCCTTCGCAATTCTCATATGTTCTACTTAAGAAAAACGAAATTCCGAAAAAAAAAAATAAAAAAGTGCAGTGTTATACTCTAACAAGTTTGTTAAAAGTGTTCAAGTGAAAAAAAAAGTGCTACTCCAGCTGCCGAAGAAGAAAAAATAAGATGAACCAATGGAAAAAACCTTTAAATTTACAAAACCAATATGTAAATATACCAAATTTTTTGTAAATTTACAAAACAAATATGAAAGTTTAGAAAACAAAATTGTATACTTACAGAAAAAGTTGTAATTTTACAAAAATGAAGTAGAAAATACAAAAACAATATTGTAAATTTACAAATTATTTGGTTAAACTACTGTTTTTACGGCAAAAAAATAAGAAAAAATGGTATATTTACAATAAAAATTGTAAATTTACCACTTTTTACTGTAAATATACAAGTTTTTTGCCATAAAAAACTGTAGTTAAACCAAACAATTTGTAAATCTACAATTTTATTTTTTGATTTTCTACTTTATTTCGTAAATTTACAACTTTTTTTGTAAGTCTACAATAATATTTTACAAAAAAATTGTAAATTTACACTTTCTCCCCGTAATTTTTTTGTTAAATCAATTTACAAATTATCCCCGTAACATTACGGGGATTCTTGCTAGTACATATTTTACAAAACCTGCCCCGTAAAATCACGGGGATTTTATGTCATTTTACAAACTTTTTTTTTTGAGTGTAGAATTATACTGGGGTTAATAAAAACACAGGAAACGGATTTAAATTAATATTTTGTCAACTTTTTTGCATTTGCTTTAAGATTTGACTCACTTTTACTAATGTGCAAAATTTTAGTAAGGTATTTGCCAAAAATTTGATTTTGACCTAATAGAAAAATGTTTGCCCTAATAGAAAAAGGCCATATATCCAAAAAATTTATTGAAATTTGAAGAAACATTTGTTATTTTGCAGCAGATTTTGATCATGTTTTTATGAGCCTTGCAAAACTTGAAGAAATATTGTTTTTATTTGTTTGTAACACTTTAAGAGCTTCAAGGATAGACTTTTTAAGGATTGCAAGGACCGGAAAAAAAGTTATTTTTTTTAATTTTTTTTATTCCTGGTATTTGTTGCAGTAGTTATACAATATGACACTCAGCCATATGAACCGATTTGCATGAAACGTTACATATATATAAAAGGGACAATTCTAAGGTTGGGTTATCTCGGCTTATCGGCCATATCGGGGATTTAAGGGTTCAAAACATGGGTCAAATAAATGGCGATAAAAACGTTTTTTGGATTTTTCAGCCATTTTTTTCTAAGAAACTATATGATGTATACATTTGAGAAGAAAGGTTTTTTTAATCCAAGTACTTTTTTCACGAAAATGTGTAAATTTTGGGGGGTATATATGAAGACATAGACCTACGATGTCCATATGAATACGAAATAATCTTTATTAATTTTAATTCGACACGTATTTTTGTCCTAGAGGATATTCCTATTAGTTCGGGAGTTATCAAAATTTCCCCGAAGGTCCACTTTGTTTCATAAGGGGACAACGAAATTTTAAAACTCTGATATGGCCGATGAGCCGAGACACCCCAATCTTAAAATCGTCTCTTTTATATATTTTAAGTTTCAGGCAAATCGGTTCATAAGGGTTGAGATACTTCCCTTGTAAGTATGTTTTTAAGAACTATAATATTAGATTTTTAGATTTAGATTTTATAAATGTAATGAAATATTAACCCTAAACTGCACATTAGACTGGGTCGAAATCCTACAAAGTGTAAGGATCGATTGTCCTTAGTGCGGGAAAGTAGTAATGGGGTAATATAAGCATTTTATGGAAGACAACTTTTTAATCGGTCAAAAACTCTATTAGCGCATCGGTGGTCAAAATTGAGATTTTGGTCAAAATGGCCAAATTTTCCAAAAATTTTTAAAAATATAAATTTCATTTTATTGTTTAATAAAAATTATTTTTTTATTGTATTTGATACTAATAACGTTCGTGTTAAATATTGGAATTTTATGTCATCAATAAGATATTTTTATTTAAGATACAAAAAAAATCATATTTTTGGCGCAGTTCTCAAAACCACTTTTTTTAAATAAAATTTTTTTTATTTATTAAAATTGCAAAATATTTTGATTTTATTATTCAATGTTATTAAAAACATCATAAAGACTAAAGATTTAAATTTTTGTAAAAATCCGTTCGGTAGTTTTTTCTAGGGAGCGATTTCAATTGAGCGGATTTCAAGGAAATTGGATTTTTTGCTCTTTTTTTGAGTTTTTATTTTTTGTAAACTACATTATTGTGCAAATTGACCAATATTATGCTCTATCTTGTTCCATTTGATCGTGGTAATATAGTTTTGAAACGATAGATTTATAGGACATCTTTAACCCTAATCGGTCAGCGGCCAAATGTGTCCCGTACTGAGTTTTTTTAGGTTTTAACTACGGGTTTTTGAAATAAATGGTTGCAAAATCTGTTTTGATATGAATATTGTGTTTTATGTTCTTTTATTTAATCATATTAACTTAATTCTGAAACATAAATTTTTTTGGACATCTTTAACCCGTATGTGCATGCAACCAAAAATGTCCCCTACCAAAGTTTTCATGTTTTTCAAAAATTAAAAAAAAAATACATTTTTGTATGCAAAATAGTCATAAATAAATATTTAAATAATTTTGATATTGCCAATAGCGTTAACCCTTCTGAACTATAGGTCAAAAGTGTCCCACTTACAGATTTTTAAGCCAAAATGATAATATTGAATTAGGATTACGTGCGGATTAATTTTGTTTTAATAAAACTTAAATTTTTTGATATTATATCACACGCAATCATTCATTTCATATATTTCTTAATGTCAAAAAAAGTCATAAATGCAGAGCAAAACGTACTTTTCGCATTTTAAAATTGTCTGTAAAATTAAGTTATATGTTTAGTCCGCTTATAACACGGCAAAAATCTAGAGTTAATAACAAGTTTTTTACTTAACACTTAATTAACAAAAAATTTCTTACTTTTTCTATTATTATTATTAAAATACGGAATAAATAATACTTATTAATCCAACAATTTTAAATTTGCGAAAAGTACATTTTGTTCCGCGGCTCATCAAATCAAATAATCTCTAAATTAAAATTTTAAAACTATACTAAATGCCTATTAGTTTTCACACTTAGCTTTACCCCATTTAGTCTAGTCTTAAAATTTTGATTTAGAGATCATTTGTTTTATAGCTTTTTCTAGAAATTTGCGTTAAAATGGCATCTATTTGTTTTTGCATATTTTGGTCAAAATGCATATTTTGCATATTTTGGTTTTAAATGCATATTTTGTGCATATTTAAACCTTTTAAGTGCATATTTTCGCATAAATTAGCAAAAACACAAATTGTAATTTATTTGTTTCAAAAACTTTTTTAAAAATTTATTTTAAATATTACAAAAAATATTTTTGTTTTTTTAATTTTTAGATTGCCTTAATTTCTAAAACAAATATTGCTTACATGAAGTTAAAAATGTTACTATTTAATCCGGCGTTATTTTTGTTTGATTTTAAAGAAGTTTTTCGAATTAAAACAAGATTTTTATTGCACACATTTTATTTTTTAGTGCATATTTTAAGCTTTTTTAGTGCATATTTTGAATTTTTTCGCACATATTTTAAGCGCATATGTTCGGTTTTTTAGTGCATGAAAATCTCATCCCTATTTATGATGTGTGTTTTTTTTAGTTTTTGAACAACATGAAATTTTTGGTTGCATACACATACGGGTTCAAGATGTCCAAAAAAAAGATGTGTGTTTCAGAATTAAGTCAATATGATTAAATAAAAGAACATACAACACCACACGTAACACAAACATGATTTTGCAACCATTAATTTCATAAAACAGTAGTTATAACCCAAAAAAACTCAGTACGGGACACATTTGGCCGCTGACCGATTAGGGTTAAAGATGTCCTACAAATCTATCCTTTCAAAACTAAGTTACCATGATCAAATGGAACAAGATAGAGCATAATATTGGTCAATTTGGACAATAATGTAGTTTACAAAAAATAAAAACTCAAAAAAAGAACAAAAAATCCAATTTCCTTGAAATCCGCTCAATTGAAATCGCTCCCCAGAAAAAACTTCCGAACGGATTTTTACAAAAATTTAAATCTTTAGTCTTTATGATGTTTTTAATAACATTGAATTATAAAATCAAAATATTTTGCAATTTTAATAAATAAAAAAAAAATTATTTAAAAAAAGTGGTTTTGAGAACTGCACCAAAAATATGATTTTTTTTGTATCTTAAATAAAAATATGTTTATGATGACATAAAATTCCAATATTTAATACGAAAGTTATTAGTATCAAATGTACCAAACAATAAAATGAAATTTATATTTTTAAAAATTTTTGGAAAATTTGGCCATTTTGACCAAAATCTCAATTTTGACCACCGATGCGCTAATAGAGTTTTTGACCGATTAAAAAGTTGTCTTCCATAAAATGCTTATATTACCCCATTACCACTTTCCCGCACTAAGGACAATCGATCCTTACACTTTGTAGGATTTCGACCCAGTCTACTGCAAATTAATCGATAATATTGCAAGGACATGCAAAACATTTTTATACCCTCCACTCTAGTGATAGAGGGTTTATATAAGTTTGTCATTCCATTTGTAACACCTCGAAATATTGGTCTAAGAACCCATAAAATATATATATTCATGATCCTCGATCGATTTTAAGACGATCTAGCAATGTCCGTCTGTCCGTCTGTCCGTCTGTCTGTTGAAAACACGCTAACTTTTGAAAGGCTTTACGGAGACTTCTGAAGTTTGGCATATATGTTGGGCATTTACCTGGTCAGGTTGGTAATGCAATCCATCAAAGTTATGAGCAAAAGACTGAATTTTGGCAAGAGATAAAAAACACACTAACTTTCGAAAGCCATTTTGAGGATGCTAAAGCTTTGCATATTTATTTGTCGTTCCTCTGGCCTAGTTCGTATTGAATTTCATCCAAATCGGTTCAGTGGTTCAAAAATTATTACCAAAACCGAGAATTTCAGATTAGCTTCACCTTAAATTCACATGTTGAAAACCCGTTAAACATATTTTTAAAACATTATTAAGTCAAAAAAATATTTTACGACGTATTTTTGTCACTCAAAAATATTTTTACAAAAAAAAAAAATACACTAGAAAAAAGTTTTACACTCAAAAAAAATTTACACTCGAAAAAATTTAGTAAATTATTTTTTTTTTCAAAAATTAGTTAAAAAAAGTTTTTTTTTTAAAACAAAATAAAATATTTCTAATCAAAAATTTAATTTTTTGTATGTTAAAAAATTTACTATCACTTAAAAAGGGCATTGTGGAGGGTATTCATAGAATCGGCCAAGTCGAATTTAACTTTTCTACTTGTTTTTTCTTAATTTTTGTTTATATACCCTACACCACACTGTGGTTCAGGGTATAATTAGTTTGTGCTGATGTTTGTAACTACCCGAAATGTTGGTCCTAGATCCAGAATAACTTTTTGAGTCGATTAAGCGATGTCCGTATGTCCGTCCCTTCGTATGTCTGTCCATGTAAACGTGGAAACATTACAGGTCGCAATTTTTAATCAATTGACTTGAAAGTTGAAATTTACCCCCCTCTTGGCCCTTATTAAAATAAAAAATCGGTCCATATTTAGACCTAGCCCCCATACAATGGCCCTCTTTAGTTTTAGCTCAAATGGCTCTAACAACCTTATTATAACACCGTCCGACAAAAATTAAAAAAGTCGTTGAACACGAACTGAATAATATACGTTTAAAACTAGAGACTAAGGGCGGATTACTCAATGAAAAGTTAGCTGCTAACTGCCGATTTAACGGAGCCTTATGTCAAAATTTGTATGAAAAAGTTAAATTTAACGGAGAGTTATTTTATAACTGAGCATTGAGTAATCCACCCTAAATGTAGTAAAACTGCATTTACAGTTTTTTATTTCGTGATCCTGTTTCCTTTTAAAATGACTTCAAAGTTGTAGAGGATTAAATTTTATAAAATATTTTTTTAATATTTGTACTTGCTCTAGGATGCCACTATTGATAGCAAATGAAAGAGGAGGATCTCCCCTAATCTCTCCTATTTTAGTATTTTTATATATCAGGAAAAAGTATGTTTGTTATGTCCTTTCAAAATTGTATCCTTCAATATCATTCAAAATTTTTAACAAAATATTTTGATAAAGTTTTCAAATGAGTTTATTCACATCCTTTTAACCTGATATGGCAAAATAGAAAAATGGAAAAATTTGGGGAGATCCTCCTCTTTCATTTGCCATCAACAGTGATATCATAGGACAAGTACACATATTTCAAATATGTATCCTTTAAAACTTTGAAGTCCTTTTAAAAGGAAATAGGATCACTAAATTAAAAACTGTTAATGCAGTTTTACTCCATTTAATCTCTACTTTCAGACGTATATCATGTTTAATTTTGGCTGTCGGATGGTGTAATATTTATCTTTTCGAAATTTGGCACACACAAAAAATTATTGGCGAAAAATTTTCAATTAAATCTATTGATCAACAAAATTAAAATGAGGCAATTAATGGTTTGATTAAAATTTTTGTTATTTTCTTTAACTGTCGAATTACAAATTTTCAACATACCAGATTTTTTTCGCTTTAATTTATTTGAATAGATTAATTCAAAAATATACAAAATAATCTAGTTTTACTTTTTTTTATTGTTGGCAACATATTGGAAAGCAACAAAGATTAATTGTTTGATAATTTTGTCATAAGCTTACAATTCATTTGTTAAATCAATCATTATTTTGATTGACTATAAATAAAGGATTTTTGATCAAAATCGAAAAAATGTTTGATTGAAAAAATTTTCAATCAATCACCTACAATTTGATGATTGGTATAACATTTTTTTTAAGTGGAGGAATTTCAATCAAAAATTTGATTGAATCCGCCTTTTTGTTGATTGAAATTCGTTTCAAATTTTTTCTGTGCAGGCAAACTTGTTTTGTCTTCACAAATCATTCCGAATTTTAAAGGAATCGGACCAGTTCTGCTTGTAGCCCCCATACAAACCACCTTCCCGATTTTTACATAAATTTTTACACAATTTTCATGAATATAGAAAATATTTAACTAAAATTTTGTTTATGTATGTTAAACGCTTACTTTAATAACATTATCAAATCTGATTATCATCGGACCATTTTTGGACTTAGGCCCCATGTTGAAAATTTCACCCGATATTCAGTTAAAGCGGTTTATTGTCAACAAATAGAATTCTATTTCACTCAAATTTGATTTGTTAGTGTTTTTACACTTATTAAAGATTTGACAAAATATTTATTTGATCGGTCCATGTTTGAACTTGGGACCCATATTCCGGGAAACTATGGTGTAGGTCTTGACCAACTTTAATTTTCTTATACGTTTGAAAAATCAAACTACAAAGTTTCGAATTTTTACACAGGCCGCAAAATAGATACATTTACAAATGCGAATTTTTCGAAAACTCATTATGCTAGAAAAATTGTAACAAGAAATTTGAAATCAATTTGTCATTCTGTGATAGAGTGTTGATCTAGGACACTATAAATCATATTTATTACTGATTCTTAATTGGTTTTAGGTTTCTGAGTATCGTTATGCCGTTGTAAATCTGTGTATCGTTTGACTATTTTTTAATCGTTTTTTGTCGCCTGTCGTTGCAATTGTGTTTTTGCCTTAATAATACATTTTAATGGAATCTTTTACATGACATGTTACCAATTTCTAGGCGTAGTGGGTGGTTTTATCATAGTCATCTTTAGTATGTAGGTTTATTTCTGCTTTGAACAATAAAACCTTCATTAAAAATTGTTTAATTAAACATTTATTTCAATTCTTTTGTATTTTAAACTTTTGTTAAAAGTTTTGTTTACACAAAATTATTCTTTGATAAAAGATTTATTAAAAATTTTAAGTTTTTATTGTTTTTTTTTGCACATGCCTGCATATTTTTATGTTTAATTCGAAACCTTGAATATGAAAATCTGCAAACAAAAGAAGAATTAAACAAAAATTAATACAAAAAAATATTAAAAAAAAAAAACAATTAGAAGCTTGAAAACTAAGAGAGTAATCGTTTTTGTTGAATTACTTACTACACCGTCCGACAAAATGAAAAAAAATTGTTAAATACGAACTGGATAATATACGTTTGAAACTAGAGACTAAACGTAGTAAAACTGCATTTACAATTTTTCTTTTCGTAATCCTGTTTCCTTTTACAAGGACTTTAAAGTTTCAGAGGATTACATTTTATAAAATATTTTTTTTAATATTTGTACTTGCCCTAGGATTGCACTATTAATAGCTAATGAAAGAGGAGGATCTCCCCTAATTTTCCTATTTTATTATTTTTACATATCAGGAAAGAGTTACGTCCTTTTAAAAATGTATCCTTCAATATCATTCAAATTTTTTAACAAAATATTTTGATAAAGTTTTCAAATGAGTTTGAGTTTAATCACATCCTTTTATCCTGATATGGCAGAATAGAAAAATGGAAAAATTAGGGGAGATTCTCCTCTTTCATTTGCCGTCAACAGTGATATCATTGGACAAGTACAAATATTTCAAATATGTATCCTTTAAAACTTTGAAGTCCTTTTAAAAGGAAACAGGATCACGAAATGAAAAACTGTAAATGCAGTTTTAATCCATTTAATCTCTACTTTCAGACGTATATCATACGGTTCATGTTTAATATTTGCTGTCGGACGGTGTAATATTTATCTTTTCGAAATTTGGCAGGCAAACTTGTTTTGTCTTCACAAATCATTCCGAATTTTAAAGGAATCGGACCAGTTCTGCTTGTAGCCCCCATAAAAACCACCTTCCCGATTTTTACATAAATCTCTCGAATTTCATGAATATAGAAAATATTTAACTAAAATTTTGTTTGTGTATGTTAAACGCTTACTTTAATAAGATTATCAAATCTGATTATCATCAGACCATTTTTGGACTTAGGCCCCATGTGAAAATTTCGCCCGATATTCAGTTAAAGCGGTTTATTGTCAACAAATAGAATTCTATTTCACTCAAATTTGATTTGTGAGTGTCCGACAAAATGAAAAAAAGTTGTTTAATACGAACTGGATAATATACGTTTAAAACTAGAAACTAAATGTAGTAAAACTGTATTTACAGTTTTTGTTTTCGTAATCCTGTTTCCTTTTAAAAGGACTTCAAAGTTTTATAGGACTAAATTTTATAAAATATTTTTTTAATATTTGTACTTGTCCTAGGATGCCACTAGTGACAGCAAATGAATGAGGGGGATCTCCCCTAATTTTTTTTTATATTATTTCTATATATGAAAAATTAGGTAAGATATGTCCTTTCAAAAATGTATCCTTCAATATCGTTCAAAATTTTCAAGAAAATGTTTTAATAAAGTTTTCAAATGAAATTATTCACATCCTTTGATCCTGATACGGCAAAGTAAAAAAATCGAATTAGTAGAGATCCCCCTCTTTAATTTGACATCATCCTAGGATATGTACAAATATTTCAAAAGTATTTTTCAAAATGTATCCTTTAAAACTTTAAAGTCCTTTATAAAGGAAACAGGATCACGAAATGAAAAACTGTAAATGCAGTTTTACTCCATTTGATCTCTACTTTCAGACGTATATCATCCGGTTCATATTTACTATTGGCTGTCGGACGGTTCTATACATAAAATATACTTAGTAAGTAGGGATGCCAAACGGGATTGACATTTACAAATCCCGGGATTCGGGATTTTAAAATCCTAATCCCGGGATCCCGGGATTTTTCGGGATTTCGGGATTTTTCGGGATTTATTAAAATTAAACTTTTTTACGTTATATTTTTAATACATTTTTTTATAATTAAATATTTAATTAATTCATAACTATTGAATAATTATCGCAAAGTTTTACATAATTAGCACAGAAAAACCGAAAATTTAGGAACAACTATGACCGATTTGAATAGATTCGAGCAATATCCGTCTGTGAAAGACGCGATGCAGTCGAATTCAGAAGATTAGAAACTATTTTTTTATGTCGGCCTCTTTTGTAGACGTGGATATAAAATATTTGTTTTAATAATGATAAAATTGTATTTATAAATTTGTTTCAACTTATTGCGAGGGAATGTCCTCCGCCGATACATTTGTATTAATTGTCCTATTGGTAGGCGAATCACATTTTAACAGTTTCCTTCCCTTTACGATAAATGTTTACAAATGCATATATTACGCTTAAGTAACAGAATTTTATAATTATTTACATAACTTTTTATATCTACGCCCACAAAAAGGGGCGGGACGAGAAAAATGAAATGGCTAGGTGCAACTTAAAAATGTGACATTTGCTTAACAAAAGTACAAATTGGTAAAAGATTTTGGGTTTTCAGAGACTGTTTTGGTTATTTAATGGGGAAATTTTCCCCTCCTCTCTCTTTTACTCATTTACGAACTAAAACTGTTAAATAAAAACTTTACAAATGGATTACTAAATGCTCCATTTTAAATTAAACTCTCGGCAAAATCTAACTGCTTCTTAAAAATGTTGTCATATGCATACATCGGCAGCTAACTCTATATTAGGGTTTAAAAAAAATTTCCTTTGTTCGAATTTCAAAATCGTTTGGACCTGTAGGGTTCCTTTTAGACACGAAAATCGAAAAGTTTCAAACAAAGTAAAAAATGTTTCAATTTGTTTGGATTTTTCGATTTTCAAGTCAAAAAAGAAACCCTGACTCCGACGATTTTTAAATTTGAAAAAAGGAAAATTTGATTCACCCTTCTGTATATTAAGTAATACGCCCTAAAAATTAAATTATACTACAAAAGAATAAGAGAAATTAAGCCCAACTTGCCTTATTTGTCACCACCGGACAATGAGCACTGGGAAAATAATATATTTTGGCTACAAAATTTGACAAAAAATCCCGAAATCCCGGGATTTTTCGGGATTTGTCAATCCCGGAAAATCCCGAAAAATCCCGGGATTGAAAAAAATAAATCCCGGGATTCGGGATTTACCAATCCCGAAAAATCCCGGGATTTCGGGATTCGGGATTTCCCGTTTGGCATCCCTATTAGTAAGTAATCCAGATCCGCCAATCTTTGGGATTTATCCCAAAAGTTTAAAATTTCATGCTATAGCAAAAATAACAAAAAAATCACTTGGGGACTTTTTGAAAATTACAAAAATTATTTAAAGGTTTATATTTTGAGAAGGTGTCCAAAATAATATTTTTATTTTTTCCGATTTTAAAAATATTTTATTCATCCGAAAGTAGATACTAGTGAAACCTGGCATCCAAGACTTTTCTTCTCGTTGCAGGGCCATCAGTTAGTTCACAGCTGTTTTTATAAATATTTTTTTTTTATTTTTTTATTTATTTCTTTTTTGTTTTATTAAAAAAAAGTAAACTTGTAAAAAGATATTTACTATGCCGGTCGTATATCCAAAGTTTGTTTAAAAAATATATTATAAATGTTTGTTTATATTCTTTTGTATACGTATAGAATTATTTTTTTTTTTTTTATTATTGAAAACGTGACTGAATGTAAAACTTTTTTGTATATCGTGTGGTTTTATATTATAAACAAATGTGACTTTTGGTAAAATTCTTTTTTTTATATTTATAAAAAAACAGATTAAATAGATTTGAATAGTTGATGATGCGACACAAAAATTCAAAATAGTAAAAAAAGAGTACATTGATCTTGATAAAAAAAATCTTTAAAAACGTTAATGGTTAAATTAGTATTTAAAATTTTGTTTCGAAGGTTAAATAAATTATTAAAAATTAAGTTGGTAAATTTTAAAATTAAAAAATATTAACTTTTAAATTTAAAATTGAAAAATTTAACTTAAGTAAATTCAAAATTTAACTGTTGCATTCAAAACTTAACTTAAAACTAATCCGCTTAAATTCTGATTAATTTTTATTAAAAAATAAAAAGTTATAAAGAAAATTCGACCTTTGTAAATATTATATTTTTGAGTAGGTTTATTCTAGCTCGAGGTAATTTTTTCCCTTTAATTATTAAGCTTCCCAGCAGAAATTTGGCTGAACTGGCAGCAGCTTTTGGAAAGGAAACTCGAGTCAAGGAGCGCATCCAAACCTGCTGAATTCATGCATGATTCTCTAAGGCGATGTCACACTTTAGAACGCTAGTTGGATACACCGAAAAAGCGCTCTTGAGATGCTCTGAATTCACATCTCTTTAGAGCGCTGAAAAAATCGCTATAAAGATGCAGTGAATTCATGTGTCTTTTTAGAGCTGATTTTAGCAGAATAAAGATGAAACACATTTGACTATTTCTTAAATACAAATTACAAAATCTGAAATACAATTGACTATTTCTCAATACAATTGGAAAATCTTAAATACAATTGACTAATTTTGAAAATCAGTTGGCTCCCTGCTATGATTGGACATTTTTTGTAATATAATTTGTATTTTCTGAAACTAAAGTGGAAATGGTGTACTAATTTTTTTTTTCTTTCAAAATGTGTCAAAGGTGTTATGATTGAAGCACTCTTTGCAGCGCTGATTAATGCGCAATAATTATGCAGTGAAATCATGTGTCTTTGTCCAAAACTCATGGTTTTTTATTCAAAAAGTGTTAAATATATTTAAAAGGAAAGCATGTGTGAAATTTTATCAAAAAATAATTTATTATTTTAAGTTTTATATAAAAAATCTTAACAAAAAATTTAAATTTTTTCCCCTTACTTTTACTGCATCCTCAAGAGCGCTCTTTGGATGCTCTTCGGTATGCTATAAAAAGATGCTGTGTCGCCAAAATCTCGATTTATTTTTGCTGGGTTTGATATTCTCATAGAATAATTTTTAAGAAAATTAGTTTTCTGTTTTAAATTTATTATGTTGGTCATTTTAGCAAGACTTCACCGACGCGTGTTTCGGAATTTTTCAGATTTCATTGTCAAGACTATTTAGGAGACATGTGCACGAATGCATTTAATAGTCGTTTAGAGACATTCTAAACGAATGAATAATGTATTCTATGCTTGTAATAAAAACAAAAACAAGTAGAAAAGTTAAATTCGACTTGGCCGAATCTATAAATACCCTTCACAATGCCGTTTTTAAAGAATGGTAAATTTTCTAACGTGAAAAAAATTAAGAATTTTGATTAGAAATATTTTTTTTTTGAGTAAAAAACTTTTTTTGTCACGTTTGTAAAAAAAAGAAAAATTACAATTTTTTTTTTTGAGTGTAATTTTTTTTTTTTAGTGTAAAAATGTTTTTGAGTGACAAAAATACTTTTCAAAGTAGTTTTGTGGCTTTTCAATGGTTTTTTTGAGGCTTGGTGTTTTCAGCACGTGAATTTAAGGTGAAGCGAATCTGAAATTTATGGTTTTGCTAATAACTTTTGAATGACTGGACCGATTTGACTGAAATTTAATATGAACCAGGCCAGGGGAACGACAAATAAATACCAAGCTTCAGCATCCTCAGAATAGCCCTTAGAAAATTATTCGAAAGTATTCGCGAAAAACCCTTGCCGAAATTCACTCTTTTGCTAATAACTTTTGAACCACTGCACATTGGTTCCAAATCAAAATCTAGCTGGACAAAAGTCCAAAAATTAGTGTCCTCAAAATTGGGAATTAATAGTGCTAGGGGCAAGCTAAGGGTGTGTTCTGATCAAACTAATAACCATTTTTTGGAATTAGGTCTTTAACTTTGTTAAATATGCGAATGAAATAACATTTTTGGTATCAAATATTTAAAAAAATAATATATGCATTTATAAGTGTTCAACTAATAACATCATATTATCCATGTTACATCAATGGTTTCAAAACGGTTTATGTACAAGAAAGCTACAGATTTATACTTATTCTGGACACTAATAAGAAATTTATTATCGATCTTCTTCTTACATTTTTTTGTACTTTGAAGTATGGTCAATAATAACAATATTTTTGAGGACTTATGAAACTTCCACAGCTTGCCAAAACCGAATCCAGGCATATCATGTCGAATTACTACATACAACTTATAGGTAATTTATTACTGAACGTTGTCATGCAGACATTTCTTGCAGGTTTTTGCAAGTTTAAAATTAATCACAGTTTATATGAAAATAGATTTTCGCCAAAAATTTTTTTTCTAAATAAAGTATCGAATTTTTGTAAGTTTTTGATAACTTTTAAGTATTATAATTATGCTTAGCTTAAATAAAGCATTAAATGTGATGTTTCCTATTAAACCGCGGCCAATTACACACTTCTACTAAATTCAAAAATGTCCGTCCGTCTGTCCATCTGTCCGTCTGTAGAGGACACGATACAGTCCAAAATAAAAGAGCTAGACTTCCGAAGTTTGGCACGAATATGTCTTATGTTCATAAGCAGGTTGAGTTCGGAAATGGATAAAATCGGACCAAGGGGAAAAAAGTTCCCCCTTGGAGAACTAACCCACCTAATAAAAATCGCATTTTTTGCGGGTTTTTTTGTACTTTTGCTAAGCAAATGCAACATTCTTCTCTCAGATGAAGTTCGAAATCGCAAGGGGAAGGTGCTCCCTAACGTCTCCCACCAACCCCCCCCCCCCCCAAAAAAAACGCCCCTGGATTTTTTTATATTGTTTTTTTTTTTTTTACATTTTGGAGGGTATAAAACATTCGGCACAGACGAATGTAACACTCTTACTGGTTTTTTATTTTTTTTTTTACATTTTGGAGGGTATAAAAGATTCGGCATAGCCGAATTTAAAGCTCTCACTTGTTTTTTCAATTACACTTCTCGACAAAATTTTTTTTGTTTTTAGAGATTACAAAACTTTCAAAAAATAAGTTTTTGCATTTCATATTTCTGTTCTGCATATAAACCATTTTTGTCATTAATTAATTACTGAAATTATAAAAAAAATAAAAAGTTGTCGATTAGTGTAATCGACTTAGAAAAGTTAAAACATGTTTTTTGAACTCAGCGACCCCAAAAACATATAAAACGATGATAAAATAATTTTGTCCAGCTAGATTTGGACTTGGAACCACTGTGCACTGGACCGATTTCGCTGGATTGCAATACCAACCTGACCAGGTAAATACCCAACATATATGCCAAACCTCAGGAGCCTCCGTAAAGTCTTTAAAAAGTTAGCGTGTTTTCAACAGACAGACGGACGGACGGACGGACATCGCTGGATCGTCTTAGAATCGAAGGAGGATCATGAATATATATACTTTATGGGGTCTTAGACCAATATTTCGAGGTGTTACAAACGGAATGACAAACTTATATATACCCTTTATCACTAGAGTGGAGGGTATAAAAAGAGTACAGTTCTTTAGAATTAGAAATATTCTAAAATACTGTATAGCGAACAAATACTCTGAAGCGAATAAATCAAATGATTTTTCAAGAAAAAAGGTTTTTTTTTTGCATTTTGTATACCCTCCACTCTAGTGATAGAGGGTATATATAAGTTTGTCATTCCGTATGTAACACATTGAAATATTGGTTTAGGACCCCATAAAGTATATATATTAATGATCCTTGATCGATTCTAAGTCGATCTAGCGATGTCCGTCTGTCTGTCTGTCTGTCTGTCTGTCCGTCCGTCTGTCTGTCTGTCTGTTGAAATCACGTTTTTGGCTATAATCCAGAACCGATTTAAACGCCTGGGGTACCAAAAGTTGCGTAATTCTCCTAGGCAGAATCTAATGGTTTTTCTTTTTTAAATCGGTTAAGTATTTTAAAAGTTATGAGTGAAAATGTAAATTTTGATGAGTGAAAATGTGAATTTTACACAAAATAAATGCTATAACTTGACACCTGTTGAATGAATGTAAACGAAACTTTGAATTTAATGTAATTTTATCATTCCTAACACTCACAAAAAATTTGGGCCGAATCGCACAATGGGGCGTGGCACCAGCCATTTAACCCAAAATTTTAAAATGATTTATCTTGGCTCATGGTTGACATATTCAAATAAAATTTTAAAAAGGTTCTTATTTTATTGTTCTCAACGTTCTTCTGGTTATTTTGGTACCAATTATGGCAAAATCGGTTCAGGGGTTAAGAAGCTATGAGCAATTGAGGTGAGTTTCAATATAAACCTCTATGATATATGGCGTGGCAGCGCGTTTTTGTAGTTGTTGATGGTTGTTTGGCTTGTTGTTATTTGTATCAAAAGAAGTTAAAAATACGTAGTATGTGTCATACACGTGCCACGTGGTTGCTTTTATATAATTTTTATATAATTTTCATACATACATATTTATAAAATATTTTTTTTGTTTTTTAAATATTTGCATTGCACTATAGTTCCGATTATCACTTTTCTTGGCCAAAATTACAAAAATGGAAAAAATTTTGGTTTTAAATAGGTTTTGTGGTAAAAATTGTTATAATTTTTTTGTTTTCCATGTATAATATTATAAAAAATTTTTTGTATTTAAACTCAAAAAATTAATTGAAAAAATTTAAAAAATACTTTTTTTTTATTTTTAGCTAAATTTGTTTTTGAACAATAAATGAGTTTGTACAAAAATAAAATATGTTTTCTGTTGTTTGTAAGTGTTTACGACTTTCTATAAAATCCATTTTGAGAAAATTGAATTTTGGCCAACAAAGGTCGTCCGCGAAACCATAGTGCATTGGTTAACATTGTGGAGGGTATTTAAAGATTCGGCACAGCCGAATATAGCTTTCTTACTTGTTTATTTTTTTTTTTGTACATTTTTTTTTAATCTCATATTTTCCCTCAATCACCGAATGAAAATTTTCATTTTCAAAAATTTCGTTCGTTCACACACGGCATAACCAAAATTTAAAATATTAAAATTAATTATGCTAATATCTCGAAAACTAAGCAAGATAAAGCAAAATTTCGAATCAGAATCGATGGCGAAAGATGTGTGTACCCTATTGGGTCCTAACTAACTAATCAAAAAAATTAGAATTCCCGGAAATTTAAAAATTCTCATATCTCGGTAACTACCGCCGACACGACAAAAAGTTGTAAAGCAATTGTGTAGCTCTTGGATCGTAGAACAAGACCACTGAATACTCGAGAGCAATCCGAGATATTTTAGTTTTAAGTGTGTTTAACCTATTGGGTCCTACAAACTGAAATAACTCAAAACCTATTGCTTGAATTACTTCACCACTTTTTTTCGTGTCGGCGGTAGTTACCAAAATATATGAACATTTTAGAATTTCCACACTCAAAATAATCACTCTGTTAAAATACAGATTTACTCTGCTGAGCCAGCAGAAAATACCATAGATTTCCAACCAGCAAGATTTTTTGTTATTTTACAAAGAAAACTCAGTAAAATGATTTTGATGAAAAAAAAACTGTAAATTTACAGAATTATCTGTAAAATGTTTATGAAAGCGACCAGAATTTTACCAAGAAGCATGGATAAGTAATAATTTGACACAAAATCAAAGCAAGTGCCATCATTTAAATGCGCCCGCCTAAATGTTTCGCACTCGAATTCTAAACTTTGTAGAAATTATTTATAAACTCGCTAGATGTTCGGACGATTTTTTTCATAAACTTCTCATTTTAAGTACCACATTTAAGTGGGGTCATTCCAATAAACACTTATAAAATTAATGGGTAATCGTTTAAGAATGCTTCGACTTTCTTATATATATTTTAAATGCGCTTGATATGGCTTTTACCCAATGGTCACTATTTAATTTCTGAGCAATTTCTGCTTTCTTAATGTGCAAATAGTGTTGACAATTGGTAAATGCCATGGTTAAAATTTGCCCGCTTTAATGCATCCAAATTGTAAATTAACTTTTTTTTGTAAAATTTACGAGTTTTTTGCGAGTACCTCCAATTATACACGACATCCTCGTAAAATTTACCAGCTTTTAGTGTAATTTTAGACGCTTTTTAAAGAGTGGTTGAAATATTTGGAAGTTTTTTGAAGAGATTTTTATTCGAAAACTGTATTACAGGGTGGTAAATAAAATTACAGATGAAATTTAGTAATTTGAATACGAGAAAAAAGCAATGTATTTTTCTAAAATCTATATTTTAGCAAACAACTAAAGATTACAAAGTAAAATTACAAATAAAATTTTGTTTCAGTCACAAGAAAATACAAGTATATTCTCAAAATCTGTATTTCGGCAGATAACTTTGTCAAATATCTGTCGAATTCAGATTACAGTCATTTTACAGTGTATTTAACAGAGTTATTATTTTGAGTGCAGGAATTCGAATGTTTTGCTCCATTTTACTCTATCTTGCTTAGTTTTTGAGATATGGCAATTTTAGTTTTATGACTTTATTTTTTTAAAACCAATCCTAAACAAAATTTAGGGTTTTTAAAATATTTTTTATGAAAACATTATAAGTGCTCAGTGTATATAAAACTATTCTACAAGACGGTGTTACTTTTAGAATCACTTCTATGTTTGTCATTCTAGAAACGAATGTTTTTACATTCTAAACGTTCAAACAATAAAAATTTTCATTTCATTGTTACTCATCATTCTAAACATTCTAATTCGCAAACACTGTACTCCAAAAGTGGTGCACTCTGAAGCGAATGACTCGGTGTAAGCGAAGAAACGAATATACCCGTGCACATGTCTGCTATTTAGCAAATATAAAAACCCTATACTACAAGCAGCATAGGGAATTTAAATGACAAATTGCAAATATTCAACTGAAAATATTAAACTCTACCTTTACTGAAGATTCGAGGAAAATTGTTTAGTCTCTTAGTTTGATCACGACTCTCAAACGACTAACAAAAAACTATTAAAACAGATTTTGACTTTAAATTTAACTTTTAAATTTAAAATGTTATTTTTAATTTAAAACTTTAATTGTCAAACTCAAAATTTAAATGTTAAACATAAAATTGTTGTGTGCAACATAAAAATTATTTTACATTCACCTACATTAGAGTGACTCAAAAAACAAAAGTTGATAATGTACCCCCGTCAAAATTAACTTTGACATGTTTTATGAAGATTCCCAAAATATTTGGGCTCTTGCGATAATCTCCCGTGAGCTAAACCGCGTCAAAAAAGGGTCCAAAAATGGTATTTTTCATGAATAAAAAATTCAGTAAATTTTTTTTTGTCCAATGAATGACCAAATATAATAGATAGTTAGGAGTTCTTTGATTCTGCATTAAAACATTTTAAAAATCTAACCATAGACTCGAGATAACGAGATGTTTATGTCAGTTTTTTGATGCTTTTCAATTCGATTTTAATGAAAACTTAAATAACTTTCGTATTTTTTGTCCGATGTTCACTTCTAATACATCGTTAGAAAGGTGTTGACCACCGCTTGGAATTTTAGTCAAAAATTAACCCTTAACTGCACTGTCTTACTTTTTTATAACATTTACTTCGACATCATTAAAAAACCATTTTATAACCACAAAAAGCATATTTTTGTGCAGGAAACACGTTTAATTAATATATTTGACCACAATTAATTTAACCCATGCATGATCAATATATTTTGGCAAACATTTTTAAAAAAGTTTTTGCGGAAATTATTGAAAGCCAGTTGTAATACTTTAGAAAAATAAAATTAAAAAGGTTTTTGTTTATCTACACGTGCTAATTAATATCAAATAATTATTACGTGTAACACTTTCCAGGTAAATTTTTTTTTTCGGAATTTGGATGTGCAAATAAATTTTAGAAATAAAATATAAACCAATTTTCTCTTAATCGCATATATTCGTGCAAAAAACGCATCTAATAAGTAGATCTTAGTATTTTTTATTTAATTTAAATTTAATTTAAAAAGAAATGTGGAAAAAAATTTAAGTCCAGTTGTAATTCTTAAAAAAAATAATAATATTGATATTTTTTTGACACATTTTTTTTTTTTTGCTTATTTAAAATATTTGGGGTTGGCATATTAAGATCTATTTATTATATGCATTTTTTGCACGAATATATGCGATTAAGACAAAATTTGTTTATGTTTTATTTTTAAAATTAATTTACACATACAAATTCCGAAAAAAAATTTGACCGGGAAAGTGTTACACGTAATAATTACTTGATATTAATAAGCACGTCTAGATAAACAAAAACCTTATTTATTTTATTTTTTTAAAGTATTACCAGAAGCTACCAATAATTTTCGCAAAAACTTTCTTAAAAATGTTTGCCAAAATATTTTGATCATGCATGGGTTAAATTAATTGTGGCCAAATATAGTAATTAAACGTGTTTCCTGCACAAAGATATGCTTTTATAAAATGTTTTTTTAATGATGTCGAAGTAAATGTTAAAAAAAGTAAGACAGTACAGTTAAGGGTTAATTTTTGACTAAAATAAACAAAACCTTATTTAATTTTATTTTTTTTAAGTATTTCAACTAGCTTTCAATAATTTCCGCAAAAACTTTTTTTAAAAATGTTTGCCAAAATATTTTGATCATGCATGGGTTAAATTAATTATGGCCAAATATATTAACTAAACGTGTTTCCTGCACAAAATATGCTTTTTGTGGTTATAAAACGGTTTTTTAATGACGTCGAAGTAAATGTTATAAAAAAGTTAGACAGTGCAGTTAAGGGTTAATTTTTGACTAAAATCCGAAGCGGTGGTCAACACCTTTCTAACGATGTATTATAAGTGAAAATCGGACAAAAAATACTAAAGTTATTTAAGTTTTCAGTAAAATCGAATTAAAAAGCATCAAAAAACTGACGTAAACCTCTCGTTATCTCGAGTCTGTGGTTAGATTTTTAAAATGTTTTAATGCAGAATCAAAGAATTCCTAAATATCTACACAGAAAGAAATATTGAGAAAAACAATTTGAGTAATCACTTGTTTAAATTTTTAAATAAGATTTAAGTAATTATTTAATTGACGCAATTAAAAATTTACTCAAAAACTAAAAAAAAATTTGAGTAAATAATTTAATACAAAATTTAATATTTTTTTTTATTCTCTTCGTGTTTTGAATTCTCGTTTAGTTAATAGTTTTTTGTGTATGTATATGAAAGTTTGAAATCATCTTTATAAAATTTTCCAATGTCTTCAAGACATAAATATATTTGGTTAAGTTTGAAAAAACATTTTTTTTTCGAAAAAAAATGTGAAACTTTTTTAAACTTTTTAAAAAAATAAATTGATAAATTTTGAGTAAATTTTTACTTGACACAATTAAAAAGTTACTTAAAAAATTTAAAAATTTTTAATTAAATTTTTAATAGTATCCATTAAAAATTTTTTAGTAAGCATTTAATAATTTTTTATTAAAAATTTACTCAATACTATTAAATCGTTTACTGGTGCAAAATTGAGTAATTTTTTACTCAATAGTATTAAAAATTTACTCAAATTTTTTTTTTATTTTTTTCTGTGTATTATATTTGGTTATTCGTTGGACAAAAAAAAATTTACTGAATTTTTTATTCATGAAAAATACCATTTTTGGACCCTTTTTTTGACGCGGTTTAGCTCACGGGAGATTATCGCTAGAGCCCAAATATTTTGGGAATCTTCATAAAACATGTCAAAGTTAATTTTGAGGGGGGTACAACTTAAACTTTTTTTTTGCCCATATAAGGTGAGTCGGTCTAACCTACATATATAATTTTTATTATTGAAATTATAAATAAATTATTAATTAAATAATTAAATAATTTACTTAACATTCACCTAATAATAGTGAAAGCTAGTATTATAAACCCAACATATAATTATTTTGTATAAATATAAAAAAACTATCTAAAATCTCCAATCAATCATTTAAAAACGTATCATAATTACTATATAAAGTTGTCAATAATATAGATTACACTTCAAACATCAAACTAATTTCATAATATCAATTACAACCATCCCTCTTTACACATAATATACCAGTCTCTTAATATTTTTGAAATATAATCGTGTAATTAAATAGTTAGGTGTTTACAAAATTAAATTGTACCAATCAATTTCAATTATTTAATAGAGTTGATCATTTTTCTTTTGAATTTATTGTTGAAAAATATAATAAAATTTTATTGTAAAATTTAACCCATTCAAAGACGTTTTTTTTTATAGAAAAAAGTTTAGACAAAGTTCTGAAAATTTTCTTATAAAAAAATTCTTACAATTTAAGACAATTTTATTACAATTTTACAATTTTTGTCTTAGTATTGGATGGAAAATCTCAATGGTTTGGCTGTTATAGGCCAAAATGTCCAAAAAAACGTGACAAAAAGATGTGCGTTAAGATAAATTTGAATTTTAGCACCAAAGACACAAACCATTTTACATTACAGAGTGTTTAACAGTGTTTTAACAGTGCAATGTTATTTTTTTTAAAAAGGGAGTTTTGAAAGAGTATCGAATAAATGGGAACGGGGGCGGCCCTATTTATGGCGGGCAGGCCATGAGTCGGTAAGACTGCAATCTTTGATTCTAAAATAGCTGAATATAAAAATTCAATTTTTTAGTACTTTAAATTCGACACTTAACTCTAGTAATTTTTCGTGCAAAAAGTGGACAAATCCAGTGGTCACTACGGGAGCAATGGAACGTGTTCCGACCTGGCACATATATTGATGGTAGTATGGGTCATGTACTTTCTACATCTGGTTATAAAATTTGCCTGGTCAATTTAGAAGTTGGAGTTATACTGACTTTAAAATTCCAAATTCTATGTTAAATTTTTGGATGAATCTGCTGGTCACTATGGACACATGGACTGGAATTCCGAAATGAAAGTCATGTGTTAGATTATGTTATGGACATACTCTCTAGTCATATAGGTATGAGTTTTCTAGTCAGTTTTTAAATTGGAGGTATTTTATCCTAAAAACTGAAAATTTCAGGCCAAATTTTTCCAAAAAACTTGTGGTCACTATGGCAATTTGGACAAATGTTCCCGGATGAAAGTCATGTCATAGATAGTATTAATGATGTTCTTTCTAACCATAGCTTCCAAATTTTCCTGATCAATTTAGAAATAAAAAAAAAATTGCTCTGAAGTTTTGAATTTCTATGTTAAGTTTTTGGATGAAACTAATGGTCACTATGGAAATATGGACAGGTGTTCCGGGATGAAAGTGGTACCATAAATAGCCCTAAGTATACTCTTTCCAATGATATCCAAAAAAATTTTGTGATCAATTTAGAAACTTGAGGTATTTTTATAATTCTGCAAATGTTCAGAAAAAAACAAAATTTATGAATAAAAAAAAAATTACCCTAAGTTTTAAAAAACCGATATGTTAAATTTACGAAAAAAAAAAAAACAACCAACTTTAATAAAGTAAACTAACTGATTTTTTTTATAAAAAATAAAAACAACAAAAGAGGTTGGGGGAGGAGGGGGGGGGGCTGGAGGGAGTATTCTGCAAATGGCGGGCAAAATATAAAGTTAATTTTTTACTTTTTTTTTTATATTTAACTAAAAGGTTGGAGAAACATGGAATTAAAAATTGTCAAATTTATGTTGAATAAAACTGATGGTCACTATTGACCGGATCTCCGAAATGAAAGTTATGTGATAGATTATCCAATGGACATAAACTCTAGTCATAGCGTTGAAAGTTTTGTAATCAAATTTGAAATTGAAGACATTTGCTCCAGAAAACATAAGTTTTAGATCAAATTTTCCGATGTAACTCGTGGTCACTATGGCAATTAGAGCAAATTTTTTTAAACTGGTAGTCACTTTGGCCACAAGGAGTAGAATCCAAAAATGAGAGTCATGTGATGTATTATGCAATTTAAATACTCTCTAGAGTGTTGTCAATTTTGAAATCGGGGATATTTGATCCCAAAAACAAGAAATTCTTAACCAAATTTTCCGAAGAAACTTGTGGTCACTATGGCAATTGGCGCAACTGTTCCGGTATAAAAGTCATGTTATATATAGTATTAATGATGTTCTTTCCAACCAAAGTTACCAAATTATCCTGATCAATTTAGAAATAAAAAAAAATAATTTAAAGTTTTCAATATCTATGTCGAATTTTCGAATGAAACTGGTTACTATGGGAATAAGGACAGGTGTTCCGGGATGAGAGTGGTACTCTTAATAGCCCTTAGTGTGCTCTTCCCAAATATAATCATTAAAATTTTTTAATCAATTGAGAAATAAGAGGTATTTAAATAATTTTACAAAAGTAAAAAAAATTTCAAGTCTATGTTAAAAATTTGGATGAACTGGTGGTCACTATGCCCACAGGGAGCAGAATTCCAAAACGACAGTCAGGTGATAGATTAAAAAATGGATATACCCTCTAATCGTTTTTTTGGGAGTTTTGTTGTCAATTTTGAAATTGAAGGTATTTGACCCTAAAATCAGCAAATGTTTAATCAAATTCTCCTATGAAACCTGTGATCACTATGTCAATTGACGTAACTGTTCCGAGATGAACGTCATATTGTAGATAATATTGATGATGTTCTTTCCAACTATATCCATCAAATTGTCCTGATCAATTTAGAAATAAAAAAAATAATTAATCTTGAGTTTTCAATTTATATATTAAATTTTTTAAAGAAACTCGTTACTATGGAAATATCGACAGGTGTTCCGGGACGTGAGTGGTACCATATATAGCCCTTAGTGTGCTCTTTCCAAATATAACCATTAAATTTTTCTGATCAATTTAGAAATTAGAGGTATTTCAAAAAATAAACTTAAGTTTCAACAATTTTATTAAAGAAAAATTAACATTTCAGTTAACAGCACTTAATGCTAAACTGTTAAAAATAAAAATAATGTTAGAAAATTGGCGGGAGTTTTTATTTTTATGTAATGTTATCTTTTTCTGATTTAAGTGCTTGAAATTTGTTGGTTAATTTTCCGATGAAATTTTTGGTCACTTGGTCACTTTTGGGAAAATGTTCCGGATTGAACGTCATGTTATAGACGATGTTCTTTCCAATCAAAGAAATTTTCCTGATAAATTTAGAAATAAAAAATGTTCAATGTTAAATTTTCCAATGAAAGTGGTTGCAATGTAAATATGAACAGGTGTTCTGGGATGAGAGTGGTACCATAAATAGCCCCTAGTGTGCTCTTTCCAAATATAACCATGGCATTTTTTTAATCAATTTAGAAATTAGAGGTATTTAAATAATTTTATTATAGTACAAATTTGAAATCTATGTTAAAAATTTGGATGAAACTGGTGGTCACTATGACAATTGGGGCAACTGTTCCGGGATGAATGTCATGTTATAGATAGTATTGATGATGTTCTTTCCAACTATAGTCATCAAACTTTCCTAATCAATTTAGAAATAAAAAAATAATATTCTTAAGTTTTAAATTTCTACGTTAAATTTTTTTAAAGAAACTGGTTACTATGGAAATATGGACAGGTGTTCCGAGATAAGAGTGGTACCATAAATAGCCCTTAGTGTGCTCTTTCCAAATATAACCATTAAATTTTTCTGATCAATTTAGAAATTAGAGGTATTTAAAAAAATAAACTTAAGTTTCAACAATTTTATTAAAGAAAAATTAACATTTCAGTTAACAGCACTTAATGCTAAACTGTTAAAAATAAAAATAATGTTAGAAAATTGGCGGGAGTTTTTTTTATGTAATGTTATCTTTTTCTGTTTTAAATACTTGAAATTTGTTGGTAAATTTTCCGATGAAATTTTTGGTCACTTGGTCACTTTTGGGAAAATGTTCCGGGATGAAAGTCGTGTTATAGATAGTATTGATGATGTTCTTTCCAATCAAAGATACGAAATTTACCTGATCAATTTAGAAATAAAAAATGTTCAATGTTAAATTTTCCAATGAAACTGGTTGCAATGGAAATATGAACAGGTGTTCTGGGATGAGAGTGGTACCATAAATAGCCCCTAGTGTGCTCTTTCCAAATATAACCATGGTATTGTTTTAATCAATTTAGAAATGAGAGGTATTTAAATAATTTTACTAAAGTAAAAAATTTCAATCTATGTTAAAAATTTGGATGAAACTGGTGGTCACTATGGCAATTGGGGCAACTGTTCCGGGATGAATGTCATGTTATAGATAGTATTGATGATGTTCTTTCCAACTATAGCCATCAAACTTTCCTGATCAATTTAGAAATAAAAAAAATAATAATCTTAAGTTTTCCATTTCTATGTTAAATTTTTTTAAAGAAACTGGTTACTATGGAAATATGGACAGGTGTTCCGAGATGACAGTGGTACCATAAATAGCCCTTAGTGTGCTCTTTCCAAATATAACCACGAAATTCTTCTGGTCAATTTAAAAATTAGAGGTATTTAAAAAAATAAACATAAGTTTCACAAAAAAAATTTAACATTCCAGTGTACAGTATGAAATGTTAAGCAAATAAAAATAATGTTATACAATTTGCAGAATTGTTTAAATGTAATGTTTGTTTATTTTTTTGGTTTTAAATACTTTTACGAATCTGGTGGTCACTATAGATATATGGATCGGAATTCCTAAATGAAAGTCACATGATAAAATATGCAATTACCATACTTTCTAGTAGTACCAGTACGAAGTATCTAGTCAATTTTAAAATTGCATTTGAATTTGATCCTAAAAACAGATAATTTAAAACCAAAGTTTCTGATGAAACATGTGGTCACTATGGAAATTTGCTTAAATGTTCCGGGATGAAAGTCATGTTGTAGATAGTATTGGTGATGTTATTTCCAAGCAAATTTACTAAATTATACTGATAAATTTAGAAATAAAAAAATAATAGAAAGTTCTCAATTTCTATGTTACATATTCGAATGAAACTGGTTACTATGGAAATGTGGACAGGTGTTCCGGGGTGAAAGTGGTAACCTTAATAGCCCATAGTGTGCTCTTTCCAAATATGGACAGGAAATTTTGTTGATCAATTTAGAAATAAGAGGTATTTGAATAATTTTACAAAAGTTAAAAATTTTCTAATCTATGTTAAAAATTTGGATGAAACTGGTGGTCACTATGCCCACCAGGAGAAGAATTCCGAAATGAAAGCCATGTGATAGGTTAAACGATGGTCGTTGTGTTGAAAGTTTTGTAGTCAATTTTGAAATTAAAGTAATTTTATCCTAAAATCAGGAAATTTTAAATTAAATTTTCCTATAAAACTTGTGGTCACTACGGCAATTGGCGTAACTGTTCCGGGATGAGCGTCATACTATAGATAGTATTGGTGATGTTCTTTCCAACTATAGCCATCAAATTCTCCTGATCAATTTAGAAGTGAAAAAAAAAAATATTAATATAAAGTTTTTAATTTCTATGCTAAATATTTGAAGGAAACTGGTCACTACGGAAATATGGACAGGTGTTCCGGGACGAGAGTGGTACTATAAATAGCTCTTACAAGGGAAGTATCTCAACCCTTATGAACCGATTTGCCTGAAACTTAAAATATATATAAATGAGACGATTTTAAGGTTGGGGTGTCTCGGCTTTTCGGCCATATCAGTGTTTCAAAATTTCGTTGTCCCCTTATGAAACCATATGGACCTCCGGGAAAATTTCGATAACTCACGAACTAACAGGAATATCCTCTAGAGCAAAAATACGTGTCGACTTAAATTTAATAAAGATTATTTCGTATTCATATGGATATTGTAGCTCTATGTCTTCATATAAAAACCCCCCAAAATTTTCCCATTTTCATGAAAAAAGTATTTAACGAAGCCAAACTTTTACAAGGTTATACCACCGTTGGATAGGCATTAAAAAAACCTTTCTTCTCATATGTAAACATCATATAGTTTCTTAGAAAGAAATGGGTAAAAAATCCAAAAAACTATTTTTTCGCCATTTTTTGACCCATGTTTTGAACCCCTAAATCCCCAATATGGCCGATAAGCCGAGACACCCCAACCTTAGAATTGCCTCTTTTATATATATTTTACGTTTCATGCAAATCGGTTCATAAAGGTTGAGATACTTCCCTTGTTAGTGTGCTATATCCATATATAACCATGACAATTTTCTGATCAATTTAGAAATTAGAGGTATTTAAAGAATTAAACATAAGTTTTAACAAAAAGTTTAACATTCTAGTTAACAGAACTTAATGCTGAAATGTTAAATAAGTTAAAATAATAATGTTAGACAATTGGCGGGAGATTACATTTTTTTGGCGGAAAAATAACATTCTGTTAAGAATACATCTTTACACTGAAAAGTATGAAGTTTAGAAATATAAAAAAATTACATTAGGTCGGATCGATTTTAGTTTTTTTTTTTTTTTTTAAACGGGAAGATCGCAAATGTTGAGAATGGATGTGAAAATAATTTACAAAAAAAATCGTCTTAGTTGGGTTTAAACTAGGGTATTCAATTAATCGAGGTTTTGGTTTAATCGGTTAATCGAGCAAATAATTAATCGGGGTTGAGATTTAATCGGTTAATAATCGGATAAATTTGAATTATTCGGTTAACCGAATAATATAAATTTAAAATTTAAATTGAATATAAAACCAAGAATTGTATGTACTTTAAAGAAATCTATATCCGCTATGGCGAAGCTTTAAATACCCTCTATAATGTTAGCCCAAATAAAGAATTTTTGTATGGCAACCTGAAAAATTACCCCAATCTAAATTGGCCCTAATTCAATGCGAAAAAATGTAAAAAAAAATAAAGTAATTTTTGTAAAAAGCAAAAATTTACCCAAATTGCTGCCGGGCTTAGATGCACCTCTAATAGAATTTGAATTCGATACTAAAAATATCCACAAAAAAATTGGTTGGTTTCCAAATTTGTTTTCTTTTATGTTTTAGGGTCGAAATTGCAATAATTTTATCGGTCGATATCTCCGTAATGAAAAAAGTCATCTTAAAGATTGCAAAAGTATTTTTACGAATAAGAGAAGTATTTTTAGATGTGCTGAACTAATTATACATCATAAAATAATTCGCGGTTTTATAAGGTCCCGGACATTGCGAATATCTGAGTTTATGCAGTACTGTCAATCGAAAATCTAAATATCTCAAAATGAGATAAATCACTTCTAAGGCCAGATTCGTATTAATCGTATAAAAAACAATTAAAAAAATATATACTGTTGGCAATATATAAAAAATTGGCTAGGGTTACTAATTGTAATTTGTTTTTTTTTTTTTTTTTAACCGACGTTTTAAGGCGACGTTTTTACACATTGCTAATAGACAGTTTGATAAGTTTTTTAGACCTAAACTTCTTTCAGCAGAACCGTAATTCAAATTAAAAATGAAACATCTAAACGCTAAATAAAGCAAAAAAATAAGTAAAATTACTAAAAAAAAAGAGATTTCGGTTAATCGGTTAATCGACACAAATTAATCGGTTTATTTGTTATTTGAAAATTGACAATTTTAAATTATTCGAACAGTTAATCGACCAAAATTAATCGGTTAACCGATTAACGGTTAATCGATTGAATACCCTAGTTTAAACTCAGTAACCGCTTTTGATATGGAAATCGGACGTTAACAATTTTGTAAGTAAATTCAACTGAAAAAACGTTTTTTTTTTTTTCTATTAAAAAACGGGCTACTTATATTTCATTTAAAACAACAAACATTTTCACTTATTTTTAAACGTTAATAAATGACCAGACATTCCATTAAAACAAATGATATTTCAGTTATTTTAACTGCTTACATTTTTTTATTTTGTGAAGTAAAAATAAAATTATTTGAATAACAAACTACAAAAACCGTAAATTATGTGGTATAATCAGTCACAAATAATTTAACTGATAAAAATATTTTTCGTAAATTTTGTAGTTTATTTTTTTAACAACTGTTTAAGTTGTTTATTTAAGTTTCATTGGAAATTAAATGATAAAACATTAAAAACAACTTTACCTAAAAACTTTGTGAATGAACCTAAATAGTTACTGTAAAATTTATCTGGGTGCATAACTCAAAAAACGCTATCTTTGAGTTAATGATGCAGAATTCTTTGTTATATCATGCTTTATATTGTGTCAAAAATTCGTACTAATATCTTTTATACCCACCGTTTGAGAAGAGAACACGCCATTATTACATTTTCAATGTACCGGCCTTTTTCAATGGAAAACCAGTTTCAGTTGTAAACTTTAAACTCGATTTTCCGATTTTTCGGTTCCAAAATTTAAATTTTTTTTTAAACTTTGAAGAAAAACTTTTTTATTTTTTAATTGGTCAGGAAATTTTAGTAAGAACGTCATCATTACTATCATTAACATGACTTTTATCACTGAACATTTGCTTAATATTGCCATTGTGCCCACAAGTTTTATAGGAAAAATTGCATAAAAATTTAAAGTTTTAAGGATCAACACTGTGACAAGAGCAATGGTTCTCAAACGGTGGGTCGCGACCCCCCAGGGGGTCGCTAACAAATTTGTTAAAACCTTAGATTTTGGTAAATTTTAAACACATTTTTTTAATTGTTGTGTTATAAAAATATACAAATACTTTTATAAAAGAAAAATATTTTTTCAATCACTTAAGGTCCCTCCGTAATCACTGTGCAGTTGTTAATTTTTCTGGATGCCCAACACTTATTTGTGAAGTGTTTTGGCTCAGTCTAGGATCTGACAGTTCGTTTTCTATTAACTTTTCGATGCTGATTTCGAATTTTGGTTACAAATTTTTCTAGTACGTTTTTGAGAAAATTAAAGGCAAAGTTCACAAAAACATATTCTTGTGCATTTTAAAGAGCTTTGTTTGTGAAATTTTCAGATGCGTCTGAGATATGACCACTTTTTTCGATTCACTTTTTAATGCTGATTCCAAGTCTGCATCCGAATAACGGATCTAGATTCGCGATCGAATAAAATTTCTAGAGTCCGTCCGAAACCAGTTTTTCGAGGCCAAACCGAAACCGAACCGAATATTGGGCCAAAAAGAGATATTCGGCCGAAACCGAAACTTAAAAATGGCATGAATAAAATCATTAAAATTTTTTTAAAAATAAATATACGGGGCTTTATGTTTTTGAATGATAGGAATTGTTGCATTTAAAAAAAAAAAATTTATAAAACTGTAAAAAAAATTCTAAATTTCATATGTAGATTAGGAGAAAAAAAAATATTTCAACAATAACAGTATTACAGTTATTGGACAACCTTGCTTCTTTTTGTTCAAGTAAACTGAAACAAGTAAATTAGAACACGAAATTAAAAATTAGCGACTTTTTTTATATATTTTTTAAAATACCAAAAAGTTTCGGTTTCGGCTAATATTCGGCCAAAATTTTGCCGAAACCGAGACCGAAACCGATCGATCAATACGAAACATTGGTACATAATTTTGAAAAAAAAAAACTATAATTCCTCCAAATTGAACTTTAAATTCTTTCTTGGTAAACATTTCTTCATTTCTGATCAGGTTTAACTGGTGGTTTTTCTTTTATTTTCGGAAAAAAATCTATGAAGATAGTAAGTTTCGATATAAAATACCGTAGTTCAAGATCTGGTTTTTAAATTTTTGAGAAAATTGAGGTCGAAGTTCACAAAAATTGTGTTTTATTTTTTAGAAGTTTTTTACTTGAAATTTTTGGTATGCGTCTGGGATCTGACCACACGGTTTCGATTAAACTTTCAATGCTGCTTCTGAATTAGGTTTCCAAATTTTTCCATTACTTTAGGTTTTTGAAAAAACTTGCAAATATATGTTCTTTGTTATTTTTTATTTAAAATTTTTATGTTGAATAAGCCAAACACATGATATTTGTTTTTGTAATACACAACATTTAAAATTGATTTTGATAATGATTTTTTCCAATTGAAAAAATGTAATTACCATTAAATGGTAATGATTTTTTTTTTCATTATCATTGATATCAACCAATGGTAATGAAATTTCAATGGTAATGAAAAATTCCCATCTATGGACTAGAGTCTACTTTTTAATCTAGCATATGCCCTTAATTTCGGAATTCTATTCCATATGGTCATTAGGGTGACACAAACATGAGTTTTGGCAAATTTCGTTAAGCGCCGGGAAAACTTTCTTTTCCTTGGCTGTATGGTATGACCAAATGCAGTAAAATTAAGCAATTTTTGATTTACATCGCTTCCGATCTTCCCGTTAAAAAAAAAAAAAAAACTAAAATCGATCCGACCTAATGTAATTTTTTTATATTTCTAAACTTCATACTTTTCAGTGTAAAGATGTATTCTTAACAGAATGTTATTTTTCCGCCAAAAAAATGTAATCTCCCGCCAATTGTCTAACATTATTATTTTAACTTATTTAACATTTCAGCATTAAGTTCTGTTAACTAGAATGTTAAACTTTTTGTTAAAACTTATGTTTAATTCTTTAAATACCTCTAATTTCTAAATTGATCAGAAAATTGTCATGGTTATATATGGATATAGCACACTAAGAGCTATTTATAGTACCACTCTCGTCCCGGAACACCTGTCCATATTTCCGTAGTGACCAGTTTCCTTCAAATATTTAGCATAGAAATTAAAAACTTTATATTAATATTTTTTTTTTTCACTTCTAAATTGATCAGGAGAATTTGATGGCTATAGTTGGAAAGAACATCACCAATACTATCTATAGTATGACGCTCATCCCGGAACAGTTACGCCAATTGCCGTAGTGACCACAAGTTTTATAGGAAAATTTAATTTAAAATTTCCTGATTTTAGGATAAAATTACTTTAATTTCAAAATTGACTACAAAACTTTCAACACAACGACCATCGTTTAACCTATCACATGGCTTTCATTTCGGAATTCTTCTCCTGGTGGGCATAGTGACCACCAGTTTCATCCAAATTTTTAACATAGATTAGAAAATTTTTAACTTTTGTAAAATTATTCAAATACCTCTTATTTCTAAATTGATCAACAAAATTTCCTGTCCATATTTGGAAAGAGCACACTATGGGCTATTAAGGTTACCACTTTCACCCCGGAACACCTGTCCACATTTCCATAGTAACCAGTTTCATTCGAATATGTAACATAGAAATTGAGAACTTTCTATTATTTTTTTATTTCTAAATTTATCAGTATAATTTAGTAAATTTGCTTGGAAATAACATCACCAATACTATCTACAACATGACTTTCATCCCGGAACATTTAAGCAAATTTCCATAGTGACCACATGTTTCATCAGAAACTTTGGTTTTAAATTATCTGTTTTTAGGATCAAATTCAAATGCAATTTTAAAATTGACTAGATACTTCGTACTGGTACTACTAGAAAGTATGGTAATTGCATATTTTATCATGTGACTTTCATTTAGGAATTCCGATCCATATATCTATAGTGACCACCAGATTCGTAAAAGTATTTAAAACCAAAAAAATAAACAAACATTACATTTAAACAATTCTGCAAATTGTATAACATTATTTTTATTTGCTTAACATTTCATACTGTACACTGGAATGTTAAATTTTTTTTGTGAAACTTATGTTTATTTTTTTAAATACCTCTAATTTTTAAATTGACCAGAAGAATTTCGTGGTTATATTTGGAAAGAGCACACTAAGGGCTATTTATGGTACCACTGTCATCTCGGAACACCTGTCCATATTTCCATAGTAACCAGTTTCTTTAAAAAAATTTAACATAGAAATGGAAAACTTAAGATTATTATTTTTTTTATTTCTAAATTGATCAGGAAAGTTTGATGGCTATAGTTGGAAAGAACATCATCAATACTATCTATAACATGACATTCATCCCGGAACAGTTGCCCCAATTGCCATAGTGACCACCAGTTTCATCCAAATTTTTAACATAGATTGAAATTTTTTACTTTAGTAAAATTATTTAAATACCTCTCATTTCTAAATTGATTAAAACAATACCATGGTTATATTTGGAAAGAGCACACTAGGGGCTATTTATGGTACCACTCTCATCCCAGAACACCTGTTCATATTTCCATTGCAACCAGTTTCATTGGAAAATTTAACATTGAACATTTTTTATTTCTAAATTGATCAGGTAAATTTCGTATCTTTGATTGGAAAGAACATCATCAATACTATCTATAACACGACTTTCATCCCGGAACATTTTCCCAAAAGTGACCAAGTGACCAAAAATTTCATCGGAAAATTTACCAACAAATTTCAAGTATTTAAAACAGAAAAAGATAACATTACATAAAAAAAACTCCCGCCAATTTTCTAACATTATTTTTATTTTTAACAGTTTAGCATTAAGTGCTGTTAACTGAAATGTTAATTTTTCTTTAATAAAATTGTTGAAACTTAAGTTTATTTTTTTAAATACCTCTAATTTCTAAATTGATCAGAAAAATTTAATGGTTATATTTGGAAAGAGCACACTAAGGGCTATTTATGGTACCACTCTTATCTCGGAACACCTGTCCATATTTCCATAGTAACCAGTTTCTTTAAAAAAATTTATCGTAGAAATTTAAAACTTAAGAATATTATTTTTTTATTTCTAAATTGATTAGGAAAGTTTGATGACTATAGTTGGAAAGAACATCATCAATACTATCTATAACATGACATTCATCCCGGAACAGTTGCCCCAATTGTCATAGTGACCACCAGTTTCATCCAAATTTTTAACATAGATTTCAAATTTGTACTATAATAAAATTATTTAAATACCTCTAATTTCTAAATTGATTAAAAAAATGCCATGGTTATATTTGGAAAGAGCACACTAGGGGCTATTTATGGTACCACTCTCATCCCAGAACACCTGTTCATATTTACATTGCAACCACTTTCATTGGAAAATTTAACATTGAACATTTTTTATTTCTAAATTTATCAGGAAAATTTCTTTGATTGGAAAGAACATCGTCTATAACATGACGTTCAATCCGGAACATTTTCCCAAAAGTGACCAAGTGACCAAAAATTTCATCGGAAAATTAACCAACAAATTTCAAGCACTTAAATCAGAAAAAGATAACATTACATAAAAATAAAAACTCCCGCCAATTTTCTAACATTATTTTTATTTTTAACAGTTTAGCATTAAGTGCTGTTAACTGAAATGTTAATTTTTCTTTAATAAAATTGTTGAAACTTAAGTTTATTTTTTGAAATACCTCTAATTTCTAAATTGATCAGAAAAATTTAATGGTAATATTTGGAAAGAGCACACTAAGGGCTATATATGGTACCACTCACGTCCCGGAACACCTGTCGATATTTCCATAGTAACGAGTTTCTTTAAAAAATTTAATATATAAATTGAAAACTCAAGATTAATTATTTTTTTTATTTCTAAATTGATCAGGACAATTTGATGGATATAGTTGGAAAGAACATCATCAATATTATCTACAATATGACGTTCATCTCGGAACAGTTACGTCAATTGACATAGTGATCACAGGTTTCATAGGAGAATTTGATTAAACATTTGCTGATTTTAGGGTCAAATACCTTCAATTTCAAAATTGACAACAAAACTCCCAAAAAAACGATTAGAGGGTATATCCATTTTTTAATCTATCACCTGACTGTCGTTTTGGAATTCTGCTCCCTGTGGGCATAGTGACCACCAGTTCATCCAAATTTTTAACATAGACTTGAAATTTTTTTTACTTTTGTAAAATTATTTAAATACCTCTTATTTCTCAATTGATTAAAAAATTTTAATGATTATATTTGGGAAGAGCACACTAAGGGCTATTAAGAGTACCACTCTCATCCCGGAACACCTGTCCTTATTCCCATAGTAACCAGTTTCATTCGAAAATTCGACATAGATATTGAAAACTTTAAATTATTTTTTTTTATTTCTAAATTGATCAGGATAAGTTTGGTAACTTTGGTTGGAAAGAACATCATTAATACTATATATAACATGACTTTTATACCGGAACAGTTGCGCCAATTGCCATAGTGACCACAAGTTTCTTCGGAAAATTTGGTTAAGAATTTCTTGTTTTTGGGATCAAATATCCCCGATTTCAAAATTGACAACACTCTAGAGAGTATTTAAATTGCATAATACATCACATGACTCTCATTTTTGGATTCTACTCCTTGTGGCCAAAGTGACTACCAGTTTAAAAAAATTTGCTCTAATTGCCATAGTGACCACGAGTTACATCGGAAAATTTGATCTAAAACTTATGTTTTCTGGAGCAAATGTCTTCAATTTCAAATTTGATTACAAAACTTTCAACGCTATGACTAGAGTTTATGTCCATTGGATAATCTATCACATAACTTTCATTTCGGAAATCCGGTCAATAGTGACCATCAGTTTTATTCAACATAAATTTGACAATTTTTAATTCCATGTTTCTCCAACCTTTTAGTTAAATATAAAAAAAAAAGTAAAAAATTAACTTTATATTTTGCCCGCCATTTGCAGAATACTCCCTCCAGCCCCCCCCCCCCTCCTCCCCCATCTCCCTGGTGTCACCCTCCGATCTTCATGAAATTTGGATATGTTGTTAAGAACGAAAATTAATTCGACACGTATTTTTTTTTAGCGGCCCAAACTCATTTTTAGGGGGGGTCGATTTGTATGGGGGAAATTTGACCTTTTTCAGTTTTTTACGATTTACGCCTATTTAAACAAAACTAATGAAGGCATGTATGGTATCATATTAAAGGTATTAAAAATACCTATCTCGTGGTGCTAACAACGGGCCAAAGAAGTTAATATTTTTCGACTTATTAACAAAAATGTCCTAAAATTTTGGTAATTTACTCAATATGACGAAAAGTTGTGCATGTTTGGACACGTTCTTAGCACACATAGATAGGTTTTCCAAACACCTTTAATTTGGTATGTAACATGACCAGGGTTCTTTGCATAATATAGGAGATAAACGAAAAAAAACTGAAAAAAGGTCTTGTCTTCCCCCCTCCTTTTTCCCCCTAAATATGAATTTGGGCCGCTAAAAAAAAATACGTGTCCCTTTATTTTTTCTGATCTACAAAATAAAACCAATTCCATAAAGATCCGCGGGTGACACTAGGGAGACTTCCCTTGTCAGTACAATCCCAAGAATCAGAAACGCGAAGTTCCCATTAAGATGTTTAAATCGCCCCACCCTGATATATATTCATGATCCTCGATCGATTTTAAGACGATCTAGCGATGTCCGTCCGTCTGTCCGTCTATCTGTCTATTAAAAACACGCTAACTTTTGAAAGACTTTACGGAGGCTCCTGAAGTTGGTAATGCAATCCCCAGTAAAAACTTCTATTACCAAGTAATGGGGTTTTCGCCTTAAAATAGATGGTGGTATCTAGTTACTAGGTTGGTGAAACACTCATTATTTTAACATGGCGATGTCATTGGAGTAATGACCGCTTACCCACTCGCTTACGAGAATGCTACTGAAAAACTACATACATTAGTACCACAAATAACGAGCTACAAGTAGCCCAAAAATAACTCGTTACCCACTCCTTACAAAAATGCTACCAAATAATAGCATACATTAGTCCTAAAAATAAGTAGCTACAAGTAGCCCAAAAATAACTCGTTGCCCACTCCTTACAAAAATGCTACCAAATAACAGCTTTTGATTCTTTTAATAAATTTTTAACTTGGGGGAACTTCCGCCAATATGAAATTGAACAAGTTCATGTTGAACGCGTTTATTTCAAGAGCAACCAAGCGGGAAAATGCGGAAATGGAAATGATCCAATGTGCCAACGGAACCAATCTTTACGTTGATATCCTTCCCTCCAAATGTTTGATTGTAAAATTCAAATATTACAGGTCCTAAAATATATCTTGGAACCTCGTAGAAAGGGACATTTGGCTACTTAGGACATTACCAATAACAAATATACAGAAGCGACTGCTGCTCAAGGTTTAAGGGAAATACTGTCTGTGATGGTTTTTTACCTTTTTACCGGCTTTAACATAATTTAAACAACAATGCAAAAAAAAGTTAAATTAAAATTTGGAGAACAACACAAAATTTCTCGGAAAAACAATAACAATTTAGAAAAAGCCAATTAAAATCCAGAAAACTTCAATAGAAGTTATGTAAAGACTAATTAAGGCTCATAAATCACGATCAAGTGTCAGCTAGATCCAGTTTTCTGAATATCAATTTGGTTTTCTAAACTTTTTTTTGCCTTGTCCCTGATAAATGTTAATCTTTTTTAAGCTAAATGTGCAAGTTCTTTCTAAATTTTCTTTAGCATTTTTTTAATTTCATTAAAAAAAAAATATTTAGACAACTTATCAGATATTTTAAATCGTATTTACCAGTAACCTGTTCAGTATCAGGTTATCGGTAACTCATTATTTATTAACAAGATGTAATCGGTTTTGTATTAGGCTATCGGTAACTCACTATTTGTTAACAAGAAGTAATCGAGCAGGTAACGAGCCCTCATTACATAGAATGCATGCGGTAATGGGGACTTATTACCAAGTTTTTACTGGGTCCAGCGAAATCGGTCAAGTGGTTCAAAAGTTATGAGCAAAAGACTAAATTTCGTGGATTTACGAGATTTAAATCACGCTAACTTTCGAAAGAGAATTGTTAGGATGCTGAAGCTTGGCACATATATTTGTCGTTCCCCTGGCCTAGTTCGTATTAAATGTCAGCCAAATCGGTCCAGTGGTTCAAAAGTTATTAGCAAAACCGTGAATTTCAGATTAGCTTCACCTTAAATTCATTTGTTGAAAACCTGTTAAACATGTTATAAAAGCGTTTGTAAGTCACAAAAATATTTTACAACGTATTTTTGTCACTTAAAAATATTTTTACACTAAAAAGAAAAAAAAAAAAATACACTCGAAAAAAATTTTACACTCAAAAAAATTTTACACTCAAAAAAAATTTAGTAAATTATTTTTTTTTTTTCAAAAATTTGTTTAAAAAAAGCTTTTTTACACAAATTAAAATATTTCTAATGTTATTTTTTCACGTTAGAAAATTCATAGATTCGGCCAAGTCGAATTTAACTTTTCTACTTGTTGTTTGAGTATTGGTTCATGAGTTACATGCATTTTAGTACACTTACCAGTATTTGTGCGTATTTAATGTGTATGGGAAAATATTTGCAAATTTATATTAGGAGCAGCGACGTATCCAGGAATTTGAAAACGGGGGGGCACAACTTTAAATTTTTTTTAGTCATCGCCGATTTAACTATGACTAACACCCTATTTAACGCCTATTTACAAAAAAAATACTAAGAATTTCAAAACTTTCTATAGAGGAAATGTTTCAGAATCTAACAATTTTTAAATAAGAAAAAAAATTTCCCAAAATATAACAATTTTCCTGACAAAAAATGTATTTGAATCTGAAAATGTTTCTAAAAAAAATGTTTTCAGAATTTGAGAATCTCCTATAGATATAATATTTCAGAATCTCACAATTTAATCTTAGAATATTGAAGTTTTAAATTTTTTTTAGTAATTTTTTTTATGATCCTCATGCATAATTTTTATTAGATAAAACCATTTTATGCGTTTCTTAAACATATTTTACAGATATTTCGATATAAATGGCTTTTTAGAAATGAAATTAGATTACGCTTTTGAGCTTTTATAAAAAAAACTAAAATCTTTCTTTAAAAACCAACATATTTTGATTCCTGTGTATTTTTTTGTACAATGCGTTGCAGTGTATTAATTTTTAAAAATTTTCAAATCGAAAAGGGGGGGCACGTACCCCCTGTGCCCACCCCCTGTATACGTCCATGATTAGGAGGGTTAAAATAGGCAAACAATTGTACTTTGGTACTTTTCGATTTCCTGAAATAATGGTCATATAAACTTAAATGTTGATTCAAAGGGACAAAAGGGGATAAAAAGCGGAAAGGATAAATTTAAAATTTTTAGTATAAAAGCCATGAAACCTAATTACAATAGCATGAAACCTAATAACATATTCATTTACCAGGGAACTGAAATCCATAAATGGAAAATTATTTTGCTTTTCCCTTACATAAATAAAGTCAGAAAAAGACAATAAAGATTGACAAATAAATTTAAACAAATAAGAGAATACATAATGCAATTTTTACTTGAGTTTTCAAAAATTAACATAAAAATAAAATTTAAAAAATTTTTATCTTCCACTAAAAATGACAACATATTAAATAATGTGTGCTAAAAAAATTTATTATATCAACCTTTTAAAATAGATGAACAAAACAAAAAAAATATATAAAAACTGAAATAAAAACGATTCAAATAATAAGGGTGTTCAATGAACACTGCTCATGTCTAAAATTGTACTCCTACAAATTTGCAAAATTTTTCCAACAGAAAGAGTTATTAAAAACACTCAAAATAATAACTCTGTTAAATAACAGAAAACTCTGCTAATTTAATAGAGTACACCATTCTTTTCCAGCTAGCAACATGTCTTGGTAATTTTACTATAAAAATCTGTAAAATGTTTTGACAAAAAAAATATAAATTTACAGAGTTTCTAGTAAAACATTGGCTAAATAGAACACCATTTAGCAAAGAAAAACTCTGTAAATTTACATATCTTTGTACAATGCATTTGATGTAACCAAAATTTTACAGAAAAAAACTATAAATTTACAAAGTTTTGTAAAATACGTGTTATTTTGTAAAATTTTTATAAGATTTTTGAAAAGATTTTTTTTTGGTACTTTTTTATTAAAAAAAAAAAAAAAAATTGGTGTTTTTACAGAAAACTCTGTTTTTAACTATGAAATTAAGATTACATAGAAATAAGTAAAAAATACAGATAAAACTTTGTTTTTAGGTTTTAGAAATACAAAGTATTTCGCTTAAATCTGTATTTTAGCAGAGAACTCTGTTAATTATCTGTAAAATTAAGATTACAAAGTTAAAAGTAATATAACAGATGAAACTTTGCTTTTTTTGTCACAACAAAATAAAAAGCATTTTCTTTAAATCTGTATTTTGACAAAAATATCTGTTGAATTGTTAGGATTAACTATACTATGCTAAAATTTAAAGCTGAATTCACAATGACGGAGTACTCTGTGCTAGAGAGTGGATTTTGTTCCTTGCTCTTTCGCACTTACACATTTTTTGTATGATGTCGTCTCTATTTTTAGAGATGGTACTCTTTAGTACAGAGTACTCCGACATTGTGTCAAAGCCAACATTTTCTAAAAAATATTCCAAGCCAGTTTATAAGTCCCCACTTAAGTCCATGATTTTCAAAGCAATTTGTAATATATATTTTTTTTAAACTGATTAATCAGTATTTTTAAATTGGTAAAAAATTTTGCAAATATCTGGCTTGATCCGACTATAAAAGTTTTCCCAAAAAAAAAGTTTAAGGTTACCATTTCTTACCCGATTACCCTTACTATTTATATAAACAGTAGCAGCCTCGTCATCATGAATGGCAAAGTGACGATGATGATCATCGTCATCAACACCATTCTACATATATGTTCATTAAACATTAAAAATTCATATTCACATATTTTTTTTTGTCTATCTATTGAAGCAAATAATACAATTTTCATCAGCTTTTCGCATTCGACATTATGTTAAAGCGCCAAAAATTTTAGCTTTGATTGTCTGTTGTGTATTTATATACCCTTCGTTAAAAACTGTAGGTACATTAAATTTTTCATTCCGTTTGTTACACATTGAAGTATCGGTAAAACACACAAAAAAGAACCTTGTCAAATTACTAGAAAAAGTCTCATAATCCCATTTTACCAATATTTGACAGTTTTTCTTGTTTTTTTAACAAAAAATTTTCGATCGAAATTTACATTTTTTTTTGTAATTTTACAAATTTTTTTGTACTTTTACTAATCTCTAAATTTAATTTACTAAAATTTAGTAAATTAAAGAGAATTTTTTGTAAGTTTTATTGCGCCAAAAAAGTTGTAAATTTTCCATTTTAATTGGTAAGAAGCTTGTAAAATTACAAAAAAAAGGTCGTAATTTTTACTAGGAATTTTCGTAAAATAGGAGGTAGCAAAAAAAACTACACCATTTACAGATGTAATTTGTAAAAGATCAATTGTAATTCGAAGATTCTATTTGTAATTTGAAGATTCCATTTGTAATTCGAAGATTCCAAAGGAAAGATCAGTTGTAATTCTCAAAAGGTCAATTGTAATTCGTAAATGATTAATTGTAATTCGAAAAAGATCAATCGTAATTCGTAAAAGATCAATTGTAATTCGTAAAAGATCAATTGTAATTCGTAAAAGATCAATTGTAATTCGTAAAAGATCAATTGTAATTCATAAAAGATCAATTGTAATTCGTAAAAGATCAATCGTAATTCGTAAAAGATCAATTGTAATTCTTAAAAGATCAATTGTAATTCGTAAAAGATCAATTGTAATTCGTAAAAGATCAATTGTAATTCGTAAAAGATCAATTGTAATTCGAAAAAGATCAATTGTAATTCGTTAAAGATCAATTGTAATTTATAAAAGATCAATTGTAATTCGTAAAAGATCAATTGTAATTCGAAGATTCCATTTGTAATTCGAAGATTGCATTTGTAATTCGAAGATTCCAATTGTAATTCGAAAACAAACGAGTAGATCAACAAAAAAAAACATTTTGTGTGTTGATTTACTCGTTTGTTTTCGAATTACAATTGGGATCTTCGAATTACAAAGGGAATCTTCGAGTTACAAATGGAATCTTCGAATTACAAATAGAATCTTCGAATTACAAGTAGAATCTACGAATTACAAATGATCTTTTACGAATTACATCTGTAAATGGTGTAGTAAAATCAAGAGAGTTTTATCACAATAAAGTTGTAAATTTACAGTTTTATTGGTAAAAATCTTGTAAAATCACAAAAATTATTGGTAAAAATCTTTTAAGTTTCTAGAAATGCTCGTCAAATAGGAGGTAGCAAAAAATAAAAGTTACAAGTTTGATATAACACTTGAGCGATATCGGTTCAGCGGTTTAAATTTATTACCGAAAATGAAAGGACAACTCTAAAATGTTGTTACATTTCACATAACCTAGCTATACAAAATGCTTTAATTCGGCTGATAGTTGACATATGTGAGCAAAATTGGAAATTGATTGGAATTTAAACAAATACAAATATACATATATCTTCAGAAAATTTTTTTCGAGAAAAAATTTTTTCGATTTTTTTTTTCATCAAAAAATTGTGCAGGGTATCAATATATTCCGCAAGGCCGAATTTAAATTTTTATTTGTTTATTTTTTATTTGTTTTGCTAAAATATATTTGAGCATTGGCTTAATTTATAAAAAAATTAAACATATTACACTTATCCCTCGACTTATATTGAAAACCTAAAATTTAATTAAAAAGTTAAACGATTCCTCTGTTAAACGATATTTAAGAACAATTCATCGGTTTTTACAAGAAAATACCCAAGTAAAATTGAAATCATCAAATTGAATCATGGGATAGGTGTATGGTAGACTTTTTATTTTTCATAAATAAACCCTTAGACATTAGGGGTGAACAAATTTTTTTTCTTTTCGAATTTTGACTAGAAAAATTTTATTTTGGGTAAAAAACGTTTTTTTGTAATTTTTGTAAAAAAAAAAGAAAAATTACACTTACAACTTTTCTAAAACCGACGATTTTAAAATTCCAAAAAAGCAAAATTTGCTCCATTCTATTATACATACATGCTTCTTGTCGGCTCTTTGTAATTTTGTTAAATATTTTTTTTTTTGTATTTTTAATGTGAGGGAGTTGAAGTAGATGAATTTATGTTCAGCGTTATTTTTCCACAAAATGTATATTTTGTTTTTTTGGTTATTTATGTCTTTAAAGTTAATTTATTTCGTTGATTTTTTCCATTTAATTTTTCTCTGTTTAAATTGTTTGCCGTTGCGCAGTTTTAATGAAATTAATAGCTTTTAAAATTAACGAAATTAACACCAATTTGTTGATATTTATTTTTAAATTTGAAATTATAACACTGTTTTGTATGCAACGAAATTTTGAAACGTGTACACTTTCTCCTTGATAACATTTTTATACCCTACACCACACTGTGGTACAGGGTATAATGAGTTTGTGCTGATGTTTGTAACTACCCGAAATATTGGTCCTAGACCCACCTTTAAGTATACCGATCGACTCAGAATCACTTTTTGAGTCGATTTAGCGATGTCCGTCCGTCCGTCTGTCCGTCCGTCCGTCTGTCTGTCTGTCTGTCTGTCTGTCTGTCTGTCTGTCTGTCTGTCTGTCTGTCTGTCTGTCTGTCTGTCCATGTAAACGGTGTAAACACGATACAGGTCGCAATTTTTAATCAATTGACTTGAAATTTGAAACTTAAGTCTCTCTTGGCCCAAGGACGAAGCCTATTGAAATTGGAAAAAATCGGTCCATATTTAGACCTAGCCCCCATACAAAGGTCCTCTTTAGTTTTGGCTCAAATGACTCTAATAACCGTATTATAGAAGGTATCACTTTGAAATTTGGATGGTAAACATGTTTTGTCTTCACATATCATCATTCCGAATTTCAAAGAAATCGGACCAGTTCTTCTTGTAGCCCCCATACAAACCACCTTCCCGATTTTCACATAAATGTCTCAAATTTCATGAAAATATAAAATATTTAATTAAAATTTTGTTTGTGTATGTTAAACGCGTACTTAAATAACCTTATCAAACCTGATAATCATCGGACCAGTTTTGGACTCAGGCCCCTTGTGAAAATTTCGCCCGATATTCAGTTAAAGCGGTTTATTGTCAACAAATAGAAGCCTATTTCACTCAAATTTGATTTGTGAGTGTTTCCTTCACTTATTAAAGGTTTTACAACATATAGATCTAATCGATCCATGGGACCCATTTTCCGGGAAACCTTGGTGTAGGGTATTATATGGTCGGTCTTGACCGACTATAATTTTCTTACTTGTTTTAGTTTTAGTCTGCGAAAAGAGTTTGTAGAGCTTGAAAAAGATCAATTGGATTTCGAAAATTCGAAAAATGTAAGACTTGATTAAAAAGCTCAAATTGACAATGCATACAATGAATTCTCAATAGATAGATAGATATGAAGCAACTGCAATTCGAAAATAAATAAATTCGAAAATGAAATTCGCAAAATAAAATAGTATTTGAAATTCGAACATGTTACAAACTTATTTAACTAAATAATGTAAGAGACAAAAAGGTTGAAAGAAAGTATGAGGTGAGGTTGAGATTGATATAAATAGAATTGTAGTGTTGGAAACTGTCAAAATTTATGCTGTAAGAAAGAAAAGAAAAACCGACATTTAAAATCCTACTGATGATAACATCTACTGGTGTGTTTGAAATTGGTATGGGAATACCAGAAATGTCTATAATTTTTAGAAATTAAAATTTTTTCTGCATTTTTGCAAGTTAAACCCTTATAAAAAGTTTATTTACACTTTCCTATTTTTATTTGTTTTAAAATTTCTATTTTTTTTTTTAATTTCCTGAATTTTTATAATTTCTTTATTTTTGTCTTTCCTGAATTTTCTTGTTTTTTTTTGTTTCCTGATATTTAGTTTCGCTTACTAAATTTTTTAAGGTTTTCAGAAGTTTTTTAAGGTTTTGGGAAGAAGCTTACAGCTCTTTAAAGAACTGAACCAACTTCTTAAAAACCCTAACTTGGACCCAGAGGACGTAAAAATTTAATTTTTTTATTCTGCCCCTTTTTAGGGCGGACTTTAAAGTTTTAGAGGAATAAATTTTATAAAATATTTTTTGTCCTAATGAAGGCAAATGAAAGAGCAGGATCTATCCTAATTTTCATATTTTCCTATTTTATTATTTTTACATATAAGGAAAAAGAAGGTAAGTTACAACCTTTCAAATCATTCGTCAATATCATTCGAAACTTTCAACAAAATATTTTGATAAACTTTTCAAAGGACTTTATTCACGTCCTTTTATACTGATATGGCAAAATTAGGGGAGATCCTCCTTTTTCATTTGAAATGACCAGCGGCATCCTAGGGCAAGCGCAAATATTTCATAAATATTTTACAAAATATATTCTTTAAATCTTTGAAATCTTCTAAAAGGAAACAGGACCACGAAATGAAAAACTGTAAATTCAGTTTTACTCCATTTGATCTTTACTTTTATACTTATATCATCCGCTTCATGTTTAATATTGGCTGTCGGACGGTGAAATTAGTCACCAGCCTAAAAACTTTATCATTTATTTTGATGCTTTTAACACTATCAAAACTATCAAAAAATTTTTAAAATCTGCCGAACGTCTTACGAGATATCGTTATTTAAAATTTGTAAAAAATGGTGATTTTTTTCTTCGTTCAAGAAATTAAAAAACAAAAAACTCAAAATTTTTTCCTTGACCCTTTCATAGACCTTGAGACAATCTTTCATTTAAACTTAATTTGAGCCAAATCTGCTAGTTTTAACCTGTGGCATCCTTCGATCAATGTTTAGAGTTTTTGGTGAAAATTTTCTAAAAAAACCAAAACTTTAATCGAAGGGCCCACGGGCTTAGAAAATCGAATGAAAATTTGTTTCAATCTCTATAAAAGGGTAAAAAAAATAGATTTATTTTTTATTTTGTTTTTAATTTCCAGTTTTTGCCAATTTCAAATAGCTATGTCCCGAAAACCTTTCCTACTATTTTAAATTTTTAAATTTTTTTTGCAATTGTTTTTTAATTTATTTACATGTTGCGAATATTTTATTTAAACTTAACTCCGATTGGCCTCAAATTTTTACCACAATTTTTAGATGTAGTAGAAAAGAAACGTTGCCCGTACACATGGGAAAATCAGAAGTTGAAGTAGAAATACCTGGCTAATGTCTCATGGACCCAAATGACCTATCTCAAACTTGACACCTTTCTTATAAAAACTTTTACTTTGTGAGGAAATGTTTTAACTCTAGAAAAACCCCTCGGGAAATATCAAAAAATCATTCCTGGAATTTTTTTTTTAACAAACTCACTTAATTTTACTCAAAAACGCAAAAAAAAAAATTGGCAAACATGTTTTGTGGTTTGGACTTTCCCAGAAATTTTTGTCGGTAGCTACAAAATTTTTCAAAACTTTTTTCGAAATAAAATCGATCAAGGTTTACTTTAAGAAAAAATAAAAATCGTTATTAAGGGTTTGTGATTGAAGAAGAAAACATTGTATTTCTAAAGATTATTTTTAATGTGGATTTATTCCAGACCATGGTTTCTGTAGCCACCTCTACGTCATCAGTGGAGAAAATTACATTAGATATAAATTGTTTGATTATTTGTAAGACTGTTTTTTCTATATGTTTTTTTCATCAACAGACTTAACTCTGAGTGGAATAGAACCCACGTTCTTCAAATTTTCCATCAGTTTGCAAAGCAAGTACTCTACCATCTGAGCTATCGCCCTGCTTGACAAACTAACAGCAGAAGTTGGTTTGTTCGTATTTCATTACAGATGTTAAGTGTGTGACGTCAACAGAAGATTTTTATTTTACACCAACAATTACGATCCTTAGAAACAACAACATTCCTTAATCTCTCTTTGTCTCGTTTTTGCACATAACAATTTTAGCGCTGAATTATTTGTTCATACACGTTAAAGATGAGTGCATATATTTGAGACTACTAGCCCGTAGGCAAGTAGTTTTTTATTTTAAATTATTTTTTATTTGAGCAAATTTTTAATTAGCTCAATTAAAACTGTAATCAAATAAATAAATTTTTTTTTAAAAGTTTACTCAATACGTTTCTGGTTCCAAATTGAGTAATATTTAACTTATTTCTGTGTAACCTGAAGAACCCATAGTGAGTGTACAAAAAGATCTATTAAAAGTCAAAAAGATTGAAAGCTAAAAAAGAAATGTTAGCAAGAATTTCAATAATCTTTTTTTGAGAAAGATTGTTCTAGCTCGAGGTCGCATTTCTTTACTAATCATTAACAATAATTCTCAAGAAACTATTTTAAGAGTTGTTTGTTTTAAATAGAATTTATAGATCGAATAATAAATATTTATTTTATTTATTTAAAAAATGTAATTAAATTCTATAAAAGTTGGGTTTTTTTTCTAAATGTTAATTCTTAGAATTCTTTTTTTAAAAACAAATATATTTTTAATTTATTTATTTTATTGAGTACAAAACAAATAGTACCAGTTTTGTATTTATTTCTAAACTTAACATTTTTTAAGAGTGTTAAGTAGCAAGGTAAACAAGTTTTCTGCAATATATATAGTATTATTATTATTTTGTATTTAAATCTACCTATTTACGAATTATTTAACCGTTGAATATTTGTATATTATTTACAATAGCTAGTAATAACAGTAAATAATAAAAAACCGGCAGTAAATAAAGATAAAACGAGAAAGAGTTTTTACAAACTACTAAATAGAAATAGTCGAAAGATGAGTTTAACACAAACTAGTTGAAACTAAATGAACTTGTTCATTTAGTTATTAGACCTGCTAATTAACTTTTGTTATTATATTAGTTCTTTAACGAAAGATAACGAAAAACAGGTAAAGAACCAACAAAATTGCGGGGACTCTTGACAGAGCTCTAATACAACCATTTTTTTTGTTCGAGTTTTCCTAAGGGCCAAAGTAGAACTACAGCTTTTGCTGAGTAAGCTGAAGAACCAATTCTAAATTTTTGAAAAAATATTCGTCTTTTTAATTCCCATTGTGGATATAGTCGAATATGTATTAATATTTTAGTTTGTGCGCATACGATTTGTCATTAGATTCGTTTGCTACTTTGTAGTAAATCGTTTCTAATTTTGCTAAAGAATCTTGACAATGGAATCTTAAAAATTCCGAAACACGGAATAAATTTAAAACAGAAAAATAATTTTCTGGAAAATTATGCTTCGAGAATATCATGGTTTTAATAAGTAAAGAAAATAATGACCTCGGGCCAGAATGAACACCCTCAGGATATATTTGAAAAAATGTTATCAAACAATATTATCAAATTGAAATTTTAGTGGAATTTTGCTGTGAATCTAAATCAGTTATAAACTTGTTTGTTTCGGCTGTGGATTTCGTGGCCCATCTAATGGCCTGTTCACACCTGAGGTGAAATCTCGCTCGAACGAGATTTCGATCATATGGTCTGTATCATTTTATACACAACCATATGATCGAAATCTCGTTCGAACGAGATTTCAGATCAGGTGTGAATTGGGTATAAGTCAGGTATACTCTTGTTTCTTTCATTTTCGAACTGACAATGCGTCAATTGTGTGATCTCTTTCTTGGTCAACCTTTGATATATTTATAAGTTATATTAATAAAAGAAACCTAAAACCACTACATCAGACATTCATTAAACCACCATATTAATTTATTTATTTTTATTTGCTGTAATAATAATAATCATCGTCGTAAGTAACTTAACAAATAAAATAAATACCACTATAAATAAATAATAAAAAATGGCAAACAATTGCATTTTTTTTTGTTTGCTACAAATCAGCTTTTTCGCATAAAATTATTAATGGAATTCATGATAGAAATTTAGCATTTGCAAACATTTTTTGACTGCAATCTTTTACTCACAAGCGAAGTACTTTAACCGTTTTGAACCGATTTGTCTGAAACGTAAAATATATAAAAGAGACAATTCTAAGGCTGGGGTGTCTCGGCTTATCGGCCATATCGGGGATTTAGGGGTTCTAAAAATGTCGAAAATCGTTTTTAGGTTTTTTGAGACATTTCTTAAGATATTTTCATGTGAAAAGAAAGGTTTTTTTTAATACATATTTAATGGTAAAAATTAAAATAAATTCTTTGTCCAATCTGCAGAAAAATCTGCTGAAAATACACCCATTTTGAGTCATATGAAAAATCTGATAATTTTATCAGAATTGGTTTGCTAAATATCTGTCTTGGTTATCTAGGTGAAATTAACAGAGAAATCGGTCGGCACAGCAGAAAAATCATCATGAAAAAAACTTTCTACACTCAAAATAATACATTAGTAGATTTACTATTTTTTTTTTGCTAATGCTGGTTAGCTAACTTTTAGCAAATTTTTTGTTGAGATTAGCATGTTAGCAAAAATATCTTGTAAACTTCATTTAGCGCATTAGAAATTTTTAACAAAATTTGAACAAATTTTTTTTGCTAGATTTAAAATTGAGTTGACCAAATTTTTACAAGTTGTTTTGCTAATACTTATTAGCAAAATATATGGTAATTTTTTTTTTATTTTCAGAAAACTTAAAATGGCGCTATCTCGGAAACTAAGCCAGATAGAGCAAAATGGAGGCCATTTTTGGTTCTCGGGCTCTCCATAGTATCGCCGGTCCTCTTCACATGTGTGGACCCTAATGGGCCCTAACTTTGGATCCAAAAAAGTTAGCATTCCCGAAAATTTTAAAATGCTCATATCGCACAGTGCCACATTTGGCCAATCTAGGACGACAAAAAATCCAATTTTATTTATATTGACGGGAAAATCGGTATACATGTTCGTTTTGACTTCAAAAACAACATTATGAAAAATATGGGCGACCAGTTAACGGCCACGCCCACTTTTTAAAAAAATTTTAATTTTGATTGTAATTTCCTCAAACTTGGTATATATACTCTCAAGGACTGTAGAAATAATATCACAAAAAATGGGGGCGGTCAGACAAATGCCACGCCCACTTTTTAAAAATATGTTTAAAAAATATGTAAAAACAAGGTTTACATATCGCCCCACTGTAGTCGGCGTCGCAGACGGTCGCAAAAGTTAGCCGTTAAAATAAGTACTATGGATATTGGTTAATATGTCTGAAAAAGTCCGGCGACCAATAAGGACCAAATACAAAAGTTCTATTCCATCAAAAAAAATAAATATATAATTTTCTTTTCAAAAATTTTTATAATGTTAAAAATTTAATAAAAAATAGAAAAATTGTTAAAACAAAAAAAAAGAAAAGATATGACTTAAAGCCTTTAAATTACTTTAAAATTATCAAAAAAGAGTGTATAAATATCTTTTTTTGTTAAAAAGTTACAACAGTTTAAAATCGACTTAATTAATGCGAAATAATGAACACTACTTACAGGATTTTACAAGATGCAACTTTATGCACCCACATCTTAATAACGAACAGAATTATCGTTCATATATGAGTATTTCCGTGCTATTAGGAATGTTTTATAATACATACAAACAACTCATAAAAATCGGGGAACTTTTTTTTTTTTGTTTTTGTCGTGCTAGATTGGCCAAATGTGGCACTGTGTATCGTGGTAAATATTGCCAACACACCAAAAAGTCCAAAAGCATTTTTGTAGCTCTCAACACGTAGAACCAGACCGCAAAATAGTCAAAAGCTCTCCGAGTAATATTTTCGAAGTTATCGAGTTTTTTAATTCTCAAGACCCCAGTGGTCCCCTATAATCACGTATCTCAAAAACTAAGCAAGGTGGAGCGAAACGGACACAAATTTTGGATCAAAAACTATGACGATTTTTAAGGAACCCAACTAGGTCTAGGCCCATCGGGGTCTGGACCTATCGGGTCCGAACCCAATGGGGTCCTCAGATGTGTATGAACTAAGTTAAAAAAAAAAATTTAGTTGACTAATTACACTACGTGACAGTTTTTGACCAAATGTATCTGACACCTAATGTACAATTGTCCGCTGAATCCGAATATGAAGTCAGAATGGTCAAAAGTAGAACAGTTTTCGAGATATTCGAAAATAAGCGTTATTTGTGTTTTTAAAAAAGATGATGTCACTTAAATGCAAATATCTTCAAAACTATTCGTCGATTTATGTATTTCTTTTTTTTTTAATGAAAGATAATAAAATTACTAAAATAACCATGGGTCGCTTGTGAAGATTAGTCAAGAAATGACAGAGTTACAGTGGACAAAAGTTCAAACTTCATGAAAAATTTGATGATTTTTTGCAGTTTTGCGCTTTTCAAGTTATTTTTTTAAACCAAACAATTAAAAATTATAATGTTTTTTATACATAGGACATTATTTTATTTCAATACGAACATTTTGCGCCCAACAAGACCCAGATTGGTGCAAAAATGACAAAGCTACAGAAGATTTAGTGAATTAACCCACTTTTCATTACTAACATTTAGCCTTGTATATTTACTTGTGTTTTTTAAAAAAAAATCGAAAAGTGGGATAATTCAATTAATCTACTGTAACTTTGTCATTTTGGCACCGATCTGGATCCTATTGGGCACAAAATGTTCGTATTGAAATAAACTAACGTTCTAAGTGATAAAATTTAAAAAAAAATTATTGTTTGGTTTTAAAAAAATAAGTTGAAAAGAGCAAATAACGGACATTTTCTCGATTTTCTCGTAAATATCTCGAAAACTGTTCTACTTTTGACCATTCTGACTTCATATTCGGATTCAGCGTTCGGATTTACATAAAGATTAGGAGTCAGATTCATTTGGTCACGACTTTGTTGAAAATCTGTGACACAGTGTTATTAGCAAAACATTTTTGCTAACTTTAGCAAAAAAATTGGCTTCAAAATCAGCAAATTTTCTTGTAGGTTTACAAGCTTTTTTTGCTAACATTACAGTTTTTTTTCTTTGAGTGTAAGGTTTTTTTTAAATTATACTGTTTTTCAAGAATAAAGTTTTTTTTTTAAGTTTGTCATTCCGTTTGTAACACCTCGAAATATTGGTCTAGGACCCCATAAAGTATATATATTCATGATCCTCGATCGATGTCCTTCTGTCTGTCTGCCTGTCTGCTGAAAACACTTTACGGAGGCTCCTGAAGTTTGGCATGTATGTTGGGCATTTACCTGGTCAGGTTGGTATAGCAATCCAGCGAAATCGGTCCAGTGGTTCTAAAGTTATGAGCAAATGACTGAATTTCGCAAGGGTTTTTCGTGAATTTACGAGATAAAAAACACGTTAATTTTCGAAAGGCAATTTTGAGGATGCTAAAGCTTAGTATATATTTTTGCCATTTCCCTGGGCTAGTTAGTATTGAATTTCAGCCAAATCGGTCCATTGGATCAAAAGTTATTAGCAAAACCGTGAATTTCAGATTAGTTTCACCTTAAATTCACGTGTTGAAAACCCGTTAAACATGTTTTAAAAACATTGGTAAGTCACAAAAATATTTTACAACGTATTTTTGTCACTCAAAAATATTTTTACTCTAAAAAAAAAAAAAAAAACAATTTTAGTAAATAATTTTTTTTTTTTCAAAAAAAAGTATTTTTACACCAAAAAAAAAATATTTCTATTCAAAAATGTTATTTTTTTACTTTTGAAAATTTACTATCACTTAAAAAAGGCATTGTGGCGGGTATTCATAGATTCGGCCACGTAAAATTTTACTTTTCTAGTTGTTTTTTTTTTTTAAATTTTGATCATTTTTAGTGTAAGTGTTTTAAATTTCACAAAATTTTAAAAAAATAAATAAATGATAGCATCCTATTTCTGTAAAATAACAAAATAATTTGCAAAAAAACTGCACAAAAATATTTTGAAATTCAGCAAAAAGAATTAGTAGTGCTTAAACTGAATGAAAGAGAATTTACTTACTTGAAAAATCTTGTAAGAGTTTGCTAATTTAAATTGAAAGTCATTTTTTAAAAGAGTTTTTTTGTGGGTATTTATGTGAAGACATACCTCTACGATATCCATATGAATATGAAATAATCTTTATTAAATTTAAGTCCACACATATTTTTTTTCTCTACGCGTTATTCCTGATAGTTCGAAAATTATCGGAATTTTCCCGAAAGACCACATTATTTTATAAGGCGGCGACGAAATTTTTAAACACTAATATGGCCGATAAAATGGCAACAATATGTTGTTGTAGATTTTATTTTATTACTGTAATTTAGAGATGCGCGCGTGACACGAATTTTTCGTGATTCACGTGATTCACGCGTGAATCACGCGTGATCGTGAGTGAAATTTATTTTTACTCACGTGATCGTGAGTGCACGTGATTAGAAAAAATAGTTTCGTGCGTGAGTGTGCGTGAGTAACTTTTGTTTCGTGAGTTCTCGTGATTGTTTTGTGGTGTTTGAAACAAAAAACAAGTAAAAAAATTGTCATTGTATCGACTTAAGACGGTAATTAATACAAAATTGTGATTTAAATAAATTTTTATTATTGTTTTAAGGAAAATCAATACATTTTGTGCAAGAAATCGAAAAACGTAAAATAAAAATTTGTTAATTTTAATTTCGTGAGTCTTCGTTAGCGTGATTATTTCGTGAGCGTGAGAAAAATTTTAGTTACTCACGTGAGCGTGCGTGAACGTGAGCAGCAAAAATAATTTCGTGCGTGATCGTGCGTGAGCACTATTTTTATTTCGTGAGCGTGCGTGAGTCAAAATTCACTCACGCGCCCATCTCTACTGTAATTTAAATGCATATTTTTGCATATTTTAATATTTAATGCTCATTTTTTGCATATTTTGGCATAACTTTCTAAAAAATTTTATTCAAAAATTTTGATTTTTAAAATTTCCGTATAAAAAGTGACAAGAACCTACAAAACACAGGAATACGCTTTAAAAAGAACAACGTCATATAGCTTTGTTAAGAGCAATTTAGATATTTTTCGTAAAATAAATTTTTATTTTTATTGAATACTCTTATTACAATTAAATATTTAAAAAAAATATATATTCAAATCAGTTGTTTTTGTTTATTGCTGAATTGTGCAAATTAACAACAAAAATAAATCAGAATTTATTTTATTTATTTGGTATAATTTTTAAGCAGTTTTCTATAATTTTATTAAAATGTAGTTGTTATTTACAATTGTGTATTTTTTTTTATTGAAATTATTAGGTTACCATTTTAATATACTACTTCCGTTTATTTTTGCATGCCAACATATATTATTAAACAATTATTTTTCAACAATACACTTGGAAAATTACACTTCTCTACATTTTTTTTTTTTGCAGAGTAGAATAAACAAGAAAAAAATAATGATAATTTTGAGTAAATTTTATACAACTGCACAGAAAAAAATATGGAGGAAACAGATTTGAGTAATCACTTGTTTAAATTTAAAAACAAAAGTTGAGTAATATTTTTATTGACGCAATTAAAAATTTACTTAAAAATTTTAAAAACAATTTAAGTAAATAATTTAATAAAAATTTAATAGTTTTTTTAATTTTTGTTAACTTTTATAATTTTTTGAATTCTCGTTTAGTTTATAGCAGTGTTGGCTACCGTTACCCTTTCAATACCGTTACCGATTAAAAACCCTTTAATATTGACTACCGTTACCAATACCGAAATTAAAATTTTTAAATACCGTTACCGATAAAAAAACCGTTACCTTTATTCGGTTTTTTACCGGTATTATAACGGTTTTGTTTCGGTTGCATTAATATTACTTATTTTTATTTTTTTGTGGATTAAAAACATATTAAAATATTTTTATTATACTTAAAATAAAAAAACAAATTTTTGTTCACTGCCAATCCAACCAATGATTACATTCGCAATTAACAAAATTCGAATATAGGTCTTGGACCTCATAAAGATTTTATATTATTAATCAGTGATCGATTGTATGCGATGTTCGTCTTTCCGTCTGTAAAAGATACGATACGATCCAAAATAAACGTGCTACTCTTGTGGTACGAATACGTCTTATGGTCATAGGCTGGTTAAGTTCCGGAATGGGAAAATCGGAACAGATGAAAAAAGTTCCTCCTTGAAAAACTTACAAAACCCCAGAAAACATATTTTATTTAATTTTTTTGTCTATTTGTTTAGAAAATGAAAAATTTTATGCCGTGTGAAGTTCATTGACCAAGATTCGAAAATGAGATTTTTTTCGGTCCGAACCTTTTGGGGGCTTGGCTAAAGCAAATTAAATAGTGATAAAATTGTATTATTTATGCGTAAATATAAATAAAATTAATTTCCCAACATCTATGACGAAAGGAAAGGTGTCCCTCCGATACCGCTCACCCTCCTCGTTAAAAAACATCCCCTGTAACATCCTTGCCAATTTTTTTTTATCCCTGCCGATTTTTTTTAACAACAGGACAAACAATTTTGATCACATCCTGAACTGTTTATTTGAAATCAGCAGATTTCTCTATTAAAATCAGCAGATTTGTCTGCTGTCTTGACGGGTTTTTTTAGCAGATTCTACCTGGATTATCCAGACAGAAATTTAGCAAACCTCGTCTGCTATAATCAGCAGATTTCTCAACTGGCTTAAAATGCAGATTTCTCATATGGCGTAAAATGCAGATTTTTTTGCTTATTGGACAAAGGTGTCTCTACGAACATGAGTTCGTATTTGTTGAATTACATTATTGCGTGAATGTTTTATTTTAATTCTGAATTAATTCATAGTATTTAATATTAGTACATATATAATTATGTATAAAAGGGTTGAACCAGAATCAAATTGCGTCGCGCAAGACGTAAAAAAAACAAACACATGAAATTTAAAATTTTTACGTCCGTTTGATTTAGGTACCTTACATTTAAATATTAGAAACGAAAAATTATTGGGCGTTACGCCTTACGCGACGTAACTTGATTCAGGTTGGACGCGAAAAGGTACAGAATTTAGCAGTTTTTTTTAATTTTTTTAAAATTTTTTTTTCGGATTTTTAACAAATTTGTGACTTGTTAACAAATTATTTATAATACCGGTACGTACCGGTATTGATGTTTCGGTAACGGTTCACCGTTACCGAAATAATCGAAAATACCGTTACCTTTACCGTTACCGATATAAAAAATATATAATACCAATACCGTTACCGATACCGTTATTCGTTTCGGTTGCCAACCCTGGTTTATAGTTTTTTGTGTATGTATATGACAGTTTGTAATCGTCTTTATAAAATTTTCCTATGTTTTTGAGACATAAATATATTTGGCAAAGTTTGAAAAAACAAGTTTTTTGTTTTTTTTTGTAAAAAAATTTAAAACTTTTTTAAAAATTTATCTTTAAAAAAATAAATAGATAAATTTTGAGTAAATCTTTATTTGTGTCAATTAAAAATTTACTCAAATTTTTTTTCAAACATTTAATAAATTTTTATTAAAAAATTTCTCAATACTATTAAATCGTTTACTGGTGCAAAATTGAGTAATTTTTTACTCAATAGTATTAAAAACTTACTCAAATATTTTTTTTTTATTTTTTTCTGTGTGAGTAAAAAATTACTCAATTCTATTAAATGATTTACTACTATTGAGTAAACTTTTAATTAAAATTTATTAAATGTATGCCAACAAATTTTTAATTTTGTCAAGTAAAAATTTACTTAAAACTTATCAATTTATTTTTTTTAAAAATTTTAAAAAAATTTCAAATTTTTTTTACAAAAAAAAATTTTTTTTTAAACTTTTACCAAATATTTTTATGTCTTGAAGACATAGAAAAAATTCATAAAGATGATTTCAAACTTTTATATTTATATAAAAAAACTATAAACTAAATGAGAATTCTAAAAACCAAGAAAATAAAAAAAAAATAAAATGTTAAGTTTCTTTGTTTAATATCTATTACTTAATTTTTTTTTAAACTTTTGAGTAAATTTTTAATTGCGTCAATTGAAAAATTAAATTTTTTTTAAACAAAAGATTACTCAAAATTTTTCCTCATATTTTTTCTGTCTACATTTTATTAAGTTCTGGCCTCCTTATAACAATTTTATTTCTTATATAAATTTTAATATATTTTTTCTTTCTTTTAATTCCAGGTAAGCACAAAATGATGGCAGAATGCAAATCTTAATTTTTTTAAATTATACCTTCCTTTATTTGTAAGTATATTTGGTTTTATTTAACTGGAACCTATAATGTCCTTATGCAATTTAATTTAAAATATTTGTTTTCTACGCGATTTCTCACAAGTTTGTCTTAGAGAGACAGTGTTGCTATTTTTAAAACGAAGAAAAGCGCCAAGAGGAAAATGTAAAAAAGTAAAATATGGGGGTTTTCAACTCAAGTGACACAACTCTGAAAACCGATGTCTTCCGATCGGTATGAAATTTGCACCTCCCCCTTGCGAAAAATGTTTACTAACTCATTTATTATGCTTTTAACACTACAGTTACACAATTTTATCATTATTTAAACTATTTTTTTATATCCACGCCCTAAAATGGGGCGGACCAGAAAAACAACGTTTTTTTAATCCCCCGGTCCTAGAGCAGGGCTTTAAACTTCTACTTGCATAAAAATGTTTCATTTGTGTAACAAAAATACAAAAAAAAAAAAAACACGTTAAAAACTTGTGTTTAGTTCCTCAATGCGTAACTTTTTTCCTCTGGTCTGATTTTGCCCAATTACGAACCTGCATAGAACCTCATAAGACATATGAGGCATTCCACACCAAATGTCCAGCGAAAAAAAAACACGTGTACCGTAAACTTCTGAATAGGTTGTATGGATAGCCCTATATGGAACTTAGAAAATTGCGTTTTTGGTTTTTCAATTTTTCAAAAACTGGGCTTAGGAGGCGTGGTCAAATATTGGAAAAATTGTCAAATTTGTGGCGAGTTGCCTTGATTAAATATTTATCACAGTAAAAAGGAATGCACCACAATCTCAAAAATGTACATTCTTATATAGTTTTGTATGGGCTATCGACTAAAAATTTTTTTTTTGGAAAATTTTCAGAACCCGTTCTGAAATTTTCCATTTTTTAAAAATGTCAATTTATTAAAAAACATGCCATTTTTTTCTTTTTTAAATTTGTTTTTAAAAGTTTAGATGTTTAGATGTTTTTGTCCATCCACACAAAAAAAAAAATCAGAAACACGTTCTTCGTTTTTTTTCGAGAAAATCGCATTTGAACTTTAAATTTCATAACAATTTTGTAATTTGCTTGTATTTCTTTGTTTTAACGTTGCGAATGAGTGATATTTGTGCAATTAATTTTACTCATTCGCAACGTTAAATCAATAAAATACAAGCAAATTAAAAAATTGTTATGAAATTTAAAGTTCAAATGCGATTTTCTCGAAAAAAAAAAACGAAGAACGTGTTTCCGAATTTTTTTGTGTGGATGGACAAACATCTAAAGTTTAAAAAAAAAATTAAAAAAGAAAAAATAAGTGGCATGTTTTTTAATAAATTGACATTTTTAAAAAATGGAAAAGTTCAGAACGAGTTCTGAAAATTTTCAAAAAAAAAAATTTTTAATCGATAGCCCATACAAAACTATATAAGAATGTAAATTTTTGAGATTGTGGTGCATTCCGTTTTAATGTGATAAATATTTAATGAAGGCAACTCGCCACAAATTTGACCATTTTTCCCATATTTGACCACGCCTTCTAAGCCCAGCTTTTGAAATTTAGAAAAACCAAAAACGCAATTTTCTTAGTTCCATTTGGCGCTATTCAAACAACCTATTCAGAAATTTACGGGACACATGTTTTTCTGTAGCTGGACATTTGGTGTGGAATGCCTCATATACTTTATGGGGTCCCCGACCGATATTTCGATGCGTTACAAACGGAATGACAAAGTGAGTATACCCCCATACTGTGGTTGGAGGGTATAACAAAACAATTTTAGAGAATAATCACAATTGGTGCGGGAAGCGGAAAAACGCAATTGTCCTCATAAAAATAGAATTGAATCTAGTTTGGCGGAAAAACGCGGCGGAATTTTGTTGTCATATAAAACGTGTGTGAACAGTTGCGGAAAAACGCTTCCCGCTCCAATGCGTAGCTAAGAGTTAAAAATTAAGGGTAGGTATATTCTGAGAAAATGTAGGGGTTGAAAAAATATTTGGAGGTCGGTCATACACTTTACTTCTCTAGGGGCACCTATGGACAGCTAGAGCGGTAGGATTTGATAAATTATTGCAAACTTGATTTGTTGGTCTGTGTTAATTTTTCTCAGTGTATCTATAGTTTTTTTTTCTTTAACAGTTTCCATTATTTTTTTCTCTTTCACATTAAATGGTTTTAAGCAGCATTTTAATTGAAATTTATTAACACCATTTATTTACATAATTGCGTTTATTGTTTACAATTGTTAGCCGACCAATGGTATTTTTTGTGTAAATTTATTGCATACAGCACTTATTCTTGTTGTATTTGTTTATGTTTTGATTACAGGATATTAACCCTTGACTTCTTGTATTTTACTTAGAACAATTACATTCTTCAAGTAGTTTCTTCGTTAAAATTGTTCTCACAGTGGCCGCCCAATAAACACAATTTCCCAGCAAAAGTTTTTCTTTTATTTTTTTCTAAAACTATAAATTTGTTATAGAAATTGTGATTTCGGATGTGGGTCTTAATAGGAGAAAAAATAGGAGAAAAAACGAAATTATATTTAGCTTGCGATCAGCACCTTCAGGAGGCAAATGATTAATTGCGCCAACCTCAAAACTATGTTTTTATACCCTCTACTTATTGTTAGTGGTAGAGGGTATATATTAGTTTTTCATTCCGTTTGCCATGTTGAAATGGTGATCACGGCCAAAACTTAACATATTTACTTGTTATTGCTCCGAAAAATTTTGGTACTGCATTTGATCGATATCGGTGCAGCGGTTTAAAAGTTATGAACGCAAATGTAAGGACACCTTGAAAATTTTGGTACATTCAACATAACCTAAAAATACAAAATAATTCAATTCGGCTACTGGTTGACAGAATGGAACAGCGAGTGGTATTTAAATAAGTACAAATATATTTTTTTAATTCGACTTGGCCGAATCTATGAATACCCTCCACAATGCCCATTTTAAGTGATAGTAAATTTTCTAACGTGAAAAAAATAACAGCTATGATTAGAAATATTTTATTTTGTGTAAAAAAAATTTTTTTTAATAATTTTTAAAAAAAAAAATACTATTTTTTTTTTGAGTGTAAATTTTTTTTTGAGTGTAAAATTTTTGCGAATTTTACAGTCCAAAAAAAATTTACTAATTTTTTTTTTTAGTGTAAAATTTTTTCGAATTTTACATAAAAAAAAAATTTATTAATTTTTTTTTGAGTGTAAAATTTTTTTTTTGAGTGTAAAATTTTTTTCGAGTGTATTTTTTTTTTGTTTTGGTATAAAAATATTTTTGAGTGACAAAAATACGTTTTAAAATATTTTTGTGACTTACCAATGGTTTTAAAACAGGTTTAACGGGTTTTCACCACGTGAATTTAAGGTGAAGCTAATCTGATATTCACGGTTTTGCTAATAACTTTTGAACCACTGGACCGATTTGGGTGAAATTCAATACGAACTAGGCTGGAGGAACGAAAAATATATATGCCAAGCTTTAGCATCCTCAGAATTGATTTTCGAAAGTTATAGTGCTTTTTATCTCATAAATTCACGAAAAACCCTTGCCGAAATTCAGTCTTTTGCTCATAACTTTTGAACCACTGGACCGATTTCGCTGGATTGCAATACCAACCTGACCAGGTAAATGCCCAACATATATGCCAAACTTCAGGAGCCTCCGTAAAGTCTTTCAAAAGTTAGCGTGTTTTCAACAGACAGACAGACGGACGGACGGACGGACGGACATCGCTGGATCGTCTTAAAATCGATCGAGGATCATGAATATATATACTTTATGGGGTCCTAGACCAATATTTCGAGGTGTTACAAACGGAATGACAAACTTATATATACCCTCTATCACTAGAGTGGAGGGTATAAAAACTGGTATTTCACCATGCTTTTAAAACTTGTTTCACGAGTTTTCAAGAGTTTAAGGTGAAAATAATCTGAAATTCAGAGCCTAGCTTATAACTTTTGAACCACTAAACCGATTTTCCTGAAATTCAAAACTTAACAGACTTGGGGAACGACAAAGATATATAACACGTTTCAGCACCCTCAGAATTGTCTTTCGAAAGTTAGAGTGGTTTTAATCTCAAAAATTCGCAAAATACCCTTGCCGAAATTTACTCTTTTGCTCATAACTTTTGAACCACTGGACCGATTTGGCTGGATTGCAATACCAACCTGACCCGGTAAATGGTCAACATATATGTCAAACTTCAGGAGCCTCCATAAAGTCTTTCAAAAGTTAGCGTGTTTTCAACGGACAGACAGACAGACAGACAGACAGACAGACAGACAGACAGACAGACAGACAGACAGACAGACAGACAGACAGACAGACAGACAGACAGACAGACAGACAGACAGACAGACAGACAGACAGACAGACAGACAGACAGACAGACAGACAGACAGACAGACAGACAGACAGACAGACAGACAGACAGACAGACAGACAGACAGACAGACAGACAGACAGACAGACAGACAGACAGACAGACAGACAGACAGACAGACAGACAGACAGACAGACAGACAGACAGACAGACAGACAGACAGACAGACAGACAGACAGACAGACAGACAGACAGACAGACAGACAGACAGACAGACAGACAGACAGACAGACAGACAGACAGACAGACAGACAGACAGACAGACAGACAGACAGACAGACAGACAGACAGACAGACAGACAGACAGACAGACAGACAGACAGACAGACAGACAGACAGACAGACAGACAGACAGACAGACAGACAGACAGACAGACAGACAGACAGACAGACGGACGGACAACGCTAGATCGACTTAAAATCGATCAAGGATCATGAATATATATACTTTATGGGGTCCTAGACCAATATTTCGATGTGTTACAAACGGAATGACAAACTTATATATACCCTCTATCACTAGAGTGGAGGGTATAAAAAAACCGCGGAATTTTTTTTCATAAAATTTTTTTTTAATTTTTTTTTGTTCTTAAAAGTAATTTCTTTTTTAAATAAATTTCTTGCAATAATCGTTTTTACATTGTGTCAAGGTGGAATTTAACATTTTTAACTTTTTAAGTTTTTAATTGTTTTTTTATTTTTTTGATAATACCGATTCCTATTTTGATTTTTATGACTGCCCTCAAAAAATATTGCTGGGTTCTTTCTTTAAAATGTACTTCCCTCAGTCAAATAAATTTAGATTTTGTGGTTGAATTACGACGAAATGCCGACACATACATTTTTCTGTGTGTCTATTAAATTTACCCACAAACTTGTGTAAAGTTTTTTTTTTTTTTTTTTTTGTGAATGGTTTTTGTGCATTTACAAATTATTTACAATAGGCATTTTAATTTTTTTCATCATGCTCATCATTTTGTTTTGTTTATTATTTTGTTTTCCTTTTGTTTATCTTTCGTTTCCAACGGAATTAACTGTAGAAATATGCATTGAATTTTGTATATTTTTTTTTTTTTGAATGCTGCCTTTTATGCTGTGTGCATGTTTTGTTGGCATCTTATTAAGTGCATGTAATACGTTTTTAATGATATTCAAAATATCAAGTGCATTTCCTTATTGAGTGTAAATGAGTTTTGAAAACGAATTTTTATATTTTTTTTTGTTTTCAAAATTATTTTAATTGATTTTGTCAGTAAGTAGGGGATTTAATAATTATGGGATTTTTTTTTAAAGTACTTGAAAAAATTGTATTCAAATATATCAAGTGGATTTAGTTTTTAAAAAAAGTACATCTTAATCGAAATTAATAGGATTTCTAATTGGAATGTATACACTGGAATCTGTAGAAAGCTTTGCAGCTTTAAATACATAAAAGTCATAAGTAGTTAAGTGTTTGATACTGATTTCTCCATCCATACGAAAAAAGCTTTTACATTTTCTGCAGAATTCATTTGAAGTTGTCCTTAAGCTGTAGCCCACTACCTTCTTAAATCTCTTCTCTTCAAATCTAGGTTGATGTTTTTCATTAGTTTTATTCGGTACAAAGTTGTAGTAGTGGTTATAAAATTTTTAGGGGCCAAAAAACACATTCCAGTTTCGTTGGAACCTGATTTTATTTCCATATAATCATAGAAATTTAGAAAATTTAATTAACATAATTGTTGGCTCCCAGAGGGGGGCCCTATTCAGAATCACGAAACGGAAGCACATTAACCAGCGGTAATAAGAGAGGGGGTCATACCATTGCTTTGGCCAGAACTGCGTAATCGCAGTGGCGGGTACAGCTTTTGGGTTTGGGGGGGGGGGAAATTTTTTTTTTACTTCAAATGTAAAAAATCAAAAATTCACCTTTGTCAGACGAGCAAAAACAGGGATACGTTTTTTTGAAACAAAAGTGAAGGGAAAGCTATAAAATTTTACATTTTCTATGTCTCAGATTCTATCACATTTATCGTATGAAAAAGTCTAATTGTGAGACACATTTCCTGTAGAATAATTCTTAGGTTCTGAGACATTTTTCATATAAAAAAGTCTTAGATTCTGAGACGTTTTTCTTATAAAAGTAGTCTCAGATTCTGAGAAATTTTTCCTATAGAAAAAGTCTCAGATTCTGAGACAGTTTTGCTTTAGAAAAAGTCCCAGATTTTGAGACATTTTTCCTATAGAAAGAGTCTCATATTCTGAGACATTTTTCCTATAGAAAAGGTTTCATATTCTGCGATATTTTTCTTATAAAAAGTCTCAGCTTTTGAGACATTTTTTCTTTAGAAATAGTCACAGATTCTGAGACATTTTAGAAAAAATTCTTAGATTCTGAGCAGGGTTGGCAACCGATACCCACCTGGAATAACGGTATTTGGCTATTGTACCGCAACCAATAAAGATATGGACGTTTTCAAAAGCGATTATGAAAGCTGATGAAATTTCTAGTATTTTAAATGTGTCACTTCGTGTTTCTACCTGTTCGTTTTAGTTATATAGGCCAATACCGTTATAATACCGTTTCAAACGGTATTATAAAGGTATTGACCTATATTTCGAAAACGAACCGGTAGAAACACGAAGTGACACATTTAAAATACTAGAAATTTCATCAGCTTTCATAATCGCTTTTGAAAATGTCCATATCTTTATTGGTTGCGGTCCAATAGCCAAATACCGTTATTCCAGGTGGATATCGGTTGCCAACCCTGATTCTGAGACATTTTAGAAAAAAGTCTCAGATTCAGAGTGATTTTTCCTACCGAAAAAGTCGCTGATTCTGATGATTTTTTTTCTATAGAAAGGAAAAGTCTAATTTTTCCCAAAGAAAATTTCTCTTCATAACAAGAACTTCTAGATTGACAGACATTTTTCCCAAACAATTTTCAGATTTAGTCAAATTTTTCCTTTAAAAATTTTCAGATTTTCCCTATAAAAATTTTTAGATTTTTTGCTTTAAAAATTTTCAAATTTTTCTTTGGAAAACTTTTTAGAAAATTTTGATCTTTCTTCTTTTCTTTTTTCTTCTTTTCCTTTCTTTTTTCATTTTTTCTTTGTTTCTTTTTCTTTTTAAAATTTGGTCTGGGGGGGGGGGAAATTTCCCCTCCCCCCCCTTGTACCCGCGCATGGTAATCGTCATAGCAAATATTTTCATCGATAGAAATAAGGGGGAAGGAGGTGGGTAAGAGATCCAATTTTTTGTTGAAAAACTATTATTAGGTCAATGATCACAAAACTGTAAAGAAAATCAAAATCGTTTCTGCCGAAAATGAATGGTCGTCAAAGGGTAAAAGGACTTCAAAGTTTTAGAGGAATAAATTTTATAAAATATTTTTTTAATATCTGTACTTGTCCTAGGATGCCACTAGTGATAGCAAATGAAAGGGGAGGATCGCCTCTAATTTTCCTCTTTTACTGTTTTTACATATCAGGAAAAAGAAGGTAAGTTACGTCCTTTCAAAAATTTATCCATCAATATCATTAAAAATTTTCAACAAATTATTTTCATAAAGTTTTCAAATGACTTTATTCACATCCTTTTATCCTGATATGGCAAAATAAAAAAAAGTACAAAAATCCTAGGACAAGTACAAATATTTAAAAAATATTTTAAAACATGTATCCTTTTAAACATTGATAGGAAACATTAAATTAAAAGGAAACAGGATCACGAAATAAAAAAACTGTAAATGCAGTTTTACTTTATTTGATCTCTACTTTCAGGCATGTTTTATGTTTAATATTGGCTGTCGGACGGTGTTCTAATAACCGTATTATGATAGGTATGCTTTCGAAAATTAGCCAAATTTTATAGGAATCCGACCAGTTCTTCTTGTAGTTCCCATACAAACCACCCTCCCGTTATTTACATAAATCTCTGAAAATTCATGAAAATAGGAAATATTTGATCAAAATTTTGTTTGTTGGTGTTAAACGTGTGCTTTGGTGGCCTAATTAATTCTGAATATAATTGGATCTATTTTGGACTTAGACCCATACAAAAATTTCCCCCGATATTTACATAAATCTCTGAAAATTCATGAAAATAGGAAATATTTGATCAAAATTTTGTTTGTAGGTGTTAAACGTGTGCTTTGGTGGACTAATTAATTCTGAATATAATTGGATCTATTTTGGACTTAGACCCATACAAAAATTTCCCCCGATATTCAGAAAAATCGGCCTATTGGCAACACAAATATGCCAATTTCACTCAAATTTGGTTTGTGTGTGGTTTCTACACTAATAAAAGATCTAACAAAAGATTGATCCAATTGGTCTATGTTTGGACTTGTGACCCATTTTCCGGAAAGCACTGGTGTAGGGTTAAATATGGTCGGTCTTTACCGACTATAATTTTCTTACTGTTTTTTTTATAGTTTTGTTAAACAAATCACACAAATCAAAGTCTAGCACATGGACCCAGGGGATTAGAAAATCCAATTTTTTCGGTCCCCGCCCATAAGTGGGCGTAGCTATAAAATATTAATTTAAATAATGATAAGACTGTATTACTGCTGTGCAAAAATCTTAATAAATGGATTTGTTTATATTTATTACAAGGAAAGAGGTGTCGTCCCCAACAACCACCCCAGCAAAAAAAGGCTCCATGTCAAATTTTGTTTTGTCGCTCCAATTATGTTTTAAAAATATTTCCTTTCATATTACTTAAAATTTTCTCATTTTCCTTTACATCTTTGATTTATAATAAAACTGTCAAAATTTCTTTATCACAAACATAAAATATTTGATCATAAAAACATCATTTTTATGAACATGACAAATTCAGAGCAGGGGGTGTTTTAACTATTCGACTACTTATATGTGCTTTGCAAGTAAAATAATATGGGTTTTTGCTTTTATATTTCTTTATTTCCCGGCAAATAAACTACCAACCACTATAAACTTTGCAATTACAAAGACCAACGTGTGGTGAGGGTGAGCGGGATTCCGCACCAAGTAATCATATTTTTTTGTTTGTGCAAAACTCAAACACGGTATAGAGAAATTTTTGTTTTTGATGTTTTGTCAAGTGTTAAATTTGTGCAAAAATGTTTCAATTGCAATTTGGGATAAAACGAAACATTTTTCCACACTACTTTAAGGTAAATACGAGTACAAAAACAAAATAAGTGTTAACAAGTAGAAAAGTTAAATTCGACTTTGCCGAATCTATGAATACCCTCCACAATGCATTTTTTTTAAAGGGTAGTACATTTTTTAACGTGAAACAATTAACAATTTTGATTAGAAATATTTTATTTTGAGTAAAAAACTCTTTTTTTTGTCATTTAAAAAAAAAAAAAAATTACTAATTTTTTTTTTGAGTGTAAAATTTTTTTCGAGTGTAATGTTTTTTTTTCTGTAAAAATATTTCTGAGTGAATGCACGTAAGTATGTACACAAAATATTGCAATTTTTGCAAAAAAAAAAAAACAAAATTTTTTTTTGAGTGTAAAATTTTTTTTGAGTTTAAAATTTTTTTTGAGTGTAAAATTTTTTTCGACAGTAATTTTTAAGTTACCAATGCTTTTAAAACTAAATAAGTTTAAAAAGCATTGCTTTAAAATTAAACAAGTTTGAAAAGCATTGTTTAGTTACCACCAATGCTTTTAAAACTTGTTAAAACACGTGGCATTTTAGATGAAACTAATCTGAAATTCAGGGTTTCGCTTATAACTTTTGAACCACTGGACCGATTGAGCTGAAATTCAAAACCAAACAGACCCGGGGAACGGCAAAGATACATGCCAAGCTTCAGTAGTCTCATTGTTGTTTTTCGAAAGTTATCGTGTTTTTTATCTCGTAAATTCGTAAAATACCCTTGCCGAAATTTACACTTTTGCTCATAACTTTTAAACCACTGGACCGATTTGGCTGGATTGCAATACCAACCTGACCAGGTAAATGACAAACATATATGCCAAACTTCAGTAGCCTCTGTAAAGTCTTTCAAAAGTTAGCGTGTTTTCTACGGACGGACAGACAGACAGACAGACGGACGGACGGACGGACGGACGGACGGACATCGCTAGATCGACTTAAAATCGATCAAGGATCATAAATATATATACTTTATGGGGTCCTAGACCAATATTTCGATGTGTTACAAACAAATGACAAACTTATATATACCCTCTATCACTAGAGTGGAGGGTATAAAAATAAGGGGTTTTGTGCTAGCAAATAGGTTAGAATTGTTGTTTTTAAAATGTTATAAATATGAGGGTGACCATATGTATAAAAGTTACCCAGCAAAAAAAGTGGGGGTGATTAGCAACAAACCTTCTTAAATTTACAGATTTTTCTTGACCTTTAAATCTTATAAAATTCCATTGAACTTTTTAAGAACGACATATATTTGATTGAACTGATGAATTTATACCTGGATTTCTTAGCTTAAAATTGTGTACAGAAAATACAAAATTTCTATTAAAAGATTTGTGCAATTTTAATTTTTTCTCTCTTGTTTACCAATTTTTTTCCTTTATGTTCTATTATTTTTTGCTGGGTTTTATTTTCGTATTTTGAAACATATACATATTTCTTTTTGAGGTTTTGTCGTTTTGTTTTTTTTTTTGTCTCGAAAGTATCATTCACTTTAATTAAGTTTGAAAATAAATTCGATATACATACATTCATATCTTTAATTTTCTACTTTTATGAAAGTCTATTAAATTTAATACGGGTATTCTTTAAGAAAATTATAGCAAAAATTTAATAAATTTAAGTGGTTTTCTTTTTCGGGGGTGGTTGAAGAGTGGTAACAAAATAATAAGGGCATGTTTTTTAAATTGGTATTTGAAATTAATATTTATTGGTAAATATAGACATGAAAGGCATGAAAGACATTAAAGGAAATGTATATAATCTATTTTCAATTTTACAAATAAATTAAAAAGTTTAGTTGATTCAGAATGATGGGGTCAGTTGGGGACTTTGAGGGCATCTTCCCATCGCGATTAATATACTTAGTTTCATTTATTTAACAAAAATACAAAAAAAAAAACATGTAAAAAAGTGTATTTTTTCAGAGGTTAGTTCAGTTCTTCAAGGAGGAACTTCCCCCCCCCCCCCTGGCCCGATTTCGCCCATTCACGAACTCAACTTGCCTATGAACATGAAACATATTTGTGCCAAAAGTCAGGAGTCTAGCTGTTTTATTATGGACTGCATTGTGTTATCTACAGACAGACGGACGTGCAGACGGACATTCATAGAATGTCTTAGAATCAATCATGGATCAATAATATATACACTTTAGGGGGTCCCCGAACGATATTTCGATTCGTTACAAACGGAATGACAGTGTGAGTATACCCCCATACTGTGGTTGGAGGGTATAATAAAAATAAACAAGTAAAAAAGGTAAATTCGGCCTTGCCGAATGTATTGATACCCTTCACAATGCAAAAATGATTATTGCAAAAAACTTTATTTAAAAAGAAATTACTTTTGAGGAAAAAAAAAATTTCGCAAAAAAAAACTTTGTGAAAAAAATATGTTCGTACTTGCTACTAATACTATTCGGTGTTCAATATGTCAACCGGCAGCCGAATTAAAGCATTTTGTATTTTTAGGTTATGTTGAATGTACATTTTGTGGTGTCCTTACATTTTCTTTGAGAACTTTGAACCACTGAACCGATACTCGGCGCAACAACAAGTAAATATGTCAAGTTTCAATCATATCCGTGTAATATTTTGACCATGATCACCATTTCAACAGACAGACGGACATCTCTAGAATGTCTTAAAATCGATCACTGATCAATAACACAGGGCAAAACTTTTTTTTTGCCCGAGTTCTGATAACTAATTTTGTGCAATAGGGGTACGCTGATTTCAATTCCGGCTACCGTTTCTTTGGGTTAGCTCTAGTTTTTGAGATATAGCCAAAGGAAACTTAGGCTATTTTTGGCATCTTTGTGAGTCTATATTTACCAACACTAGTCTTACATCCAAAAAGTGAATGAAGATTTTAGGTATGTTGGATATGCTGATTCCAAAAATGCTCTTACTTTTGTTGAGTCATCTTTAGTTTTTGAGATATCGCTAAAATAAAATTTTTAAATTTATGACCTCTATAATTTTGTCTGAATATTTATGCCCTTTTTAATAACTCGAAAACTAAAGCTGTCAGAAAAAAACCTAATAACAGTTTTGGAATCCTGGCATCCAATATAGTTAAGTTCGTGTTTAAAACTGGTTCACTAAATTTTTTTTTGGAAATTATAGCCAAGCAAAATTGGTAAAAAACGCACTTTTTCGACTCTTTAACAGCGATTTGCTCGCGAACGCGAGCTGATGGAAACAATTGGATAACAGATTCGGAATCAGCACACTAAAATCCATATAAATCAGGTGTCAAAGGTTAGGCAAATTGAAAAACTTCAAATTTTGTGAACCTGTGTAATATATATCGGCCAAAATTACTATACAAAACCTCAACTCTGGACGTGGGTCTTCAGATTTTTTTATATTATGAACACAGATGCTCTATGGCGCCATTTAGAGATTCCCATTTACAGTTTAAATAAATTTCAAAAACTCTCAATTTTATATACAAAAAAAATCAAAAAGTGCACTTTTTTTTTACCATGGTAAAGTTTAAAGAGCTACAACTTCTTAAGTAAATATCGGATTGTGGTAATCAAAATTGAAATTAAAAGCTAAACTCGTTTTCTTTAAACATAAAATAATCAAAAGGGGTAAAAGTTAAAAGAAAATGCACTAAAAAAATGCATTTTCATTTAGAATGCATTTTTTTAATGACGCGGACTTCAGATTTTAATTTCAATTTTGATTATAAAAATCCGATATTTACTTAAGAAGTTATAGCTTCAAACTACACCACTTTTAATTTTGTGTGATTTTTAAAAAATGAAAATCGCTGTATACTTTATGGGGCCCCAGACCGATATTTCGATAAGTTACAAACGGAATGACAAACTTAAATATACCCTCTATCACTAACATAAGTGGAGGATATAAAAAAAATTTTTTTTAGGAAGCTAGGATTTTCGTGTAAACGAGTTTTAGCCGATTTCGTCACAACCAAAACTAGCTTGAAGACGGGTATTTGGGACAGTTAGAGCGATATGAGATATTTTCATAAAAATTTCATTTTGTATGGGAGTCCCCTTAAGAAGTGGATATAGGCAGTAAGTTTGTTCGGTAAAAATGTTAGGGTGTAAAAATTAATGGTGGGTCGATCTTATAGAGCGCTCTCATAGGAGTGACTCTGATGCAAAACACGCTAACATTCCTTGAGGCAAACTTGAGGCAAACTTTTATTTAAAATTAATTTGAACCAAATCCGATTATCGATCTTGGTTCAATGTTTTGGTTTTTTTTTTAGAAAATTTTTATCAAAATTTCTAAATTTTGATCGAAGGATGCCACACTCAAAAAAAAACCTTGTACAATTACAAGAAAAACTTGTAACTTTTTTTTGTTTGCAAAAATTCTTAGTAATTTTGCAAGATTTTTACCAAAATTTTTTTAACACGAAAAAATTTACAAGGTGGTTTCGTAACTTTACTAGATTTTTTTTTCTACCTCCTATTTTACTAGAATTCCTACACTCAAAATAATTCTACAGTAAAAGGTTTATTAAGTGATTTTGTACCAAAATCTACTAATTAGTTACTAATTTTAGTATCTTCAAAGTACTAAAATTAGTAATTTTTACTGGTTTTGAATCATATTAGTAAAAAAATTTAGTATTGGTTACCAATTCCTGCACTAGGTCCTTTTGGACTAAAATTTAGTTAAATTTTTAGTATTGAATACCCACATTTTTTTGGGTGTAGTAATTTTATAAGCTTTGTACCAATAATTTTGTAATTTTACAAGCTTTTTACCAATAAAATTGTAAAATTGTAAAGTTGTAAGTTTTTTTTTTGGCGCAATAAAAAGTACAAGGAATTCCCGTAAATTTACTAGATTTTTTTTTGTATAATTACTAGAGTTGTCAACCGATTAAGAATAATTCGATTAATCGATCAAACAAACCCAAACTCTTGTTCGACTAATTTAAAAATGACGAATTTCGAATAACGAATAAATCGAATAATATATGTCAATTAATCGAACAATTATTTTTTTTTTATACCCTCCAACTACAGTATCGAAATTTCAGTCTAGGACCCCATAAAGTATATATGGGGCATTCCATGTCAAATCGGACAGTTTGAACAATTTTTTTTTTTAGATTTTCCCAATTTGCTTACAGTCTTTAGTACCCTTCGAAAACTCCTTCGTGGCAAATTTTCAGATTTTCGAATTTTTAAAAATTGGTTGTTTGTTCCTTTACTCAAACTTCTTTTAATCATAACTTCTTCAATAATGGTCCAAATTACAATTTTTTTTTTTCAAAATTTTTGTTTTTTTAGGTACTTTTAAAAAAAAAATCCCAAAAAATTCTTAAAAGCGCTCTAGTATGCGATTTTTAAGTTTTTAAATTTAAATCTCATTTTTGAAAATGTTTGTACTCTTCGATTTTTTTAAATTTTTTTGTGTAAAACTTCTATCGAAATTTTTTGCCCAGGAGGATCGTGGGATAACAATTACAGTCAAACTCGGTTATAACGAACTCGGTTATAACGAATTCTCGGTTATAACGAACTAATTCTAAAGTCCCGACGTTTTGGCATCAATTTTCCCACAAAATACTTCTTTTATAACGAACTCGGTTATAACGAATCCTCGTTTAAAACGAACTGCTTATTATGGTCCCACGAATACAATTTCATATGTATTTACCTTTTTATAACGAACTCCCATAAATATATTTTAATGTGCGGCAATCATGTTTATAAAACTCACAAAAGGTTGACAATTTTCGGTCTATATTATAATTTTGATAAAATTGATTTATATTTTTAATGTTTTCTTCTCAATAAGTAGTTTATTTACGAAAACACATAAAATGTAAATGGAAATAAAATTAGGTTGCTAAAAAACATACCCCGCTTATAACGAACTTCGCTTATAACGAACTATTTTTACTGGTCCCTCGGAGTTCGTTATAACCGGGTTCGACTGTATTACTATTTTTTAAAATTTTTTGAAAAAAAATTATTGTAATTTTCCAATCTTAAAATCACTTCTACTGCTCCAATGGTGCGTCATAGAGGGGTCATTTATAAGACCGACCCCCATTAATTTTTACGTCTTAACATTTCTTTGGAACAAACTAATACCCTATCTCCAATTTCTAAGGGGGCTCCCACAAAAACCGACATTTTTTAAAATTTGCTCCAACCGCTCTAACTGCTTTAATAGTGCCCTTAGAGCAACAAAATGTATGACCGACCCACAATATTTTTTTAGTCCAAACATTTTCTCTGAACACACCTACCCTCTATCTCTAATTGTTAAGGCGGTCCCCATACAATTTTTTTTATTTTTTGTAAATTTGTTTTATTTAATCAGCTTCTACCGGCCCAATGGTGCGTCCGAGAGGGGTCATTAGTGAGACCGACCCCCATTTATTTTTACCCTTCAACATTTTTTTAAAACATAGCTACGCCCTATCTCCACTCCCTAAGTAGGCTCCCATACAAATAACAGTTGCGATACAGTCCAAAATAAAAGAGCTATACTCCTGAAGTTTGGCACGATTATGTCTTATGGTCATAGGCTGGTTAAGTTCGGAGGCAAAGTCGGACGAGGGGAAAAATGTTCCCTCTTAAAGAACTAAAACACCACCAGAAAAACACAATTTTTTTATATTGTATATTTGTTTAAGAAATGAAATATTTTTATGCCGTATGAAGTTCATTGACCTGCATTTGGACCAAGATGATTAGGAAATGCTATTTTTGACCTGCCCCTTTTAAGGGCGTAAATATCACAAAATTATTTTGTAAACATTTATGAAGAGGAAAAGGTGTCCTCCAATGTCTCTGCCGACTCCCAACGACCTAAAACTTAAAATTATTCAAATTTAAGTTTTTCAGTTATTCAGTTATTCAATTTTTAATTTTTTTACTTATTTTTTGTTAATAAAATATTAATTATTTAGTTTTTTAGGTTTTTTGTATGAATTATTTATTTTTTTGTTAATAAAAATATTTTTTAATAACCAATTTTTTATTCGTTATTCTGATCGATTAATCGAATAATTTTTTAGATTTAATCGTTTGATCGAACGAACAAAAACAATTATTTGAATTATTCGAACAAAGTTAAAAGGCGAATAATTGACAACTCTAATAATTACCTTGGAAATTTGTAAAATTACAAAAAAAAAACTGTAAAATTACAAAAAAAAATGTAAATTTTGAACCAAATTTGTTTGTTAAAAAACAAGGAAAACTGTCAAATATTGGTAAAATGGGATTACGAGACTTTTTCTAGTAATTTGACAGGGGTTTTTGTGTGTAGTACAAAACCGTCATTTTTGGAAATTTTTTTGACAAATTTCAAATATCTCGAAAACTTTTCTACCGATTTTAGAGAATTTTCGATATTCATATTTAGCATGTCAAAATTAATAAAAACAATTTATCGCAAGATTTTTAAATTAAATTTTCCAAAAATCCATAACTTTGATCGAAGGGCGCTACGGGTAAAATTGGTCGGATTTGGCTCAAATTAATTTTAAATGAAAAATTATCTCAAGCTCTATGGATGGGTCAAAGGAAAGAAATTTTGAGATTAAAAAAAACTTGAACGTTGTAAAAAACCTCCATTTTTTGACAATTTCAAATAGCGATATCTCAAAAACCGTTTCATCGATTTTAGTTTTCAAAATTTCACGGGTTAATTTAGTTCGATTGCTCTTAAATTCTAGCACATAACTCTTAGGGCCAGTAGAATACAAATTTTCCCGGACATCCAAAATCGGAATAAAAACTTTTTTGCCGTACAAAAAAATGTTCCACCTTTGTATTTGACAAAAAAAAAAATTTCTAAAAATTTATTTGTTGACTAATTAAAAGTAATTTCAATATTATCAAACAAATACGACATTTAACACTTTTTTAAAAAAAGTTATATGTTAAAAGTTAAAAAGCAACAATATCTCAGCAGCAGTGAAAGTATTAATTTCACAGGGGATTATGAAAATGAAAACAACACGAACTGTAAATAAAATCAAATAAGGGGTTAATAGTTTCCTATACACAGAACACCCCGAAAAGAAAATGCCATCGAATTAAAAAAGTAACATATTCTCAGCAGGATTTTTCATTAGCAGTAAATACGTATAATAAAAATAGCAGACAAATTTTCCATTTTTCCTATTTTCATTTAAAAATATACCCAAAGAATTTAAATTATTAAGTAGCTTGTTAATAATAAAATTTATTTTATTTGTAGATGGTGGTGGGTTTAATAATATCCGGTTTAGTACACTCGAAAAAATTAATTGGTAATTTTTAATAAAATTTTAAATAAAATAAGTGATGCAGCTAATTTGCTAATTTGATTGACAAATATTTTTGTGAAACCAAAATTCTCAAATATTTTTTTTTGTTAATTTTGTTTTGTAATATCAATTGTGTATTGTTTTTTTTCTGAGTGTATATTTGTGTTTTTTGATCAACACATTTCTAGTATGTAATTTGATGCTTTTAGTGCAGTTTCAAAGAAAAATCCCAACACGTGACTCATTTGTTGTTGGCCTTGGGTGTTGATGGTGTTAAGTGTGTGTGTTGGTTGTTATAAATTTTTTTAAATTCTTGGACACATTTTCTCTTAAATATTTCTATGATTTTTGTGTTGTTTGTGTCATGCCACACTGATTTTGTTCGTTTTTTTCACTTTTATTTTTCTTTCATATTATAATATGAAATTTTGAAATATTTTTTTTTGGAGATTTTCATGGTTTATCAATGCATTTCGTTATGCCCTGTCAGTTGCAAAAGATTTTTTTAGTACCAAAATTAAATAATAAAAATATTTTTTTTTGTTTGAAACTAAATCCATGTAATTGCAATATTTTATGGTAATTAATAATTTATGTGATTTTTATTTGTTTAAGGTTATAAACATTTTCAAAAGATAAGTTAAAATAATTACACTGGGCGACCGTGATTTCACATTTATATCATCTAGTTGTTGACCGCATAAGTTTAAATTATGAGACTTACAACTTCTAAACACACATTTTTTGACCCAACAATAAGTCTTCTATCCAGAAATTTTGAGACATTTTCTCAGATTTTAAAACATTTTCCTACACACAAAGTCTTAGATTCTAAGAAAACCTTTACATTTTCGATAGGAAAAATGATTTAGATTCTGCCATTTTTTCTATAGAAAAAAATATAGAAAAAAAGATTCTGAGATATTTTTACTGTGGAAAAAGCCTCAGATTTTGCAATATTTTACCTGAAAGTCTTAGATTTTGAGGCATTTTTCTATAATAAAAATGTTCTTAAAAAGTACTTAAAAAAAAAAAAACAAATAGAAAAGTTAAATTTGCCTTGGCCGAATCTAAGAATACCCTCCACAGTGCTCTTTTTAAGTGATAGTAAATTTTCTAACGTGAAAAAAATAACATTTTTGATTAGAAATATTTTATTTTGTGGAAAAAACTTTTTTTAAGAAATTTTTGAAAAAAAAAATAATTTACTAAATTTTTTTTGAGTGTAAATTTTTTTTCGAGTGTATTTTTTTTAGTGTAAAAATATTTTTGAGTGACAAAAATAAGTTCTTAAATATGTTTGTGACTTACCAATGTTTTCAAACGGGTTTTCAACACGTGAATTTAAGGTGAAACTAATCTGAAATTCACGGTTTTGCTAATAGCTTTTGAACCACTTGACCGATTTGGTTTTAAAATTCATTACGAACCATGCCAGGAAAACGACAAATATATATGCCATGCTTCAGCATCTTCATCATGCCTTTCCAAAGTCAGCGTGTTTTTTATCTCGTAAATTCACGAAAAACCCTTGCCGAAATTCAATTTTTTGCTCATAACTTTTGAACCACTAGACCGATTTCACTGGATTGCAATACCAACCTGACCAGGTAAATGCCCAACATATATGCCAAACTTCCGGCGCCTCCGTAAAGTCTTTCAAAAGTTAGCGTGTTTTCAACAGACAGACGGAGGGACGGACATCGCTAGATCGTCTTAAAATCGATCGAGGATCATGAATATATATACTTTATGGGGTCCTAGACCAATATTTCGAGGTGTTACAAACGGAATGACAAACTTATATATACCCTCTATCACTAGAGTTGAGGTTATAAAAAGTACTTTTGCACTACTGTTTTTTAGAAAAAAAACGTTCTTTTGTACGCGAGTAAAGAAGTTTATGTATAATTATATATAATTTGATAAAATTATATCAAATTTGATAAAATTTGATATAATTTGATATAATTTTATATAATTATATCCACCAAATCCTGGATATAATTATATATAATTTTATCAAATTATATATAATTTTATCCAACTTTTTTGAAAAACCTTTTTATATAATTTTATATAATTATATATAACACTGTGCAACAAGAAAAATGAGCCTCAATGGCTTCAACGCCATATGAAAGTAGACCATCAAATGGACAAAATCACCAAAGGGTTTTGCAAAGTCAGTTCGGATTTTTTTTATAGCCCACTGAAGTTTTTATTTTTTTATCAAAGGCGTTTGGAAAACGTCAAAAATACTATAATAAGAACACATCTGAGCTTCAAAATATGATTTGATGTCTTCAGTGAAATTTTATGGCGGTTATTTTCTTAGAATATGTTAACCCTCTAACTGCCATTTTAAGGGGTCATTTTAGCCCTTTTTCAAAAACTAAACACAGAAGTCTAATAAAACGTCCATTTAGAGGGTTAAAATGTTCTACAAATATTTTCCTCATAAGATTTCACTAGGGGTTGTCGAATGGTCAAAGTTTGTGCGACATGCGCAAAGTGCTTAAAAAGGGTCAAGTATAAATAATCAATGTTTGTTATTTATTTTTACCAAAGCAGTGTTAAAAAATATCGACAAAAAACAGTGCAAATATACTTTTGAGCTAAAAATGATGTTCTGATGAGTTTTATAAAATTTAATGATGATTCTTTTCTTTGACCAAATTAACCCTCTAGCTCCCGTTTTAAGGGGTCATTTTTGTCCTTTTTTAAAAGAAATACAAAAAAGTCTATAAAAAAATGCAGTTAAAGGGTTAAAATGTTTTGCAAATATTTTCTGCATCTAAGACAGAAAGTTCGTCCAGCATATGGAAAATGCTTAAAAATTTTAAAGTATTCAAAATTTTTTTTTTATATTTTTTTTTTTTTGGCCGAAATAAAAAAAAACAAGTAACAAAGTTAAATTCGACTTTGTCGAATGTATTAATACCCTCCACGATGTAAAAAAGTTTAATTGCTAAAAACAAAAAAAAAAAATAAAAAAAAAATCCGCGAAAAAAATTTTTTGGTAAAAAAAATTCGACGAAAATGTTTTTTTTTTTTTAAATGTTTGGACTTGTTTAAATACCATTCGGTGATCGATTCTGTTCACATGTGTCAACCAGCCGCCGAATTAAAGCATTTTGTGTTTTTAGGTTATGTTGAATGTACCACAATTTTCAAGGTGTTCTTACATTTTCGTTCATAACTTTTGAACCGCTGAACCGATTTCGTTCAAATGCAATACCAAACTGCTTAGGGCAACAACAAGTAAATACGCTAAGTCTTTGTTATATCTGTTTAATACATTGGACGTGATCACCATTTCCACAGACGGACAGGCAATGTCTCGCTAGAATGTTATAAAATCGATCACTGATCAATAATTTATATGGGGGTTTTCGTGTCAACTGACACAACTTTTGATCCCGATCTACTATCCTATTGGATAGTAGTGCAGACACAATTTTTCAACGAGATCGGTCAAGGACTCTCTGGGTTAGAGGGATTTTTTTTTTTTTTGCAAATAAACTTTTTCACATCGTGGAGGGTATTAATACATTCGACAAAGTCGAATTTAACTCGGTTACTTGTTTTTTTTTTATTTCGACCCAAAAAAAAATATAAAAAAAAAATTTTGAATACTTTAAAATTTTTAAGCATTTTCTATATGCTGGACGAACTTTCTGTCTTAGACGTGCCCTAGTAAAATTTAATGCAGAAAATATTTGTAAAACATTTTAACCCTTTAACTGCATTTTTTTATAGACTTTTTTGTATTTCTTTTAAAAAAGGACAAAAATGACCCCTTAAAACGGGAGCTAGAGGGTTAATTTGGTCAAAGAAAAGAATCGTCATTAAATTTTATAAAACTCATCAGAACATCATTTTTAGCTCAAAAGTATATTTGCACTGTTTTTTGTCGATATTTTTTAACACTGCTTTGGTAAAAATAAATAACAAACATTGATTATTTATACTTGACCCTTTTTAAGCACTTTGCGCATGTCGCACAAACTTTGACCATTCGACAACCCCTAGTGAAATCTTATGAGGAAAATATTTGTAGAACATTTTAACCCTCTAAATGGACGTTTTATTAGACTTCTGTGTTTAGTTTTTGAAAAAGGGCTAAAATGACCCCTTAAAATGGCAGTTAGAGGGTTAACATATTCTAAGAAAAGAACCGCCATAAAATTTCACTGAAGACATCAAATCATATTTTGAAGCTCAGATGTGTTCTTATTATAGTATTTTTGACGTTTTCCAAACGCCTTTGATAAAAAAATAAAAACTTCAGTGGGCTATAAAAAAAAAATCCGAACTGACTTTGCAAAACCCTTTGGTGATTTTGTCCATTTGATTGTCTACTTTCATATGGCGTTGAAGTCATTGAGGCTCAATGCGATGAACCGAAATTTGTTGCACAGTGTAATTTGATATAATTTTATCAATTTATACATAATTATATAAAAAACTTTTTTTATAAAAAGTACTTTTTTCTAAAAATTTACTGTTTTTAAAAAAATGTACTTTCTTTAAAAAAGCACATTTTTCTAAAAAAATGTACTGTTTTTAGAAAAAGAGTACTTGTTTTTAGAAAAAAAGTATTTTTTTTAGAAAAAAAGTACTTTTTTTTTAAAGGTACTTTTTCTAAAAAACACTTTTTCTAAAAAAGTACTTTTTCCAAAAAAGTACTTTTTTTATATAAAAGCACGTTTTTCTAAAAAAAAAACTATTTTCTGAAAAAAGTACTTTTTCTAAAAAAGTACTTTGTGAAAAAACAAGTTTTTCTAAAAAAAAAACTCTGTTCTGAAAAAAGTACTTTTTTAAAGTACTTTTTTGTAAAAAATTCCTTATTTTTTAAAAGTACTTTTTTGTCTAAAATGTATTTTTTTTAAAGTACTTTTTTCCAAATTACATTTTTCCTATAGAAAAATTCCCAGATTCCGAGACATTTTTCCTATAGAAAAATTTTCAGATTCTGAGACATTTTTCCTATAGAAAAAGTCTCAGATTCTGAGACATTTTTCCTATAGAAAAAGTCTCAGATTCTGAGACATTTTTCCTATAGAAAAAGTCTCAGATTCTGAGACATTTTTCCTATAGAAAAAGTCTCAGATTCTGAGACATTTTTCCTATAGAAAAAGTCTCAGATTCTGAGACATTTTTCCTATAGAAAAAGTCTCAGATTCTGAGACATTTTTCCTATAGAAAAGGTCTCAGATTCTGAGACATTTTTCCTATAGAAAAAGTCTCAGATTCTGAGACATTTTTCCTATAGAAAAAGTCTCAGATTCTGAGACATTTTTCCTATAGAAAAAGTCTCAGATTCTGAGACATTTTTCCTATAGAAAAAGTCTCAGATTCTGAGACATTTTTCCTATAGAAAAAGTCTCAGATTCTGAGACATTTTTCCTATAGAAAAAGTCTCAGATTCTGAGACATTTTTCCTATAGAAAAAGTCTCAGATTCTGAGACATTTTTCCTATAGAAAAAGTCTCAGATTCTGAGACATTTTTCCTATAGAAAAAGTCTCAGATTCTGAGACATTTTTCCTATAGAAAAAGTCTCAGATTCTGAGACATTTTTCCTATAGAAAAAGTCTCAGATTCTGAGACATTTTACCTATAGAAAAAGTCTCAGATTCTGAGACATTTTTCCTATAGAAAAAGTCTCAGATTCTGAGACATTTTTCCTATAGAAAAAGTCTCAGATTCTGAGACATTTTTCCTATAGAAAAAGTCTCAGATTCTGAGACATTTTTCCTATAGAAAAAGTCTCAGATTCTGAAACATTTTTCCTATAGAAAAAGTCTCTAATTTTGAGACATTTTTCCTATAGAAAAAGTCTCAGATTCTGAGACATTTTTCCTATAGAAAAAGTCTCAGATTCTGAGACATTTTTCCTATAGAAAAAGTCTCAGATTCTGAGACATTTTTCCTATAGAAAAAGTCTCAGATTCTGAGACATTTTTCCTATAGAAAAAGTCTCAGATTCTGAGACATTTTTCCTATAGAAAAAGTCTCAGATTCTGAGACATTTTTCCTATAGAAAAAGTCTCAGATTCTGAGACATTTTTCCTATAGAAAAAGTCTCAGATTTTGAGACATTTTTCCTACAGAAAAAGTCTCAGATTCTGAAACATTTTTCCTATAGAAAAAGTCTCAGATTCTGAGACATTTTTCCTATAGAAAAAGTCTCAGATTCTGAGACATTTTTCCTATAGAAAAAGTCTCAGATTCTGAGACATTTTTCCTATAGAAAAAGTCTCAGATTCTGAGACATTTTTCCTATAGAAAAAGTCTCAGATTCTGAGACATTTTTCCTATAGAAAAAGTCTCAGATTCTTAAACTTTCGTTTAAATTTGAGCCAAATCGAACCATTTTAACCAATGGCGCTATTCGATCAAAGTTTAAAGTTTTTGATGAAAAGTTTCTAAGAAATCAAGACTTTGATAGAAAAGCGCCAAGGGTTAAGATGTTGAGATTTAACTGAAACTAATTTAAAATGAATGTTTGTCTCGAGCTCTATAAAAGAAAAAAAAAATTTTGATACTTTTTTAACATTTCTTGACCGTAGGAAAAGACCGCCGTTTTTTACAATTTTTAAATAGCGATATCTCCAAAACCGTTCGACTGATTTTAAATTTTGTTTGATATTTTCTGGTTCAACGCATCAAAAAAGTTGCAGTTATTTTTATAAGTGCAAATAATATGCACAATGTGTTAAATTAAATTATGTCATTTGATAAGAAACAAATTATTCAACTTCCACCTATCAAATCCAAATACGTATTAGCCACAATGGGTTACAAATTTAATTATATTTTTAACCATAGGGTTAAATTGATTAAAGATCTAATGAAGCAAAATGAAAGGGGTTTTCTGTATATATTATTACATTACATACCACATATATTTAGCAAATAATTATTTAAATGAATGAGTAGTCGGCCAAAATAAAAACAAGCACTGGGGGTGGATTTTTATAAAAGCGCCACCATTTACTTATCAGTGATAAGTAAAATTCAAAATAAAACCCAACCACATGCGGTTAAAAAATGTGGTCAAGAATTAATTGAAAAATTATGTTATTTAGAGAAAGGAAATTGAATAAAAAAATATGTTAATGTCACAAAAGGATTATTGTACAACATATTATTACACCGTCCGACAAAAATTAAAAAAAGTCGTTGAACACGAACTGGATAGTATACGTTTGGAACTAGAGACCAAATGTACACTCAAAAAAAAAAACTGTAAAGTTAGCAAAAAATTTAGTTAATATTAACTAAAAAAACACCTGATTTTGAACCTACTAAATTTCTAGTTAATTTAACAAAAAATATTTAGTTAACTTTTCGTAGAATGAATGTAGCAAAAAAACCGTAATTTTAACTAAAAATTCAGCTGAAAATTTCGTAACATTTTTTATTAGTTGAATATTGGTTTTAAACACTAACACTTCACTTATTTTTTCTTATTTTTTTCACAGCATTGAGTTCAGCTTAAGTAGGACTTATGAGATTTGCATAGGAGGCTACACAAAAAATGTTTAAAATTTTTCACTTGACAAAAATGTTACAAAAAATCAGCAAATTAATTAGTAAAAATTTGTAAACTCAGTTTTAAAGTCAACAAAAAAAATTAATTCAAAATTTGTACAAAACTAGTATTTTTGTAAATAGAACTTAACTAAAAAAAGTAGTTAAAACGCTGATTTTAACTAAAAATTTGCTAAAAAGCCAGTAAACTCGAGTTAACAAAAAAAATTTTGTTAACTTTACAGTTTTTTTTTTTGAGTGTAGTAAAACTGCTTTCACAGTTTCTCTTTTCGTATCCCTGTTTCCTTTTAAAAGGACTTCAAAGTTTTAAAGGATTAAATTTTATAAAATATTTTTTTAATATTTGTACTTGTCTTAGGATGCCACTAGTGATAGCAAATAAAAGAGGAGGATCTCCCCTAATTTTCCTATTTTATTATTTTTACATACCAGGAAAAAAGAGATAAGTTACGTCCATCCAAAAATGTATCCTTCAATATCATTAAAAATTTTCAACAAAATATTTTGATGAAGTTTTCAAATGACTTTATTCACATCCCTTTATTCTTGGCAAAATTAAAAAATGGAAAAATGAGGGGAGATCCTCCTCTTTCATTTGCCATCACCAGTGTCATCCTTGTACAAGTAAAAATATTTTACAAAATATATCCTTTAAAACTTTGAAGTCCTTTTAAATCGAAACAGGATCACGAAAAGAAAAACTGTAAATGGGGTTTTACTCCATTTAATCTCTACTTTCAGACGTATATCATCCGGTTAATGTTAATGTTCTTTAATATTGACTGTCGGACGGTGTTATAGTAAACATTATGCCAAACATTTTCATTTCATTTATCCAACAATTATTTAATAATGCGATGTGACTCCATACAAGACATTCCTCTGGATTATATACGAAATGAAAGGAACAGATTTTTGTTAAATGAAAAATCACAGATGGGGTTTTTTTTTTGTTTACTATTGTTTGCAAATGCTAGAAAAAAAAAAACATTATTTTCATTATACATAGTTGCAAAATTAAATAATCCTTATAGGAAATTTTCTAGAAAGAATAAAAGTTCCTCCAGAATTGCTTTACAAAAAAATCGCATATGTCATTTTTAACACGATCAGGGTTTTAGGCTAGTGTCAAATTTTTAGTAAAACCGCCCAGGCGGTGCCCGTGGGCACACAAGAACTTGGGGACCGCTGGAAAGTAAAAAGTCGCATGACGAAAAAAAAAACATTCCTTTGGAACAATTTAAATTCATGTTATTATGTGTTTTAAGAAAAAGAAACTAAAAAAAATATTTTGAGTAGGGATATTCTAGCTCGAGGTCAGTTTTCTTTACTAATTAAAACCATTATATCGTATAGAAAATTTTGGTTTTTCTGTCTCAGCATCTGAGACTTTTTCTGTACGAAAAATGTCTCAGCATGTGAGACATTTTCTATACGAATAATGTCTCAGCATCAAAGACTTTTTCTATACAAAACATGTCTCAGAATCTGAGACTTTTTCTATACGAAACATGTCTCAGAATCTGTAACTTTTTCGATACGAAACATGTCTAAGAATCTAAAACTTTTTCTATGCGAAAAACGTCTCAGAATCTGAGACTTTTTCTTTACTAAAAATGAGAAATCTGAGACTTTTTCTATACGAAAAATGTCTAAGAATCTAAAACTTTTTGTATACGAAAAACGTCTCAGAATCTGAGGCTTTTTCTTTACTAAAAATGAGAAATCTGATAGTGAGACTTTTCTATACGAAAAATGTCGCAGAGAATCTTTGATTTTTTTATTTCGAAAAATGTCTCAGAATTTGAGACTTTTTCTATACGAAAATAGTCTCAGATCTGAGGCTTTTTCTATACGAAAAATGTCTTGAAATCTGAGATTTTTTCTATACGATGAATGTCTCAAAACTAGGGATGTCGCGAATATTCGTCACTATTCGGTATTCGGCATATTCGGCATGTTTTTTGAATATTCGGTTAAATAAATATTCGTTAACAGTTTGCCGAATATTCGGCAAAATTTAAATTAGTTAAAAAAACACTTTTTATTAAAGTTTGACTCTTTTTCGTAGTAATTTCAGTTTGTTTTTTATACAAAAAAACTTGAGCACTGATTAAAATTCGAATTGTAAAGGTACCAGAAAAAATAGTGTCAACAATAGCGTTGTTGTCTTTTAATCTGGTACTTTTTTTTAATATTTTACATAGGTAAAATACAGGCGTATGAATAATTAAATTATTCGGCAAATATTTGTATTCGGTTCCAACCGAATACCGAATAGTAAATATTCGGTAAAATGCCGAATACACTATTCGCGACATCCCTACTCAAAACCTGTAATTTTTTCACGTTCGTTTTAGAATTTAAGACTTTTTCTGTGTGAAAAATGTCTCAGAATCTAAAACTTTTTCAATACAAGATTTGTCTCAGAACCTGAAATTTTTTCTATACGAGAAATTTCTAGGAATCTAAAACTTTTTCTATTCGAAAAATGTCTCAGAATCTGAAACTTTTTCTATACGAAAAATGTCGCAGAATCTGATACTATTTTTTTACGAAAAATGTCTCAGAATCTGAGAATATTTTTGTCCGAAAAATGTCTCAGTACTTAAGGCTTTTTTGATACGAAAAACGTCTCAGAATCTGAGACGTTTTCATTACGAAAAACGTCTCAGAATCTGAGACTTTATACGAAAAATGACTTAGGGACTTTTTAATGTCTCAGAATTTGAGATATTTTCTATATGAAACATGTCTCGAATATGACACTTTTTGTATACGAAAAGCATCTCAGTATCTGAGACTTTTTCTATATGAAGAATGTTTCAGAATCAGAGACATATTTCTATACGAAAACTGTCACTGAATCTCAGAGTTTTTCTATACAAAAAATGTCCCAGAATCTGAAAAACCAAAAACGTTTTAGAATCTGAGACTTTTTCTGTACAAAAAATGTCTTGGAATCTAAAAGTTTTTCAATACAAAAACTGTCTCAGAACCTGAAATTTTTCTCCATACAAAAAATGTCTCGGAATCTGAAACTTTATCTATACAAAAATGTCAATACGAAAAAAGTCTCCCGATCTGAGAGTTTTTCTAAACGAAAGAAGACTCACGATCTGATACTTTTTCAATACGAAAAATGTCTCAGAATCTCAGATTTTTTCTATACGAAAGACGTCTAAGTATGTGAGACTTTTTCTATACGAAGAATATTTCAGAATCTGAGACTTTTTCGTTACGAAAAATGTCTCAAAATCAGAAACTTTTTCTATACGAAAAATGTCTTAGAATCTGAGACTTTTTCTATACGAAAAATGTCTTAGAATCTGAGACATTTTCTATACGAAAAATATCTCAAAATCTGAGACTTTTTCTACACGAAAAATTGGGCTTTGCATACGAAAAGTGTTTCAGAATCTGAGACTTATTATTTTGAAAAAACTTCTATAAACTTTAAAAATCACAGAATCTGAAACCTCTTCTGTACAAAAAAATATTTCACAATCTTAAACTTTTTATGTAGGAGAAATTTCTATGAATTTGAGACGGCTGGAGATTGCTCTAGATTAAACAAGTAAAAAAGTTAAATTCGGCCTTGCCGAATGTATTGATACCCTCCACAATGTAATAAAAAATTATTTGCAAAAAAAAATTACGCGGAAAACATTTTTTGTTAAAAAAAAAAATTCCGCGAATTTTTATTTTTTTGTAAATTGCCCGGTGAAAAATGTTCGTATATGGAAACATATACGAAGATATATGGCTACATATATGAAGATATATGACCATATATGAACAATATATGGACACATATGTGGCCATACATAATTATGTATGAATCATATACGTCCATATCATATATATATGATCATATATGCCCACAAATATGTTCATATATTTACATGTATGCAATATATTTACATATGGGTTCACTTTACGTACGTAAAGGGGGGTACATCATCAACTTTTTTTTTGAGTCACTCTAATGTACATATATGTCCATATATGGTTCATATTTGGTCATATATCTTCATATATGTAGCCATTTATTCTCGTATATGTTTCCATATACGAACATTTTTTACCGGATGGTTTGAATTTGATAAATCCAATTCTGTTCACATGTGCCAACTAGCAGCCAATTTAAAGCATTTTGTATTTTTAGGTTATGTAGAATATACCAAAATTTTTGAGGTCTTCTTACATTTTAGTTCATAACTTTTGAACCGCTAAACCGATTTCGCTCAAATTGACAACAACAAGTAAATTGGCTCTCAGTCATATATATTTAATACCTTGGCCGTGATCACCATTTCCACAGACGGGCATCGCTAGAATGTCTTAGAATCGACCCTTTCGATTTATTTTATTTTTGGATATGTTTTAGTATTTATTAAATGCAACTTGGACACCAATTTTCAGCTTTTTATTTCAAGATGGTGTTGAGTAATCAATTTTTCAAAATGGCGATTTTCTCAAAAAAATTAAAAAATTGAAATTTTTAATTAATTTTGACCTTTAAAAAATATAGATATTTAAAAAAAAGTTGGATAACGTGTTGTTGGTATTTAAATGTAGTTTTAGAAAAAAAATATGAAAAAATTATTCGAAGTAATTATCACTTATTATTTGACGTTTAAAAATTATAATCGACTTTTTGAAAAAGTTCGAAACCTTCGATTTTTTTTGTAAAAAACTATTAAAATTCAACTCTAAATTACGCAACTTTTAAGCCATAATTCGAGATGTGATCACAATTATTTCTATTTTTTTTTTTTATTTTTAAAATTGCACCTTTTATTTTTTGGCTCTGATTTATTTTAAATTAATTGGTAGATATTGACCCTAACTTACCCTAGATATATTCATTTCGAGGTAAAAATAAGTCTCACAAAAATTTAGCACGATCGGAAATGGGTAAGGCGTTTAGCATGGTCCTTGAAGTTTAAAAAACGGATTACAAGGAAAAATATGTTTTTTTTTTCTGTTTTCTCAATTTTTTTGGTATTTTAAGTTAAGTTTTAATTTCAAAGATTACAGAACTATGATGTGGAGTAAAATGCCTTTCTAATAAGGTACTAAAAACTAAAATCGGTTGAAAATCAGCCAAGTTATTACAACTTCCCCAGGCATCTAGCGTGTGTCATACCACTTGATTAAGCAATACAATCCGATTTTTGATGGTTGAGACACCCCAACCTTAAAATCGTCTCTTTTATATATATTTTAAGTTTCAGGCAAATCGGTTCATAAGGGTTTAGATACTTCCCTTATAAGTTGGCATCACCGCTAAATATTTTCTTTTATCAAGAATCGGAAAAAGTATGGCAACGTGGGTTTTTCATGATCTGGGGGCTGATTCAATGATACGTTTTAGGTTTTATCGCTAACAAATCGCTTCACAAAATTTCTAGTGTATTCTAAAATATACACAATTTAATTATGTTTTTCCATTTATAGTTCCTACTAGGGATGCCAAACGGGATTGACATTTACAAATCCCGGGATTCGGGATTTTGAAATCGTAATCCCGGGATCCCGGGATTTTTCGGGATTTCGGGATTTTTCGGGATCCCGGGATTTTTCGGGATTTCGGGATTTTTCGGGATTTCGGGATTTATTAAAATTAAACTTTTTAACGTTATATTTAAAAAATATATATATAATTTAATATTTAATTACTTATTTATCGTATTGCACTGATACAAAACGATTTTAATTTTAGAAATATAAGCATTACGAGTTTAACAGATTCTACAACAAAGTTTAGCATATTTTGATGAAAAAGAATATATTGATGTCAATATTCTTCATCCATTTAACGGCATCTGGGTCAGCATTTAGGAACAACCTTAACTCAACTGGTACTGCTCCAAGTCTGTTGAAGACACGATGCAGTCCAAACCAAAAGAGCTAGACCCTGCAGTTTATTTCTTATGGTCATTAGTTCGTTAAAGGGCAAAAGCAGACATTGGGAAACAATTTTCCCTATTTGGATTTAAATTAACTTCTGAAAAACGTAACTTTTTTAAACATTTATTTTGATGTCAAAGTTTTAAGTTACAGGGTATTTGAAAATTAATAAAATATTTCTTTAAATAAATTCAAAATTTTATTAATAAAGTTGTTAACATTTTTGTCAAGAGTAAGTTGTCCCCAGTGTCTGACCCCGACGCCGTGGCAAAACACACCCCTGTTAAATTTTTTTCGCTGCTGTTTCTAACAAAAATTAGATCGGAGAGATATATTCAATTTTCTAACTTATAACGCTCAAATAAGAACAAATACTGTTGAATAGAAACTTTACAGCTGGAATACTAAAAGCTCCGTTATAGAATAACTCACGGCGAAATTTAACTGTTTCATAAAAACTGTGTATTAATCCGCTCTAAAAATGTGATTTACCTCCCAAAGAGCAAGAGAATTTAAGCCCAACATGCCTCATTTGAAAGGTATCCCAAAGACCTTTCCAACAATATCTATTTTGTTTAAATTGTAAAACAAATACTGAAGAAATAGTCAATTTTGATTACGAAATTTAACAAAAAAAAATCCCGAAATCCCGGGATTTTTCGGGATTTGTCAATCCCGGAAAATCCCGAAAAATCCCGGGATTGAAAAAAATAAATCCCGGGATTCGGGATTTGTCAATCCCGAAAAATCCCGGGATTTCGGGATTCGGGATTTCCCGTTTGGCATCCCTAGTTCCTACCTGTTTCCTATTGGGTTTGACATCTGTTTTTGCTACTTACTCCATACATTTTAATTTTTAGTACAACTCGGTACTCATCCTCATTTGTTCATTCATTCATGATTACTTACATGCATCAGTTAGTTTTTAATGTCGCTCCATTGTAGTTTTTTTGATGTTTTTCAAAGCAAAAACAACAAAATTTACAATATAGAAATATGTAGTATTTATAATTGTTGTTACAACTGTCATTCTATATTGTGTATTATACTTAAGTAATGAGTTTAGACTACATTGAAAGTATTTTACTTTTAGGTTGATTTTGATGGAAATCTAGTTAAAATTGTAAGTTTTCAATTTTACCAGTTTCGGCAAACACATTTGAAATTAAAGTTTAAAATTTACTTAATATTTTTTTTATGGCGATATGAGTTTTAGATCTTTAATCTAAGAACATTTGTTACAACTTACCAACTGTCAAACTAATTTTACCAAAATGTCAAAGTTCAAATATAATTTGCAAAGATTTCGTCGTAGATTTTTAGGGAATTGTAAACGCCGTATAAGTATTAGTGCATATAAGGGTGGAAACTATTTTTCAAAATTACAAATATTGAGAATCGCAAACACACAAAAAATTATTGGCTAAAAATTTTCAATTAAATCTATTGATCAACAAAAAAATCAACAAAGTCAATCAATATTTTGATTAAAATTTTTGTTATTTTCTTTAACTGTCGAATTACAAATTTTCAACATACCAGAATAGATTAATTCAAAAATATACAAAGTAATCGGGTTTTACTGTTTTTTTATTGTTGGCAACATATTGGAAAGCAAAAAAGATAATTTTTTTGATAATTTTGTCATAAGCTTACAATTCATTTGTTAAATCAATCATTATTTTGATTGACTATTAATAAAAAATTGATTAAATTTTTGATCAAAATCGAAAAAATGTTTGATTGAAAAAATTTTTAATCAATCACCTACAATTTGATGATTGGTATAACAATTTTTTTAATTGGAGGAATTACAATCAAAAAATTGATTGAATCCGCGTTTTTGTTGATTGAAATTCGTTTCAAATTTTTTCTGTGAACGATTACGAATTTAACGAAACACAAACACTTAAAAAATATAAATTCGACTTTATGAATACAACAATGCCCAATACATTTTAAATTCAAAAGAATTTGAGTGCAAAATACTTTTTTAATGATTTTTACGTAAAATAGAAAAATTATTTAAAACTTTTGACTACAGAAAATTTATTTTGAGTAAAAATTGTTTTTAGGTAATTTTTGTAAAAAAAATTTAGTGAAAAATTTTTATTTTTGAGTGAAAAACTTTTTTTTTGTCATTTCTGTATTACAATAATTTTTAATAAGATTATACAAGTTTAAAATAAATAAAAAAAAAATTAAAATATGCGCTTCTGGAAATTTCTAATTTTTGCAAAATACTAACCACCCTAGTGTAAATTTTCATTTAGATTTTTTTTTTTAGTTTACAGACAAAACATTGAAAGAGCATCAAGTTGAAAGTTTTGAAAACAAACAAAAAAATTGGCTTCAAAATACCGGTCGTATTCGTTTATATTTATTCATTAGTACATGACAAAAACTATATTTAAACAGCCCGAGTAAAAATATGTTTACTTGAAAAATTTCCGTATTCTGAGACCGTTCTCCTCAATATTCGTCCCACTCTCAATATGATGAAATGTAACTCTTATTTTTGCCCCCTCATTCGAATATTCAAGTTTCAGGACAATCGGTGGGTGCCCTGTAAAAGACCTTCCTTGTAAGTGCTTGGTGGTGACATTTTTCTCTATTTGTGGCTTAACTAGCTTTCGACAATAATCACTACAACTGGGGGCATAGGGTTCAAGTACCAGCCAGGCAATACCGTTTTAACCATTAGGACAAACTGGGTACGTGGCCAAGGCCCCCGAACTCAAGGGGGCCCCGAAAGACTAATAAATTCGTTTACACAAAAATGGATCATAATTTTGCCGTTTTATACTTCTGTTTTTAATAGCAACGGGTTTTAAAGCAACATTTTTTTTAATTTGCTTTTAAAGTAAGTTCAACGTTTTCGTATAAAATTTCAAATTCTAATTCATTTGCGTGAAGAAAATTTTAAATCTAAACATATTTTTTAGAAGAAGTTCTCCCTACATAAAAAGTCACTTACTAATTTTCTTTCATAAAAGGTCTCAGGTTCGGACACATTTTTCTATAGAAAAAGTTTCCGATTCTGAGACATTTTTGTTACAGAAAAATGAGTTAGATTGTGATAATTTTTTTCCTATAGAAAAATTCACAGATTCAGACCTTTTTCTGTAAGGAAAATTCGCAGATTCTGGAAATTTTTTCCCCCCAAAAAAAAAAAAATACATTTTCCTGTAGAAAAAGTCTCAGATTCTGACGCCTTTTCTCTAAAGAAAAAGTTTCATATTCTCACACCTTTTATCTACAAATTCTCTAATTCTGAGACATTTTTCTCACAAAAAAAGTCTCAGATTCTGACACATTTTTCCTGTAAAAAAATCTCAGATTATGTGACCTTTTCCTACTGAAAAATCTCAGATTCTGAGACATTTTTTCAGTGTAACAATTTTCAGGTTATAAGAATTTATTCTATAAAAAAAAAAAAATCAGATTATGAGACTTTTTTCCTATACAAAACGACTCAAATTCTGGGACCTTTTTCCTATAGAGTCTTATATTCTGAGACCTTTTTCCTATAGAAAAGTCTCGGATTATGAGACCTTTTTCCTTTAGACAGTCTCGGACTCTGAGACCTTTAAAAAGTGATCAGACTTTGAGACCTTTTTTCTATAGAAAATGTATCAGATTCTGAGACCTTTTTCCTATAGAAAATGTATCAAATTCTGAGACCTTTTTCTTATAGAAAAGAAAACAAACCTCGAGCTAAAATGATCCTACACAAACAGCTCAAACAAAGCTTTTTTTCTTGTTATGAGACTTTTTACTTTGATTGATTTAAACTCGATCTAGCAATGTCCGCATGTCTGCTCAAATGGCGATAACGGACAAAAAACGGCACAAAAAAGACTCTATCAATAACGTACTTAGACACTTCTGAAAGCTTCAACAGATTTGGTATTGCATTTGAACAATATAAGCTCAGCGGTTTAAAAGCTATGAAAGAAAATATGGGTACTTTTTGAAAGTGTTCGTAAATCCAACATAACCTTAAAATCGAACATGCTTTAACACAGCTGGTATTGGAAAGATGGACTCATGCGTACAGAACTTGATACAGAATAGTATTTGAACAAGAATAAAAATTTTTTTACACAAAAAACATTCTTTTCGGCGAGTTTTTGATTAGAATTTTATTATATAAAAAAATAATTTTTGTTAAAACTATTTTCACAATTTTTTTAAAAATCTTTTTTTCACTAAAATTATTTTTAATTTTTTATACCCTCCACTCTAGTGATAGAGGGTATATATAAGTTTGTCATTCCGTTTGTAACACATCGAAATATTGGTCTAGGACCCCATAAAGTATATATATTCATGATCCTCGATCGATTTTAAGTCGATCTAGCGATGTCCGTCCGTCCGTCTCTCTGTCTGTCTGTCTGTCTGTCCGTCCGTAGAAAACACGCTAACTTTTGAAAGACTTTACAGAGGCTACTGGAGTTTGGCATATATGTTTGTCATTTACCTGGTCAGGTTGGTATTGCAAACCAGCCAAATCGGTCCAGTGGTTCAAAAGTTATGAGCAAAAGAGTAAATTTCGGCAAAGGTGTTTCGCGAATTTACGAGATAAAAAACACGATAACTTTCGAAAGACAATAATGAGACTACTGAAGCTTGGTATGTATCTTTGCCGTTCCCCGGGTCTGTTTGATATTAAATTTCAGCTCAATCGGTCTAGTGGTTCAAAAGTTATAAGCAAAACCCTGAATTTCAGATTAGTTTCATCTGAAATGCCACGTGTTTTAACAAGTTTTAAAAGCATTGGTGGTAACTAAACAATGATTTTCAAACTTATTTAATTTTAAAGCAATGCTTTTTAAACATGTTTAGTTTTAAAAGCATTGGTAACTTAAAAATTACACTCCAAGAAAATTTTACACAAAAAAAAATTTTACACTCAAAAAAATTTTACACTCAAAAAAAAATTTACAAAAAAAAAAATTAGTTTTTTTTTTTTACAAAAATTACAATATTTTGTGTACATACGTACGTGCATTCACTCAGAAATATTTTTACAGTAAAAAAAACATTACACTCGAAAAAAAATTTTACACTCAAAAATTAGTAATTTTTTTTAAATGACAAAAAAAGAGTTTTTTACTCATAATAAAATATTTCTTTTTTCACATACTACCCTTTAAAAAATGCATTGTGGAGGGTATTCATAGATTCGGCAAAGTCGAATTTAACTTTTCTACTTGTTTTTTTTTTAATAATCATTTTACACCCTTTAACCAGAAAATTATTATTAAATATGAAGCGGATGATATACGTATGGAAGTAGATATAAAATGGAGTAAAACTGCATTTACAGTTTTTCATTTCGAGATCCTGTTTCCTTTTAAAAGGACTTCAAAGTTTTAAAGGACTCATTTTGTAAAATATTGTTGAAATTTTTATACTTGTCTAGGATGACACTGGTGATGAAAAAGAAAGAGTGTGGTGATGAAAAAGATCTCCCCTAATTTTTCCATTTTTTTATTTTGTCATATCAGGATAAAAGGATGTAAATAAAGTCATTTGAAAAATTAATCAAAATATTTTGTTGAAAAGTTTAAATGATATTGAAGGATACATTTTTAAAAGGACGTAACTTACCTCCTTTTACCTGATACGTATAATTATTAAAATAGGAAAATTAGGGGAGATCTTCCTCTTTCATTTACTATCACTAGTGGCATCCTAGGACAAGTACAAATATTAAAAAAATATTTTATAAAATTTAATCCTCTAAAACTTTGAAGTCCATTAAAAGGAAACATGATCACGAAAAGAAAAACTGTAAATGCAGTTTTACTACATTTAGTCTCTAGTTTTAAACTTATATTATCCAGTTCGTGTTTAAGGACTTTTTTTCATTTCTGTCGGACGGTGTTATCTGGGAGGGCATACAAAATGTTATATTATTCTATTTATGACAACATATTAAAATTTTTACTCGGAAATCTTTAAATTACTATGTCATTTTATTTACTAAATAGAGTTTCAACTAATCGGAGTCGGAGAGGGAGAAAAGGGTTAGTTAAAAGTTTTTTTAGAAATATTTTTTAATTACTTATTTTGTATGTAGTTTATTGTCTCTAGTTTCATATCATCATTATTTATATTTGGGAATTAGTTTGTAAATGTTGTATTTACTCAGTTGCTGAAATATTATAGTTTATTTTTGTTATTTTATAATAAACTGAAAAATACAATGGAAACTAAATATTTGCTTTTAATACTTTTCTATATTGAATAATTTTTTATTAAAAATGATAATTGATTAATTCGAGCTTTTAAAATATCATGTTTTAAGTAAAAATTGTAGTAGCTCGAGGTGTGCTTTAATAATTTTTGTTGGTTGTTTGATAATCGTGCTAATCGTATAATTGTCGTCTTATAATGCTCAATGAGTGTAGAGTTGAATAAGTATGAATATTTATGTCTTGAACACTAATGATTGTCATTTAAATTCATGATGATGCTTTGCTAAATAGTATTGACAATGCAATCTGTCAGATTCCAACATAAATAAATTTGTGGCAGAAAATATAAGAATATTATGATTTTAATTGCTAAAGAAAAATGACCCCGAGCTAGAATAATTCTACTCAAAATTTTATATATTTGAGTTCATGATAAATATTAACTTAATGTAATAAAATTTGATGAAATAAACTATTTAAACGAGGTTTTCATCATACGGTAGGTCATGAAAGCCACATTAATTCGAAATCTCAAAATTTTAACGAGATTTCAGTTAAGGCGTAATTGGGGGAATATCTGTCCAATATAATGAAAATCGCGTTAAAAAGAATTTTCAACTTGCAAGAAAATAGAAGCGATAAAATTGTTATTTTGAAATAAACATCATCTGCCAGGGTTGTCAGATTATTTTGAGCTCTGTCGCCAAATGCAATGTCAAAAATCGCCAAAAGTCGCCAAAACCATTATTTTCTTAGTTTTTGTACTTTTTTTTCAAGGGTCCGGAATAACAGTTATGGTCATTTTTAAGAGTCGAAAAAATTGGCCATTTTTAAGAAATATTTTTAAAAATTGGTTTTAATTATTTTAAGCTAAGAGAAAAAGTTTCTGTTACATATAACTATTATTTTTAATTAATATTATTTTCATTGTTTCATAACTTTTATTTTTAACTTTTATCTATTTCGTTGTTTCATAATTATTATTTTTTAATTTTTATTTTTTTATTTTTTGTAAAATAATTATTTTCAATTTTTTTTTAATATAAATTGGAATTTTGCAACTTTTAAGAAATATTTATATATATGGTAACTGTTATTTATTATGTCTAAAAAATAACTCTACACTGAAAAAAAAAAAAACTGGTAAAACGCCTGGTACAATGCCTTGTAATCCCGTTCTACCAATATTTAACAATTTTCCTTGTTTTTTAACAAAAAATCTTGTACTTTGCTCAAACAAGAACTACAGTTTTATTGGTAATTTTACAAATTAATTTTCGTAATTATATTCTACTATTTTGAAAGGTTATTTTACAACAAAGTTTTTATTACGAGGATTCTAGTTGATTTACAAAAAAAATGTTATTTTACAAAAATTATGTTATACGAGAATTTATGTTGATTACCAAAAAAAAAACATTTTTTTTTTTAGATCATCAAAAAAAAAAATTTTTTTTTAGAAAATTAAATAAAAATTACAAATATCCAAAAGTAGCCAAAAATCGCCAAAAAATTAAAAAAAGTCGCCAAAATATATTTTTTTTAATTTTTATTAAAAACAAAAAATATATAATTTATGAATATATAAAGAGGTACTTTGTTTACTATGTACTATTATATATGCATTAAAAAACTCCCCGACTAAAAAAAATAATGCGGTGCCATATAACATTTGATCCCAAAAATGGAGAATCTAAAAATATATGATTATATCTTATTAGATCAAAATTTAGATAATAAGATATAATTAGATCCCAAAAATGAAACGGTAAATATTATCAAATTTGATATTATAAAAAATTACATATAATAAGATCTAATAATATATAATTATATCTTATTAGATCTAATATGATCTTTAATATCAAATCAGATGAAATTTACCGTTCCATTTTTGGGATCTAATTAAATCTAATTATATCAAATTTGATCTAATAAGAATAAATCATATATTTTTAGATCCTCCATTTTTGGGATCAAATGATGGATCTATTTATATACAATTATATAAAAAACTATATGATAATATCAAAACTTTTTTACTCGGGTCCTCAAAAAAGGAGTAATATTAAAAGGTTGAGATATAAGTAACAGTAAATGTGGTTATAATATAACATTCACATAGTTAAGTACAAACATGAGCACAAACTCATTATACCGTACCACAGTGTGGTTTAGGGTATAACTAACAAACTTCATAAGAAAATATTTTCTGTTTACCGTTAGTTTTTTCAAGCTTTGCAACAGAGTAAAAAAATAGTTTTGACGTTTGTGTGGCATTCATTTTAAAATGATAACAAAACAATCAAAAATAAAAAAAACGTTAAACTAAAAAAAAAATCGCAAAACTTATAAAAAAAAAAAAATCGGATTTTGTTCAAAAATAGCCAACCATTTCATAAATCGCCAAAAAATCGCCATGTCGCCAAATCAAAAATTAAGACGCCAAACAAGTTAGAAAATCGCCACGTTTGGCGAGAAATCGCCATATCTGACAACCCTGTCATCTGCTATATTTGTTTCAAAATATTGCCACTTTAAATTTATTTAAATCTAAAGTCTTTTTTAAAAGAAAAAATTTCATCCATCTACCCATTTTTGTTTCATTAATCTTCACTATTTTCGCATTTGTCGAAAATACATCCAATAAACTCAATATTTTATCGATTTATTGTTAGTATCTAAAATTAAATAACAATTTGTAACACCCCTGCTTAAAAAAGGAATAAATTCAAATCCCATAAAAAACCACCCTTCAAAATCTCAACCAAAAAAATAAAAACAATACAATCGTTTCAAATATTAAATGCTAGACCCAACTAAACCAAGTGTTAATAAATTTTTTTGGAATTTAAAAAAAAAAAAAATCATAGCAAAAAACTGCATCAAACACATAAAATGTGAACTAAAAAATTTTTGAACACCATTTGACTGTAACGTTTAACAGTGCAAAACAGTAATGCTGATTTAGCGCTTTTTGAAATAAATTTAAACATTTTCTTTAAAAGACTGGCGGAGACTCAATGAAAATTCTAAAGCCATAAATCAATTTCTAGAGTTACTAAAAAATGTTTAAGATGCGTGAATTTTAAGTACATAACCTCAGAACCAATCAGGAAAATTCCGAACATTACAAAAAAATCCGAAAAAAAATTAAAAATAAAATTTCTTTCTTGAAAAATCCGAAAACTTTTAAATTGTGGGTCTTTTTGTGTTTTTTTTTAACCCTTTACCAACACCTTTGCTCCTATGAGAAGCCATTTCGTCGGTGCGCCAACGAAAACCGCTATGTGTATTTCAATATTTTTTGAAGAGACTTTAATAACAGCTAAATTTGGTACTTTTGCGCTGGTTTTTCAAATTCAAATTAATGTAAATATAATATTTGCAATATTATTTAAATATTTATAATAGAAGTATTGTTTTAAAGCACCGCGAGAGGTCAAAATAAAGCTAATTCGTAAGCCTCTTCAAAAATTGTTGAAAAACACATAGCGATTTTGGTTGGCGCACCGACGATTTGCCTAACAATTGCATGTAGTTCAAGACCGACCCCATTATTTTTTACACCCCAACATTTCTTCTGAACAAATCTACTCCCTACCTCTACTCCCTAAGGGGGATCCCATGAAAAATGCTATTTTTATAAAAGTTTCTCCCACTGCTCTAACTGGCTCAAGGATTCATTCAGATGCGTCAAATGTATGACCGAACTATTTTCTCAACCCCAACATTTTAGTAAAACATATCTAACCTCTATCTTCAACCCATTATCGGGCATTTTTGTAATTCCTATTCCCGCAGGAATAGACTAAAAAATGTTGCTTGTGCGCAGTCGACACACGTACACTCTAACATTCTATTGCTTTGTTGACTTTTTGCTTGCTACTACCACACAATCATAAATGTTTTAATATGTGTGTGCCCCCAACTATGTACTTCAACCCTTAATGCGGTCCCTTATTTTTTTTTATTTTAATTACACTTGTTTTATTAAATCCAATGGTACCTTCTAAAAGGATAAAATGTAAGACCAACCCCGATTAAATTTTCCCTCCAACAATTTTTCAAAACAAATTTTCATAAATATAATAAAATGTTTCATAAAAACTATGAACATTTTTGAAACATTTCATAAATATAATAAAACAGTTTCATTGGACGAACTTTTATGATGAGTTTCATTATATTAATGAAGCTTTTTCTTTGTGTGTAAGTGAGCTTTCAAACAAATTGCCATTTCATAAAAATTTGCTTCTACCGCTCTGCTCTAACTGTCCAAGGGCTAGGTTGTTAGTGGCTGCTGGCGTTTTACGTCAGCACACATAGACTCTGGAGGTCCGTTGTGATACCACTGGACCGTAATATGTTCCCCTATTGGTCCTTGCCGTTAAACCAATTTGAGCTCCTTACGAAACTCCTAAGATATTGAATTTTGGCATACGACAAGTCTGAAAGATCGTGCAACACCCTGGATTCCAGTGAATGGCAAATAAAGTGTTCGATATTTCCCATGTAATTTGACGGCACATTTAACCACTCTACGAACTTTCCTATAAGACAGTGTCCGGGAATTACAGCAACCACCGTCAAAATCTTTCCTTTTGGAAGCTCACTAGTGCGCTTCTGATTAAGAGAAGGCCAAATCTGTCCATGTGCCCATCTATGATTAGTCTCCGTCGCGGAACAAAGCCTTAGATTTTGCTTGCATGTTTCTAGAGGCGCACCAACACAATTTAAATTCTGTTGAAACCTGTAAGGTAGTTCCCAGTCTTGCAGGCTTTGAAATTTCCTGGAATGTCTCTGTGCCCTGAGTTCCAATATCAGTCGTATGTCAAATTGCTTGGCCATCTCATTTAAAGACGTGTGGCAGTTAAGGGCAGTTCTTAATTTTAAATACATTGACTTCAGGGACTTAACCGCTGCTTGATTGTCAAAATAGATGTTGACTGCGTTTGTAGACAAGACATTGCAACTCAGCCAGTAAGCCAATTTTACAGAAATCTTATTTTTCCTTGTAAGCAAGACAAGCTCTGTTTTGCTTGGATTAACTCCCAAACCACAGTCTCTTGTCCAACCCTGAAGAATGTCTCTTAATGTCCCTTAAGCTGTGTTTATATCATACCACTGAGTATTAAGACCTGTCAAAAAATCGTGTGTAATATGATTTTGTTGACAGTCCAATAAGACTTTTGATTTTATGAAATATTTCAAAAAATGGCTGTGTGTTATTAGATTTGCATACAAACAGCTGTTTTTTAAAATGTCTTTTGATTTTGTTTATGATTTTTTGGCAGTATTAAGACTTTGATATTATTTTACTTTCTTAAAATCTAAAGACTCGGTGGGATAATATAAACACACCTTTAGCGACATCGTCAGCATATGCGACAACATTACAACTACGTGCTTCTAGGGGTTCTAAAGAAGCTGCGATAGAACACCTCCCTGGGGAGTGCCCCTATAGAACACCTCCCTGTGGCGTGTCCCTATTGCCAAATCGAGATTTGACTGACGCTCCCAATACAGACGTTATACGTCTATTGGCAAGTCGAATTTTCCACCATTAAAAGGATCCCGCGCTTCACTCTCAGACCAGACAATGCCAAAATTATAGAGTCCGGGATGACATTATTAAAAGCCCCCTCTATATCAAGAAAGGCCATCAGAATGTCTGAATTATTTCCAAAAAAAAAACGAAAATAAACCGCTCATGGCTGGTCTTAACAAGATGTAACCTGAAAGTGCGACCACTATAATTTTTTTGAATATGTTTTTGAGAGGTCTAACAAAAATTTAGCAACCAAAATCAATATCTTCGATCGAGCACTTTTTGCAAAAATCGGGATTAAAACACACTCAAACAATTAGTACGCTAGATTCCACTACAAAAGACAGTTAAAACAACTAAATTTGTTGTTGTTTAGACTGTTGTTGTTTTTAACTATTGATTAACAACTACAAAAAACGGTAAAACAACTGCAAATAACAGTTGTTTTTACTGTAACTCAAATTGTCGGAATTTTTTTATTAACAAAAAAAAAACTAACGTAAAAATCGTTAAAATTGTTTGGTAATAACACCTACTGCTCGTTCATCACATCCGTTTTTCTAGTTTTTTTTATAGACTAAAAACAACTAAATAAAACAACTGTTACTACAATGTGGTAATTTTTTGTTTTAATTTTTAAAACGGCTACAAAAAAATTTGTTTGAGATTTTTCATACAAAAACAACTGAAATTGTAGTTGAAAACAACAACTACTATTTACTACACAAATGACCGTCATGTAGTAACTGCAATAATTTTCTAAGTGCAGGACACTGTATAATTGGCCAAATGACCGTGCGTATGGGAATTTCTGGTACACTCAAAAAATTATGTCATTAACTGTTTGTAGTTTATTTAAAAAGTTTTCCGTTTAGTCGTTTTTAAAAGAAAAAACATTTGTTTGATGTTCAGTTTTTATTAATGACAACTTCAGTCCTTTGTTTCAAAAATAACACACTAAAAAATAAAGACTTTCATTAACATTCAATTTTTAAAGTCATTTATTTTTGTTCTGTAAGTAAAAACTACTGATTATTCTTTTGATTTTTAATGATTAGTGTCAGTAATTTTTTTTTAAATTGTTGGCATTTTTTAATGAAATATCATTAGTTTTTACCTACACAAGTCAGTTATTTTTTTGTAGAAAAAAAAATCAAAAAATTATTTATAGAAATATAAAAACATGTTTGTATCAAGTGACTTTGGCACGATGGGTAGAGTGTCTGGCCAGAATGTAGTTGATTGCGGGATCGATTCCCCAAAAATTTTATTAAATTTTTAAAAAAATATTTCAATAAAAAATTGTAAAAAATTACCTACGAAATCATTAATTTTTATTGTTTTCGTAGGTTATTTTTTTGAAATTTGTTGGTAAAAATAACAGAACTATCATTAATTTTTAATGTTTTCGTAGGTTATTTTTTTCGAATTTGTTGGTAAAAAAGAGTGAAAAAACTGTAATTTTTTAATGTTTAATGTTATTTATTTTAGAAAATTTTGTCAACAGTAAAAAATAAATGTTGATGTTTGTTAAAACAAATGAATAATTACTGGGATGGTTTTCAATTGTTTATTCACTGGCTTTAAGTGTGTTTTTCATTTGTTTTTGCCTACAAAATATTTTGAGTGTAGGGACTATTGTGGAAGTGGAGAAGTCAGTGAAGCACTTGTTATGTGAATGTCTGGGTCTAATGAGAAACCGCCTAAAGCATTTGGGGAAACAATTTTTCGATGACCTAGATTGCATAAAAGGTGTCTTATTAACATCTCTAGCAGAATGTCTTATACAGTCAAACCCGGTTATAACAAACACCGAGGGACCAGTAAAAATAGTTTGTTATAAGCGAAGTTTGCTATAAGCGGGGTATATTTTATATCAACCTAGTTTTATAGCCGAGGATTTGCTTTAAGCGAGTTGGTTTTAAAAGAAGTATTTTGTTTGCAAATTGTTGCCAAAACGTCCACAGAAAAAAATATGGAGGAAACAAATTTGAGTAATCACTTATTTAAATATAAAAACAAAAATTGAGTAATTTTTTTATTTGACGCAATTAAAAATTTACTTAAAAATTTTAAAAGCAATTTAAGTAAATAATTTAATAAAAATTTAATATTTTTTTATTTTTTTTTAAAGTCTCATAGTTTTTTGAATTCTCGTTTAGTTTATATTTTTGTGTATATATATATGAAACTTTGTAATCGTATTTAAAAATTTTCCTATGTTTTTGAGACATAAATATGTTAGGTATTGTTTTAAAAAACAAGTTTTTTGTTTTTTTTTTTTTGTAAAAAAATTTAAAACTTTTTAAAAAAATAAATAGATAAATTTTGAGTAAATTTTTAATTGTGTCAATTAAAAATTTACTAAACTTTTTTTTCAAACATTTAATAAATTTTTATTTAAAATTTACTCAATACTATTAAATCGTTTACTGGTGCAAAATTGAGTAATTTTTTACTCAATTGTATTAAAAATTTACTCAAATATTTTTTGTTTTTATTTTTTTTCTGTGTGGTAAACCTTGCAATTTTCTGTCATTCTTCGAGCCAGTCTTAATCACACGCAAATATCTCGAAAATGAACCGTGAAACGAAAATGAAGAGGTCCACTAATTATAAAATTTGTTGATGCCAACTTAAGTTACAGTGGAACTACAGAAAGTACTAAATTAGCAGTTTTCGGAATCTTCAAACGCAAATATCTTAAAAACGATGAAACCTAGAACAATTTTTAAAGCTGATTTGGAATCAGGAGGTCAAAATCTATCAAGTCATACATTTGAATTCTTAATAATGAAGGTTTTTTATTTTTTTTCCACATAAAACGCGATTTTTGCAAAAAAGTGCTTGATGAAAGATTTTGATTTTTGTTGCTAAATTTTTCTCAAACATCCAAAATACATATTAAAAAAAAAAAAAATTATGGTGGTCGCACTTTTAAGTTACAGCTGGTTCCTACTAGTCGTGAGCTGTGCAGTAAAATATAAATATTTTAGCTTGTTTTTTATATTCTAAGCTCTTAGCATCACTGATTTTACAACCCAATATCTAGCTAATGCAATTTGTTGTGATAGTTTTATTGCTTTCGGAATAAAAAAAATATATTTAATCTTTTTGTATACACTTTTTATACCCTCCACTTAGTGATAGAGGGTATATATAAGTTTGTCATTCCGTTTGTAACTCATCGAAATATCGGTCTGGGACCCCATAAAGTATATATATTCATGATGCCCGATCGATTTTAAGACATTCCAGCGATGTCCGTCTGTCCGTCTGTCCGTCTGTCCGTCTGTCTGTCTGTCTGTGGAAAATGCTCTCGCGGACAAAATATTGCACACAGATGACTGAAACTTAACATATATATTGAAAGTTCTCCCGAGAAGTTTGGTATTGCATTTGAGCGATATCGGTTCAGCGGTTCAAAAGTTATGAACGAAAATGTAAGCACACCTCAAAAATTTCAGTACATTCAACATAACCTAAAAATACAAAATGCTTTAATTCGGCTTCTGGTTGACATATGTGAACATAATTGAACACAAAATGGTATTTAAACAAGTACGAACATATTTTTTGACAAAAAAAGAAAAATATCGCCGATTTTTTTTTACCAACATTTTTTTCGCGGAAATTTTTTTTTAATTTTTTTCTTTCAAAAGTAATTTCCTTTTAAATAAAGTTGTTTGCAATAATCTTTTTGAAATTGTGGAGGGTATCACTACATTCGGCAAGGCCGAATTTAACTTTTTTACTTGTTTTAGTTATAGATGCATCCCTTGAGAAATATGTTATGCACATAAATCTCCAGACCGGGGTATTAAATGTCAATAGAAAATAAATAAAAAAATATTTTGCAAAATAAAAATGTTAACAAAAAACCGTTCAGTCAGTAAAAACGTGTCCAGTGACACAAATTTCCTATATAATTTTTGGGTATAAAAACTTGTTTTTTTTTCGTCATGGTTCATTTATACATTTTTCTTTATTCGTTTGTTTTGATTAATCTTTAATAATAAATTTTACTATTTTTAGCTGTCATTTTGTTTGACACTTAACTGTGACATTGACATCCTTAAAGTGACATTGTCATTTGGGAAAGTACACTTTAAATGTCTTTGTAATTGTTTATAACATAAATAACCAACATATGCTATAATTTTTCTTTTCTTCCTTTTTTTATTACTCCACTTTTATTCATCCTTAGATCTTGAAATAAATGCACTTTAGTATTTTATTTTAAAAATAATTGTTTACTCCACAGGATATCTACTCAACTCAAATACACTTTTTGAGAAAAGTAAAATCCTTAAATCTTCTTAACCATCTTTATGTGTGTATATTTTAAGACTTTGGGTAAATAAGTATTGTCTAAATAAACATTTATTTTTTGAAAATATTTCATATTAAGGGTGGGGAAGGAAGGGGGTCTTTTGTTTTCAACACCCCAAAAAAAATTTAAGATAACTCTTATTTATTGAAGTATCAATAAAGAACAAAGAAAGTTTATTTTAAAAATTTATTTTACAATTGTATTGTAAATATTTTAATGCTATTAATACAGAATGACCAAACAAGAATTTAGACAGTTCTTGTATTTTACAAAATTATATAATTTGTTCAAGTTAAAGCGAAAAAGTACATGTCTCTACGCAAAAAAAATTGTCTAACAGGATCTCCATATTTTTTTTTAGAACAAAAAGTGTATAATCTATAAAATTAATAACACTACTAAACATTGAAAACGAGAATGGGACACGACCTTATACATTTGCTGGTCAAAAATCCGGTCTTTAAAATTTTCTCTCACATCAGGTTTTTGAGAAAATTAATAGTAAAGTTAAAAACACCATTTTGGTGAGAGTAAAGTGGTTGCTCTAGATATTTCTAAGGCGTTCGATCGTGTGTGGCACAGGGCCCTCGTGACTAAGCTAGTTGCTTTTGGTGTCGGTAATGACTTCTCGCTTTATAACGGGTTTTCTCAGAGACCGCACTATACGTGTTGTTGTTTTAGATGGGTCTCATCAGACGAGTTTCAGCTAAATTCAGGGATACCGCAAGGCTCTGTTCTTTCTCCTACTCTATTCCTTATTTTTATTAATGACCTTCTTGGTCAGACCTTCAATCCTATCTTCTCTTTTGCAGATGCCAGCAACATTTTCCATTCATTTTTATTCGAACACAGGCCAAGCTCTTTGGAGATAGAGGGCATGCGGCTGAACATGAATGACACACTCAATCAGTACCTTTTCACAATCTCCAGTTGGGTCGAGCCAAGAAGGTCGATTTTAATGCACGCAAGACCCAATGTTAACTCACAGACGGGTTGTGGAGTTAGCATTGTCATATGTAGCCATGGATGGTATAGGTATTGAGGATATACTTGATGTTCTGGGCATAAGAATACAGTCTGATGTCCGTTGGAATAAACACGTATTTTAAGTGTCGAAAGAGGGATTCAAGTATCTTGGCTTTCTGAAACGGTGCAAGACTTACTTCACTCCATCCTATCTCCTTACTATTTATACCAGCTATATCCGGCCGAAAATGGAATACAACTCTCTCATATGGGCAGGTGCTTCAGAGTCTATTCTGAAGCTTCTGGACCGTATTCAGGGGAGGGCAGTGAAGCTTATCAATGTATCCAACTAAATTGATTCATTGGATCATCGTCGGAATGTGGGTTGTGTGACACTTTTCTATCGATATTACTATGGGAGGTGATCATCTGAGGTAGGTGAAATTATTCCCCAGGCCCGAGTGTTTGTTCGGAATACTCGCTTTTCTCGTAGAGCTCATCCGTTTGTTGTTGATTGTCCTGTGTTTCCCACAACGCATTGCAGAGAAAATTCGTTTTTCAGTCGTACAATTCGTATGTGGAATAAACTCCCTTCAGAGGTCTTTCCTGTCACTTATAACTTACAAAAATTTAAAACAAATATCCACAAACACTACTCCCTCTTTCCTCCTTTCCATACCTTATTTTCCTGATCAATACAATGCACAGCATCAGTAGGGTGCATCCCCTGAGTATTGGTTTAAGTAAAAAAAGTCGTTATCACATCGGAGTCATCCGCTATGAGTTGTTAAAAATGCCCAAACTGGCGAATTTTTAAAACTTTGACCGTAATTTTCTCAAAAAACCTGATGTGATGAAAAAGTCTGGAGACCAGATTTGTTATCTCTAGAACAATATACAATTAACTGTAAAGGTGTATAGTAAATTAATATTGCTCTGGATAGTAAGTTAATGTGATTTAAACATGTAGAACCATCGCATTTTGTAGCAGTAGCGGTGAGATTTGGGAGAGGTGTGTTGTCTAAGACCTGCTGGGGTGCGCTAAATGGACCTAGCAGTCATTTGAGCTCTTGAGATGTAACCGGGGATGGTGTGGTGGTCGAGTACGGTGGTCAATAACGTTGGTTAAGTCTACTCGGGCTCTGCTGGACGAATTACTATGTGAGTATTGCTTAGGGATTACGGGTGCTATGAAAACTACACCAGGTGCAGCTCTTAACGCTATGTTAGATATGCTTCCCTTTGGTCTGGATATCCAAGAGGAAGCCCTTAACTCTATATGCACAATGCAGGACATGGTATGGTGCCTTGCATAGAGTTTGGTAGACAATTTAGTGTAAACTTTCGGAGAAGGAAAGACTGGTGCGATCAAGACAAAAACATTGTTGAAATTACTCTGACACTTTCTATACGGACGGATCTAGTACACCAGTTGGTTCTGGATCTAGTTGGTATTTGGATGACGAAACCAAATACTTTCATGCTATTGGCAAAATGGCAACAGTCTTTCAAGTGAACTGTCCGAAGTGATTGCTATTTTGGAATTAGCGACATGGATAATTAAAAATAGATGGAATGATAGGAGAATCAGTATCTGTAGTTACAATCAAGCTGCGCTCAGCTCGCTGGATTCTCCAGTCACAACATTTAAAATTTTCCAGGAGTGAAGGCGCAGACTCAATGAGTCTCATGTGGGAACAGTGATTCATTGGCAACCATTGGGTCCTATACAATTCCTTGCAATCCGGAGCCTCAGATTGGCATATGCTTGATGTGGATGATACGTTGGATTAACTCTCACATGAAATTAACTTTTATCGCAAGATGACTAAATGAGATCAGACCAGAAAGTCGCAGACTTACTGTCCTAATGACGGGGCACAATGTCTCTGCTTCTCATATGACGAGGTTAGGTGTATTGTTTCACCATCTGTACACAGAAAAATATATTGAGAAAAACAATTTGAGTAATCACTTGTTTAAATTTTTAAATAAGATTTAAGTAATTTTTTAATTGACGCAATTAAGAATTTACTTAAAAACTAAAAAAAAATTTGAGTAAATAATTTAATACAAAATTTAATATTTTTTTTTATTTTTTTTATTCTCTTCGTGTTTTGAATTCTCGTTTAGTTTATAGTTTTTTGTGTATGTATATGAAAGTTTGAAATCATCTTTATGAAATTTTCCAATGTCTTCAAGACATAAATATATTTGGTAAAGTTTGAAAAAACATTTTTTTCGAAAAAAAAATGTGAAACTTTTTTAAACTTTAAACAAAAAAAATAAATTGATAAATTTTGAGTAAATTTTTACTTGACACAATTAAAAAGTTACTTAAAAAATTGAAAAATTTTTAATTAAATTTTAAATAGTATCTATTAAAAATTTTTTAGTAAGCATTTAATATTTTTTTATTAAAAAGCTTGTATTGAGGTTGAGGATAAAACAGAACATTACGTCTGTTGTTATCCATCGTTCTCAAGTGCTAGACTGCGGACAATGTGTTTGACCCTGTTTGACTTTCTTAGGTTTGTGAAAGCAAGATAAGTTCTGAGCAAGCACTTTTCGCTTTCTTTAAACGTTTTCTTTATCCTTTACTAATTTCCTTTCTAAGGGTACGGTACAACGGATTACTTTAAGCATGAGCGCCATGACTTGTCTAGTTTTCTTTTAGGTTTGTACAACCTACCTTTAAATTAACCCAACTCAACTCCCGCCAGAAATTCGTAAATATGCCTAGAAAGCAGGCGCGGATCCATGTGAGGAAGAATAAGATGATATATCCCCCAAAACACAATTTTTTAAAAAGAGATGTTATTGAACGAGATATATAACGGGTACAGAAAAAGATCGCAAACCATAGCGCATTTCGATTTGAATGAACCTGTTCGAACTGGAACATATTTCAGACCAATATTTTGTATTCGTCTTTCGATTCGAAAGGCTCGATTGACGAATTTCGAGTACTGGTTGCATCTAAGGATGAATCCTAGACAACAAGCTACTATGGAGTGACTCTGTGAATCTATTAAATTTTGGAATCTTTTTTCGACTACCAGTGTTACACGCTTTAAGCATTATTATGGATAGAAAATCTGCTGATATGATTAAGGAAAATCAAACTTGCCATCAGGCGAATGTGTTGCCGATTAAGACATGCATGTATGTGGAAGACTTGGCCTTTTTCGGAGTCTGACATGCACCCACAGTAGGGCAAAATACGTTGGTATTTTGATGTTGGCACAGTCAACATGTTTATTTAGCCAGGAAATGAGTATGAATCATCCTAATCTGCAACGAATTTGGTTGGATCCTCTTTTTTCTATGATAGTTTGGTACTAATCGGTTACCTGTCTTTTAATTCAATTCAAAAAGAAAGCATGGTATTATCACAGTCGACTTGAGCACCAATCGAATAGTTCGGAATAACTTTTTAAGTCGATTTGATCCAAACCGAAAATTCGCTTGTCTCAACTAAAGTATTCGATTGGCAACAAATTTTGTTGGCTTATGCTGAAACCCGATATCTCTCCTTCCAATTTTTCTATGAGCTGTTACGGGAACCAGTTTTCTGTTAACTCTTTTCAACTTGCTTAAAAACTATTTTTAAATACATTTTTTCAATTTAAAAATCCTTCATTGTTTATTTACATTTTATTTTTCAAAGTTTTTTAATTTTGTAACTTTTTATTTTTACCGCTTTTAATACGCCTTTATGTCATCAGCATCATTACATCCATGTTTTTTTTATTTTTTTTGGTTCCTTTTGTTCATTCATATTTGATGTCCATAAACAACACTTCCTAGTGACCAACCAACAAAAAATAAAACTCCGACGTTTTTGTACGTTCATTCCATCGTTCATACATTAATAATTTTGTAGACTAGACATAGACTGTTGCTGTGCAAAAGTTATAAGCCACAGACTGTGTGGCAAGTTTAAGGACGACAACATATTACAGCAAACGAAAAAAAAATATAGTTTACACCCAAAAAAAAAATAAAAAATGAAATGAAAAAACGAACAGAGTGTCTAACGAATTTCAACTGCACTATATGCCATGCTTCATTTCCTGTTTAAACCTCAACAAAAGAGAATATTTTATAGTCTCATGAACGAAGAAGGACCACCATTATTAAATGGCAACAAGAAAAAAAAACTGGAAGCAGTTTCTAGTTTGTAAATACATTATGTTTATGAAGGATACACTACAATAATGTAGCACTTATTTGAAAAATATTAGATTGCTTTTGGTCCTTCGAACCGGAAATTAACTGAATATCTAATGTTAAACTTAGGTTGATGTACACTTGCACTCTTTGAAACTCTTTTCCTACTGCGAGAAAAAATTAAAATACTTTTTTTACTGAATCAACATTCAGGGGATGCCCCCAACAAATGCAGTGCATTGTGTTGATATCAGGAAGAATATGTATGGGAGGAAGAAATAGGGAGTAGTGTTTTTGAATATGTGACTTGAACCTCTCTAGATTAAATATGTCTGGAAAGACTTCTGCAGGGAGATTATTCCACACACGGTTTGATAGGCTGAGAAACGAATTTTCTCAGTAATACGTTGTGTGATAGACTGGACAGTCGATTACAAACGGTTGGACTCTACTTGATAAGCAAGTGTTGTGAATAAAAACACGAACATGTGTTATGGTTTCACTTATCTAAGCAGAACATTTTTGATGGTAAGTAGTATCGATAGAACAGCGTCACACAACCCACATTCCGACCATGCTCTAATAAATCTTCTCCTTTATTTGCATATCCACTACTGGATGTAAGCGATTACATACATTTTATAAAAATTTCATTTATAACTTTTTGTTGTGTATTGGTTTACACAAATACATAAAAAAATACATGTCATTGATTCTACTTTATACATTTACCTAATGTACAATTGCAACCTTATTCTATACTATTAATTATGTTTATAAAATCATCTCGGCTTCTTGTGGTGGTTATAAGTTCCAGTTTCGTATATTTCTTAGCCACGTCTTCCTTCGATTTTGCCTTGGATAATGAGCTGTAATAACTCATACTTTGGTCCTCTTATTATGTGACCGAGATATGCTGTTTTTCGTCGTTTAATATGTTTTAAAAGTTCACGATCTTTATTAAGAATTCTTAGTACTTCAATATTTTGTACTCTATCGGTCCATTTTATGTTTAAGATTCTTCGATAGCACCACATTTCGAATGCTTCCAGTCTGTTCATGCTACGTACTTTTAGCGTCCATGTTTCAGCACCATATAGCAATACTGACCAAACATAACATTTTAAAAATCGTACACGTAGATTGATGTTGACGTCTCGGTTGCTTAAAATTTTTCTGAACCTGCAGAAAGCATTTCTGGCCATTTCGATCCGACATTTTACTTCTTTGTCACAGTCCCAGCTGTCATTGAGCCAACATCCAAGATATTTAAATTTAAATACTCTTTCAATTTGTGTGTGATCTACGTTCATGGATGTATTTGCATATTGGATTACACTTTCTCTACTTATTATCATATATTTAGTCTTGGCAATATTTATATCTAAGCCATATTGTTTGCTGTACTGGCAAACTCTATCCAAAAGGAGCTGCAGATCTGCTAAACTGTCAGCCAAAAGTGTTGTATCATCGGCATATCTAATGTTATTTATATACTGGCCATTTACCTTGATACCCAGTTCTATATCTTCATTAGCTTCGCCAAAAATCTGTTCTGAGTAAACATTGAATAACATTGGTGATAGAATGCAGCCTTGTCTTACACCTCTATTTATTGGTATATTCCGAGTTGTAATGTTCCCTACGCGGACTTCTGCCGTTTGATGCCAATAAAGGTTTTGTATGCATCTAATTATTCTGTGCTCCAAGCCTAATGATCTCAGAATATTAATTAATTTGTCGTGTTGAACTCTGTCAAAGGCTTTCTCATAGTCTATAAAGCACATAAAAACGTCTTTCTTTACATCTCTACAATTTTGGACAAGAACTTGGACACAAAATAATGCTTCACGCGTGCCCATGGCCTGCTTAAATCCAAATTGTGTACGACCCATTGAGTTTTCGCATTGACTGTAAATTCTCTGATGAATTATTTTTAGAAAGATTTTGAGTGTGTGGCTCATTAAACTTATTAGTCTAAAATCTTTGCAATTTCTTGCGTTGTTTTTCTTTGGGAGTGCTACGAATGTTGAACTTAACCAACTTTCGGGAAATTCACCAGTGTTGTAAATATGGTTGAAGACAGTTTTTAAAATTTCGATGCCATTATCATCAATTAGTTTTATTATTTCCGCTGGTAATTCATCGCAGCCAACAGCTTTGTTGTTTTTCGCAGACTTAATTGCGGTTATTATTTCGGATTTTGTAATATAGAGTGCACTGTCGTCGATTAAGAATGTATCGCTAATGTTTTCTGGATTAGTTCTGGTGTTGTCATTAAATAGTTCCCGAATATACTTATTGCTCCCAAATTTCAATTTTTTCGTTTGAATCTGTAACTATTTCTTTATTATTATTTAGAAGAACATTAAAATTTAAATTCTTACGGGTGTTACATAATTTTTAAGCTTTTTTTGTAAATTCAAATCGTCATGTACTTCCTGTAGTTTTTCAATTTCTTCGCATTGTTCTTTAATCCATGTTAGTTTAGCATTGCGAACCTTTGCTCTTATTATTTTATTAAGACGATTATATTCTTCTCGATTAACGTTTCTAAATATTCTTCTTTTATCCATTAAGTCAAGGATTTCTTCTGAAATCCACATTTCTTTTGCGCGCCGTCTTTTGACACCTAGATTTTGGATGGCCTTATCGTTTAAAACTTTGTTTGCTTGGTTCCAAAGGGTAATTGGGTTAATTCCTTCGCTCATCAATTCACAGATCTCTTCATTAATTTGTGAGGCTAAATTCTGCTTAATATTTGCGTTTTTCAATTTGTCTAGATCCAGATGTTTTGGTTTTATTTTTATTGAAGATAATTTTAACTTGACATTTGCCACTAACAGATTGTGGTCTGTTGGGATATCAGCTCCCGGATAGGTCTGTGCATTTTTTATAGATGAACCAAAGCGTTTGTTTATTAAAATATAATCAATTTGGTTACGTATTATATTTTGAGTAGAATCCCTGGGTGATTTCCAGGTGTAGAGACGTCTGGGGGGTAGACTAAAGAATGTGTTGGCAATTTTAAATTTTTCTTCCTGGCAGAACTGGATTAGGCGGTCCCCTCTTTCGTTTCTTTGTCCCAGCCCGAAACTGCCAGTAATATTTATAGTAGCTTCATCACCAACTTTTGCGTTAAAATCACCCATTATTATATTTACATCGTGAGATTTCGTTGTTTCAAAACATCGTATATTTTTGAATAGAACGATTCAATTTCATCATCACTGCTATCTGCTGTTGGAGCATAAACTTGTATTACATTAAAACTGACAGGTTTAGAATGTAGTTTCAGCAATATAACTCTGTCAGAAATAGGTATGAATTCATAAACACTGTTACATATATTTTGGGCCACAATTACTCCTACTCCACGTCTATGTCGTGTAGTATCGTTACCAGAGTAAAACATTTTAGCGCCAGTAGTTTGTTTCTGTCCTGATTCTCGTAACCAGGTTTCACTTACTCCAAGTATATCAATTTTCAATCTTTGCATTTCTTTAACTGTATTCTCAAACTTTCCATCTTCACACAAACCGCGAACATTCCACGTTCCAATCTTTAGAAAATTTTTATTTTTACCTCCGGGGATTCTTAGCACCCTCGTATTGCCGGAGACTGAGGGCCATTGATTTGATTCTTCGTTCATTATGTATGTAATTATCATGGGAATTGTTTCCATCTCCAGTGGTTTCCCGTTGCCTTCTGAAGATTGGCGGGACTGGCTATTTAGTGGCGCCAATTATTCGCCACGTCAATTAGAGCCTCAAAGGCACTCAGAATTTAATAAGAACACAGTGCCACCTGTGCCTCTCTGAGACCCTCTTCTCTAATCCGCTGATTGTCCGCGGCTGCATAAAGCAGCTACACCGTGTATCTACGGCACGTATCATTATCCGCAACCTATGACGCGTCCGGTAGCACTCAGCTGTGCTTCCCATAAGCAGATAATAAACCATACAAAACCATTAAATGATTTTGTATGATTTATTATCCGCATGGCGGATCAAAAAAGTAATTAAAAAGCTTCACCGCCCTCCTTTGCACACGGTTTCAGAATAGAATATAGGTGGTAAAGATATTGCGAAGATCGAACGAGGTAAAGTAGTTCTTACACCTTTTCGGAAAACCAAGATACTTGAATGCTTCTTTCGACATTTTAAACATGTGTTTATTCCATCGGACATCAAACTGTATCCAGAACATCAAGAGTTTACGATTCCTTGATATCTAAACCACCCATTGCTACAGAGGACGGTTCTAATTCCACAGCCCGCCGGTGGATGAACACACAACACTGGGCTTTGTGCGCAGTATAGTCCACCCTTTTTGCTCGACACCACTCTAAGATAGTAGAAAGATCTCGGTTGAGGGTGTCATTCACATTCTGTTGCATGACCCCAACCTCCAGAAGGCTACGCCTATGACCGAAGGAAAATGAATGAAAAATGTTGATGTCATCTGACAAAGAGTAGATATGATAAGAAGTTTGACTTTGAAGGTCATTTAGGAAACTAAAAATAGAGAAGGAGAAAGAACGAACCTTGGGGTGCACCTGAATTAAGCTGACATTTCCTTAAAGAGACTTGAGAACACGTATTGAAAAGCTCGAAATAAAATGGGACCAATCATTAACCATACCAATAACAATAAGCTTTGACACAAACGCGGCGTACCATACACGAATGTTTTGGATATGTCTAGAGCCACCACCTAACTCTCACCAAAATGGTGTATAGGCCGACTTCAAAGTTCCAACAGGAACGATAACAGGTTCCCAAATGAACGACTTTTAAGAAAGCCATATTGTCGATCATGGAGTAATGATTTGGTGTCTAGATCAGCGGTTACCAACCGTTTTGGCTCGCGTACCCCTAATTTTAAATTTTATCTGCCGCGTACCCCCTAACGAGTTTTTTGTTTTCGTTAAAAAACTTTTTTTTTTGATCTGCGGGTATTATAATTTTTTTGAAGGATTTTGGCGAGATCAAAACAATGGTGGTATTATTTTGGAAAAATTTTCGCTGCTTAAGGTGGTTCAATGCATCTGAAAACGCGGATTTTTAGCTGATTTTCTGCAGAGCAAAAACGGCTGAAAATATTGTAAATCTGATTTCAACAGTCGATTCTACACCAAAAATAAAGATAACGCATGTTTTTTGAAAAAAGTTCCAAAAACCTATCACAGGGGGCGGAAATATAATGTTTTTAATTTTGTTTTTAAATGTTTTATATTAATACGAGGGCTGATCAATAATTCCTTAACTTTTCGAATGAAACACCCTTGAGCTAAACAAAATGGTACCAAAATTTCCACTCTATTACAACCCGTCTCAAAAATGCCCAAAAACACGATTTTTGAGAACTTGACAAAAAATTTTCAAAAACCTAGCATCAAAGAAAAATTTAGGAATCATATTCGAAATCAGTATCGAAAGGTTAATCGAAAACAAATGGTCAGATCTTAAAATATTATTCAAAAATATCGCAAAATTTTTTCTCTAAATTGCGCAAAAGTACGTTTTTTGCCAGATGCGGACCCAGCATTGAAATGTTAATCTAAAACGAATGTCCAAATTACTAAAATGTTGCGTACCCCCTCGGACAGTTTCGCGTACCCCCTGGTGGTACGCGTACCATAGGTTGGTAACCGCTGGTCTAGATAATTAATGAGATGATAATTGTACTTTCCCTCATCTTCGAAATTGCAGAGCGAATTGCGATTGGGCGGCAATATTTTAGGGTTAGTAGTCTCACCCTTTGTCGGGATAGGGCGGAACATCGGCAACCTTCGAACTCGACGGAAAGATTCCCAAGCCATAGGAAGTGATGGCATTGCTTCGAAGAACACTGTTTCAGCACCAGTGATGTAAAGCCATCCGGTACCATTGACTTATTTACATTGAGATCCTCAAGAACCTTTTAACTGCCGCGCTCGGAAGAAAATCTTGGGCATAGCACAGGATACCTTTTCAAGTTCAGGCACAGGTTGATCGCATTCCGGCAAGTATAAATTTCTCGCAAAAAGTTTGGCAAAATGTTGGCTTTATCAAAGTTGAAATGTATGAACTTTCATTATCCTTTACTCTCTTAACGAATGACCAGAAGGTCTTGCTTCCCCGGGGAGCAGCAAGAACCTTAGCACACACACGTTGTTCGTGAAAAATGTTCTTACGTTTAAGTACTTTGGCACATTTGGATCTCGCCTGTTTGCGTATGTGGTCAGTAACAGGGTTTTTGTAATAACGAAAGTTACTGTACGTCAGTAACAGGGTTTTAGTCATAATGCCAGTTACTAAAAGCTTCCTCGTTGAATCTGACTGCATTCCTGCACTTCTGATTTAACCAACACTTTTGACTTGGCTTATTCGAAATTAGTTTCGTGGAAATAAATAATTTCATTCCAAGATTTATAACGTATATTAGAATTTTCGTAGTGTAAATATTCTTATCTAAAACCAAAGTTTCTAGTTAGAAAGCCAAAAGAACTCGTTAAGCTTAGCTGAATGAGCTTTTTCGTTCATGAAAACACAACGTAACAAAGTTCGGAATACGCAAATGATGCGAATATGATACTGTGATTCGAGTTACTGAAAGGTGCGAGGAGCTCAACTATGTACTTGTAAAGGAACGAAGTGAGGAACAGGTCGATGGTATTACAAAATATCCCGTCAGCAAACGGAATGTGTGTCGGTTGATTCACTAACTGCGCAAGGTTATTGTGAGCGGCGAATAACTCAACAAATTGCCCCTCTGGAGTTGTAGAGTTGTGTACATTGGAATCGCAAAATGTCCAGACAGCTCTACAAAATCTTTGATATTGCATCGGAATGGGCGTCGAAGCCATTATAAGTAGCCTCCCTTCCCATATTTGGAGCAAAAAAGTGCTCACACTCTCTTAGTGTTATCATCCTGGTTCCAGCATATTCTTCAATGTAGACCACCTTAATAAATTCTCTATGAATATGTTGGAGCACTCATTGGTACTCAAGTATTCCACTAAAAACATTGCATGTGAAGCAAACTGTTTCACATGGAACATGATGTAGACATTTTCAAAAAAAAAACGAAATAAACATGATTATAAGTATATGATGGTTTTTGACTGTCAATTTAATTGATTTTGATGTTCGTTGCAGCATCTTTTACCATAAATATCAATAATTATGATAGATGCAAAAAGATAAGAGAAAAAAGAAAGACTGAAGTTTAAAGTAAATTGATTGTATTATGGGAAAAACCAAAGTCTGGTTACTCTTCGACTACGACATTGTTGATTCATTATATGATCAAGGTCACCAGAATTAGTTAAACATTTAAACATTTTAGTGGTTACCGGTTATTGTTTTTTGAGAAGTAGTTGCTGCTGTTGACTTAAATTGGTTATTGCATTTTCAGTGATTGTGGTTTTATTTTAAAGTTTTTGCTTAAATTTTTTTTGTTAAAAAAATATTTTTATTCTAGACATAAAAAAATGGATTTTCCAATGTCTATGTTTGCAATTTTACTTAAAAAGGAAACAAAAGTTTTTATATATTTACCATCCATTTGTTTTAGAGTGCAGCAGACTGACAAAAGTTGGTTTTTTAACTGCTAAAGTGAAAAATGAGATGGCAAACCTAATGAATTCTACATCAACATTTGCTTTACTTTAGTTTCTGTCACAATGGAGCTCAGAGTCTACGTGTGTTGACGTAAAAACGTCAGCAGCCACTTACAACCTAAATATCGGTCTAGGAGCCCATAAAGTATATGTATTATTGATCAGCGATCGATTCTAAGACATTCCATCGATGTCCGTCTGTTCGTTTGTTGAAATAACGATCACGGCCAAAATATTACACAGATGTTTTTCTAAGAAAATTGATATTGCATTGCAGTAATTTGGGTTCAAAAGTTATGAACGAACATGTAACGACACCTCGAAAGTTTTAGTACATTTCACATAACCTAAAATTACAAAATTCTTTAATTCGGCTGCTGGTGTATATACGTAAAGTGGATACCGGATTGTATTTATGACAAGTTTTTTGAGAGCAAAAATTCAACGAGTTTTTATTATAAGTATGTATATCCCAATTAAGAAAGTAGAATTAACGAAAGAACTTTTTATTATACCCTCCAACCACAGTATGGGGGTATACTCACTTTGTCATTCCGTTTGTAACGCATCGAAATATCTGTCGGGGACCCCATAAAGTATATATATTATTGATCCATGATCGATGCTAAGACATTCTGTGAATGTCCGTCTGTCCGTCCGTCCGTATGTCTGTAGATAACACAATGCAATCCATAATAAAACAGCTAGATTCCTGAAGTTTAGCACAAATATGTCTCATGTTCATAGGCAGGTTAAGTTCGTGAATGGGCAAAATCAGACCAAGAGGAAAAAAGTTCCCCCTTGAAGAACTGAACCAACCTCTGAAAAAATTGGCTTTTTTACATGTTTTTTTGTATTTTTGTTAAATAAATGAAACATTCGGTATATTTATCGCGATGGGAAGGTGCTCTAAAAGCCCCCACTGACCCCCATCATACTTCCCTCCCCTCGTCCTCCCAAAGAAAAAACGCCCCTAACAATTTTTTTTTTACATTTTGGAGGTATAATTAATTAACACTTTTCATTAGAGTAGAATTTTTAGATTTTTTTTTTTAATCGGAAGATTTCGATTTTTTTTTCAATTTATAGGTTAGGTTTGGCGAATTCCCTTTTGGAAGCCATAAGACCTATTGTGATTCCCTTAGTTGGCATTTCGTACTCCCTCTCTGATACAAAGTTCTGCTTCTTAAACCACCCTGATTCCTTAAGACTTTCTGCTAAAGACATCAATGAGACACCGTTTAGGCAATACAGGTCATCGAAAAGTCTTTGCTTCAAATGCTTACGGCAGCGCTTCGTCAGACCCGGACATTCTCACATTAGATGCTTAACTGTCTCCTCCTCCATCACTTCCCCACAACTTTTACCATAGTCCCTATCAGAAATTTCCATACGCACGGCCATTTGGTCAATTATACTCCCACTAATTGTCTAACCGTCCGTTTGCCAAAAGTAAGAAGACTTTGTCCTCTTAGAATATGGCAGTTTCCACAGGGTTCGCGATATCTTGCACGTAGTCGGTGATATCCTCATATTCTTAATTCTATTCTCTGATCAAGTTCACTGTAGGAACCGAGATATCAAGTTCGATACGCTCTTCTACCGACTTGGAGCCATTTTTCGTACATTCATCAGCCAATTCGGTCCCATCGATTCTTCGATGTCCAGGAACTCAGATAAGCTTAACTGTGTGCTGACGACTAATTCGATGAGGGGATAGTATACAGTTCCTAATAATTCCCGATCTTACAGTGTTTTATTCTAATGCCTTCAGAGCTGCAAGACTATCCACGAAAATGTTAATGTCGCATGGACTTACTTACGTCCCTTGTCTTAATCATCTGCGTGGCTTTATAGATTTCAACTACCTCGGCCTGGAAAACATTTCACTTGTCCGGAAGTCTCACTGAGCGCCTGATTTCGAGACATTTTGTGTATATTCCCGAACCCGTACCCACCTCCATTTTCGATCCGTCAGTAAAGATCGAGCTATAACAGAGAATGCGATCCTTTCATTTTCCTCGAAAGCTTTGAGTCTAGGATCACATCCTGGTATTTCGCTCATTAGATAAATCCAGGGTGATTCCATCTGATTCGGGAAGAGTAAACCTACCTATCGTAGGACTTTTTGTGAACAAGACAAGTTCGGTTTTGGCGGGATTAACTCCCGCACCGTTTTCCTTTGCCCACATTGAGAGTGCCTTAAGCGCGGATTCTATGAGTTCGTTGGTAAAAACATACCTTTGATTAGGATCACAACGTCATCAGCCTAGGCAACCGTCTTGAAACCTATTTCGTTAAGTGACTCGAGGATCTAATTGATTGCAAGATTCCACAGAAGAGGAGAGATCACCCCACCTTGTGGAGTGCCCCTTGTAACTACTTTCCTCGCTTTACCATCACCCATCTTCAAGTTAATTGCCCTGCTTTGTCATGTTGTCCGTCCATGTAGTAATCTGTGTGTCCGTGCCTGTATTTTGTAGGGCATTAAGAATTAATTATATTTGGAAAAAATATAGTCTTTTTATGAATAGTATCCTCAATCAACCCGACAACATCACTTAAGCCGTCTTAACACACCTACTCTTAGGATAGCCGTGTTGGGTCTTTCTGGACTTGTATGATGTAAGGGTACTTTTCACATAGACATCATGACAGACTGATAGGTCTGCAATCCCTTGCGGTGTTGTGGTTTATCCTTCCCGTTTTAAGCTACACACTAAGATACGTAGCAACCATGGCATGATTTTCCCGAGGGACTTCTGCAGGAGTGCTGACAAAAATTCCGTCAGGCCCCAATTCAATCCTAGGGCATTGAAAGGTTTTGACTTAAATGTTTTTAAGAATTTTGCGCGATTCATCACATCAGGTTCATTACCAAATGGCTCTTTTAAGTTACTTAGATTGCTAAAGTTTGAATGCAAGAGTGCCCGGAAAAATGCCATCAGACCATGCCGACTTGTAGGGCTTGAAAGAACAGACTGCCCACATTATCTAGGTTCTTCCACCATTGTTCTGATAAGTTAATTTATCGAAAGTGTAGCTGGTGAAAGGGTACCCAAGGGAGTGTCTCCTTTCAACTCATCTCTGCAACCCCGAAAATGGGTATCCATCAGAAGCTCAATAGTTTCCAGACTGCATTCTGCAAAGGCTTCATCTGGCTTATTAAGAAATCCTAGAACACTGGGACCTTGGAAAGAACTTTACGGAGCCTTGCCGCTTCTATAGTTCTCCACCGAAAATGGGTTCTGTTTTCGCCTTCCGGGATTTATTTTAAGTGCATTAAAACTGAGACGACAATTCTCCTAGTCTTCCGTCGTGCTATCTTTCTTTGCCTTATCGAAGAGAACAAATAATAACTAACAAGGGAAGTACCCCAATTTCATCCTAGGGCATTGAAAGGTTTTAACTTAAATGCTTTTAAGAATTTTGCATGATTCACCACATCAGGTACACCAGAACACATTTAAGGGTTGAACTTTTATAATTATAAAATTTTCCCAAAAATCAAGATTATCTTGTAATTCAGTGTAATAAACACCTAAGCAATGAAAAACAAAAATCATGTAATGAAAATGACCATTAACACGTACCAAAAACATAAATTTTTATGATTATTCTCTCGTTTTTTTTTTTATTTCTCACATACAAATCTAACCAACCTCCAAAAACAATTATAATTTTTATAATATTGCAGCTAAAATTAACAATGAAAAAAACCCACACCCTCTTTTGTTTAATAATCGAAGTACAAAATAAAAAAACAAATCTTGAAACCACCCTCTCATTTCAAAGCCTTAAAACAGAAGTTAAATTATAAAAAAAAATAATTATAATAACTACCAGTTTGTAGATCTTTATTACTGACATTGTTTTTAATACCAAAAAAAATATAAAAAAAAAAATAGTAATAAACAAAGATCGTACATCTGATTCCCAAGCCAAGGGCAAATGATGTTAAACTATAGGAAAGATACACTGAAAAAAACAATTTGAAATTCGCTTAGGGTTCGTGCGAAGAAATTTGAAAGTAAGAGCGAAATATTTCAGTAGTTTTGACTGAAATTCTTGTAACGTAACATAATCTTGAAGTCGTTTATTCCGTTGTATTCCGTTTTTATCAAATTTTTTAGCAATTTACTGAAATTTAAGTAGATTTATTTATACACCACGATTCAAATTCGGAATGATGTGACAAGTTAAAATTCCGAACACGATCGACTTTAGTAAATCGCCTTCAGATGCGACTACCATATTCAGTTTTACGGTCGAACCAATAGATATTCAGTTAAATTAAGTTGGAAGTGAATTGTTGCGAATTGTTATATAAGCTTTAGGTAAAATTTTTAAGCTCTCGCATTGCTTTTTACGCAGAATTAACATATGGATTTTTGACGAGAGAGTGGCAGAAATTGTTTTTGACCTTCTCCTAATTTTGTTTTTTTTAGTTGAAACGAACAAATTCAAACAAACAAAGTCCCTGGATCCCCAAAATTTTCTTTCAATCCTGAATCCCGGGATTCAGAATAAGCAATCCCGATTGGAAGCCCTAATAGATACCAGGGCACATAGGCAATGGAACGAGAGAGCGATGAATCAAATACAGGGGATAAGGTAGAACATATTATTTGTCACTATCCAGCTTTGGCCAGAACCCGCCTGCACATATTGGACAGACATGCCTTCGAGAGCTTGGAAACGATTCAGAATGTCGACCTAAAGTAAATATTACAAATATTACAATTCGCGGGGAGTCTTTGGCCTCGTCACCTCTAACCTAACGGCAAAGTTAGTTGGCTATAAAAACTGAACAATAGAAATTCTGTTGTAGCAACAAAAAATTCATTTGCCTCAACTTCAAAATTTATTAGCTTTCCATTCTGTTTATATTTTCAAGTCTATCTCACTCAACACATAATTTTTCTCTCAGTGTTCGCCAAAAAAAAAATACCACGCATTACCCCTGAACTGAAATTACAAACGACTGACAACCAACAACTACATAAATTATGGCGCAATATTTAAACTAAATAAAAGTGAAATTATAAAAATTAGAACAAACAGGGGTGTATGTATACCATAGAATGGCAAAAAAAAAAATTATAAATAAAATAATAATGAAAACGAAAACAACATTGACGTTTCATTTAATAAAAACGCCTCAAGAGTGGACCGACAAAAACTAAATACATTTTATGTTTTCAAATGCTAAATGATTTTTTAACCCCCGTTATTTTTTTTTTTTTGTGTTCTTTTCTGCTACAGTTGTTATCATGCGCGGGTACAAGGGGGGGGAAAAAGGGGAAATTTCCCCCCCCAGACCAAATTTCGAAAAGAAAAAAAAGAGGAAAAAAAGAAAAAAAAAGAAGAAAAAAGAAAGAAAAGGAAAGAAAAAGAAAGAAAAAAAAAGAAGGAAATTTTTTAAAAAATTTTCCGAAGGAAAAAAAATGTCGAAGTCAAAAAAATTTTCATAGAAAAAAATCTGAAAATTTTTAAATTTTGTTAGGAAATTAATGAATTAATCTGAAAATTTTCTGTCAATCTTATTATGAATTTTGGCTTAAACAAATTACTTAGGCCTCTGTTCTGTCTTTCACAACAGGTCTCCAAATTTATTTATAGGAAAATGGTCGCAGAAGAATTTTTCTATGGGAAAAAGTCTCAGAATTTCTGAATTTTAAGGAAAAAGGTCTCAGAATCTAAGTCTTTTTTAGAAAAAAAAGTCTCAAAGTCTGAGACTTTTTATTATTGAAAAATAGTCTCAGAAGTTGAAACTTACTGAATTGGTAGAAGGTCGCAGAATCTGGGACATTTACTACGGGAAAAAGGTGTTAGAATCTAAGACTTTATTTATAGGAATAAGGTCTCAGAAAATCAGACTTTTTCTATAGGAAACAGGTCTCAGAATCTATGACCTTTCTATAGGAAAAATGTCTGAGACGTTTTCTATAGAAAAAACATGTCCGAATCTGGGACTTTTTCTTAAGAAAAGGGTCACAGAATTTTAAACTTTTTCTGAGACTTTTTCTTTTGGAAAAAGGTCTGTGAATCTGAGCTTTTTTCTTTAGGAATAAGATCTCAGAATTTTAAACTTTTTCTTTAGGAAAAAGGTCTTATAATCTGAGACTTTTTCTATTGGAAAAAGGTCGAAGAATCTTAAGACTTTTTCTATAGAAAAATGATATCAGAATCTAAAATTTTTCAGTACGAAACAAATATAATAATCAGAGATCTCTCTATAGAAAAAATGTCTCAATAATGCTTAAAAATATGAGAATTTTTCTATTGTAAAGTGTCTCAGAATCTAAGACTTTTGCTGTGGAAAAAATTCTTAGAATCTGAAAATTTTTCTATACGAAAAAAGTCTCAGATTCTGAGACATTTTTCGTAAAGAAGAAGTGTTATATTCTGAGACATTTTCCCTATACAAAAAAAAAAAATTGTTTACGAAAAATGTCACAAAATCTGATGTTTTCTATGTAGGAAGAATTTCTTCTATTAAAAAATTCTCAGATTTAGACTTATCTTAGGTATACGATAAATATACAATTTTCTTTTAAATTTCTTTTAAAAATCTGAAAATTTTTCTACACGAAAAAATTCTCAGATTCTGAGACATTTTTCGTAAAGAAAAGTCTTATATTCTGAGACATTTTCCCTATAAAAAATATTTTTTTTTTCACAAAAAATGCCTCAACATCTGATATTTTCTATGTAGGAAGAATTTATTCTATTAAAAAAATCTCTTCTTATGTATACGAAAAATATACAATTTTCTTTTAAAACAAATTAAAAAAAATTATCGAAATATGATCATAAAAAGCAAACCTCCTTCGGCAAAAACTAATAAATCTGATGATTTTATAGCTTTCCCATCACTTTTTTGCAAAAAACGTATCCCTTTTTTTTTGCAAAAAAACGTGTATTCCTTTTTTCAATCGTCAACAAAGGTGAATTTATGATTTTTTTTCGAACTAAAAAAAAAATTCCCCCCCCAAACCCAAAAGCTGTACCCGCCACTGGTTGTTATAGTTATTGACAGCAGCAATGTAGCATGAGAATGATTTTAATTCTCAAATGGGACTCAGAGACTATGCGGTATGACAGACGGCGAGTGCTACAAGTACTAATAATGAGCTGAAATACATACAAACATATTTTTCTTTTAAGGGAAGTTTATAGATTTTCCTGTATTGAATATCAAAATGAAATATTTAGCCAACAGGTATATTTATTTATTCATACCTTAAAGGAAAAATATACGCAAAGAAATATATTTCTAGCTATTTCCGTCCGATTTAGCCTTAACAAAAACATCATAGTTCAAGTTCTGCATAATGATGTTTTATAGCTACTAGAAAGTTATGTTCATAAACGCAAAAAATCGGAAAAACGGGAATGTTTCATCATATTAATGAAACGGTTTCATCACTTGCTGAATAAAAATAAATTAAAACAAACAAATAATGAAATTATAAATCAAAATAAAATTGAATAATTTTTTAAATAAAAATTAATTCTTGTTATTGATGACACGTTTCATCATATTGATGATACGTTACATTGAACGAAAATTGATGCAACATTTCATTACATCGATGTAGCTTTTTATCAAAATTTCTCGTTCTTATAACTTTTTTGACATTTATTGAACATAGAAAACTTGTTAGTTCCAGAAAATATCGCCATGTTGAATTTTGGTCAAAGACATTACAAATTACATTTTATTTCGACCGTCGCGTTTTACCGATTTTTGTATACCCTACACAACTCTGTGGAAACCCACACTCACTTCTTTTTGTTTAACCTCAAAATTTGTTTATTATATTTTTTATTTATTCCCTACATGCCCTCAACTTTTTTTAATCATTTTTATTTTTTACAAAATTTATTTGAAATATTTTTAATTAATCCTTTACAGTATAAAATTTCATTCTGTTTTTTATTAAGTTTTTATTGCATTTAAAATTCTGCTACTACCTTTTCTGCCCTTTTTTTTAGTTTATTTGTTTTAACTTTTTATGGATTTTAGTTTTTCCAATCCACTGGGGTAAAAGTTTTTGAAACACATGTGTTTAATGTTCTTTTTTTTTTTATTTTGTTAAATCGTGAACGGTTTTTAAATAAAAATTTAATATCTAACATATGGTTTTATAGGGTTTCTGGTTTCTTGGAATGTTTTTATTGAATTGTTTTTACAAATTTTTTTAATATTTTTTTCTGTTTTTTCTTTATTTTTTCAGGTAAGCATCATAAAAATATTGTAGGAAGTAATGAAGAACAAAAACAAAAAGAGGTAAAATTAGTTTTAAGAATTTATAACGTTTCGATATTTCCAACAAAGAAATACATGATTCATTATTGTGTTAATTTTTTACTGCTGTAAATTAATAGGGCAAGCAAAATTGTGCACTGATGTAATCTTTATTTTTTTTGCAAATCAATTGTAATTTAGTACAAACGACAAAGATTTGTAAATGATGTGCATGCATATTAGTTTACACACAAAAAAAAAAAAAACTTGTCAAATTACAAGGAAAAGTCTCGTAATCCCATTTTACCAATATTTGACAGTTTTCCATGTTTTTTATCAAACAAATTTGAATCGAAATTTACATTTTTTTTTTGTAATTTTACAAATTTCCAAGTTAATTTTACAAAAAAATCTAGTAAATTCACGAGAATTCCTTGTAATTTTAATTGCGTCAAAAAACTGTAAATTTACAATTTTATTGGTAAAAAGCTTGTAAAATTACAAAATTATTGGTAAAAAGCAAGGTTGGCAATCGAAACGAATAACGGTATCGATATCGGTATTGGTATCGTTTTTTTATTTATTTCGGTATCGGTATCGGTTACGGTATTTCAGTTGAATCGGTTACGGTATTACCGATACCGAAACGTCAATACCGGTACGTACCGGTATTATCGAAAAAAAATGCTAAAAATATAAAAAAACGTACATATAAAAGCTTAAAAAAAAATATATTTTTTTTTTAATTTTAATACTAAACACGTATTTACGTATTTATTTTTTAGCATTTTTGCTTAAATGTCATCTAAAATGTGAAAAAAATTAAGAGCGTTTTTAAGGAGGTCGACCACACCTTCAAAAGTGGCGGCCGTAATTTTCTTATCCCCTTAATCAAAGTGCAGGACTTTAAAGTTATTCTGACATAAAACTGTTTCATTGAAGAAATTAACTTTTCATCCTGTGACCATAAGAAATATTAGTACCTATTTGCACGGGCCTAGCTCTTTATTTTGGACTGCTTCGTGTCCTCCATAGACGACGGTCACACGGAGTGTCTTAGAATCGATCATGAATCAATAATATACGAGGGCGGATAAATAACTCCATGACTTTTAGAACTTTTTGCGGCGTTTTGTAAATGTGGATGAAACAAGGATCCATTACACCACTCCGGAGATCAAGCAGCAGTCTTAGCAATGGGTTTCTCCGGGTGAACCGGTTCCGAAGAAGGCCAAGACAAGTTTGTCGGCCAAAAAAAGTGATGGCAACAGTTTTTTGGGATGCACGCGGTATAATCCACATCGATTACCTTCAAAAGGAAAAAACAATAAACGGCGAATATTATGCCAACTTATTGGACCGATTTAACGAAGATTAAAAAAAAAAAACGACCCCATATGACCAAGAAAAAAGGTTTTTTTTATCAAGATAGTGCACGCGTGCACACGTGTGCAGTTTCATTGGTAAAATTCCATGAATTGTGCTACGAATTGGTACATCTTTCGCCATATGTAGGTCGTTCGTTATATCGAGCGTAAAATTGTTCAAACGTTCGTTAAATAAGGTAGTCAATGTTAAATTTTTTGTCGTTCGTTATTTCGAATATTCGTTAAATCGATATTCGTTAAACCGGGCTTTACCTGTAATAAAAAATCACGAAATCGTTACATCATTGGCGATTTCTACGAGTTAAGCCACTTAAAAAAATTATACTATGGTGGAAAACCTCCTGATAGTATTCCCCGAAGTCCTACACCCAAAAAACACTTACACTTATTTACCAAATTTTTGGTAAAAATTGAACTCACCAAGTGCTTTTGCGTAATTTAGCAATTTTTTTTAGAACAAAAACTTGGTTGGTTGTGTATCAAAAAAAATCCTTGGACACCCACATCGCGGATTAAATAAAAATCCCCAAAAAACTATACTTTACGAAAGGGGTTCAGAAAGTTTCTATTGGGAGTCAAAATGACTCCATAAAAATTTCGTGAAAATCAATAATTTTCTTCTGCTCCCGCATCGCGATTAAGGTATGTTTTTTTTCGAAATTTTTAATTAATCCACGTTGTGGATGCCCAAAGATTTTTTTGATTTTTATGAGACTTCGGGAAGGCATTTGGAGTACGATTTTTCATTTACAAAAACCAAAAAAAATAACAAACTTTCTATTAATTTTTTTTGTTTTGAAAAAAAAAAACATGGTTTTTTAGGAAAAACCGTTTCAATACCGGTACGTACCGGTACCGAATCAAAAGGTTTTTGGATACCGGTATCCGATACCAAAACTGAGTTTCGGTATTGGTATTGGTACCGGTATTCAATTTAAAGGGTTTTGAAACGGATAACGGTATTGAAAAGGTATCGATTGCCAACATTGGTAAAAAGCTTATAAAATTACTTGGAATTCTCGTAAAATAGGAGGTAGCAAAAAATCTAGTAAAATTACAAAACCTCTTGGTAAATTTTATCGTGTCAAAAAATTTTGTAAATTTACAATTTTATTGGTAAAAACCATGTAAAATAACACAATTATTGGTAAAATGCTTGTAAAATTACTAGGAGTTTTTGTCAAATAGGAAGTAGCAAACAAAAAAAGTTACAAGTTTTTCTTGTAATTTTACATGGTTTTGAGTGTAGTACAGGGTATAATGCGTTTGTGCTGACGTTTTTGAACTACCCGTAATATTGGTCCAATACCTACGTTAAGTATACAGATAGACTTAGTAACACTTTTTGAGTCGTTTGAACGATGTCCTCCTGTTGGTATGTCTGTCCATATTACCGGTATAAACACGATACAGGGCGCAATTTTCAATCAATTGAATTGTCATTTGAAACGTAAGATTCTTGGCCCATGGACAAAGCCTCTTGAATTTAGAAAAAAAAACAATTCATGTTTAGACCTAGCCCCCATACAAAGGTCCTCTTTAATTTTTGACCCAAATGACTAATAACCGCTTAATAACACCGTCCGACAAATTTCAAGTTATGGCTGTACACATGAACCGGACTAAAAAATTCTGAGAGTACGGCCGAAAATAAAATACCCGTGTCTCCCAGTTTTTTTAGATCAATTCGCGTTTTCGCGAAAAATGCAAAAAAAAAAAAAATCGCACTATAGAAAAAATTCACTACAGTCAGAAAGTGGGTATAAAAATAACATTCCCGTATCTCTCAGGTTTTTTAAATCAATTCGCGTTTTTTCGCGAAAATTCAAAAAAAAAATATAATGTTAAATTGTGTTTCACAAAAGAAGTGTAAAATAAGTCGAAAAATATGGAAAATTTACTTCTGAGAAAAATAGTGTTAACAGATAAGTTCAGTAGAATTTAATGATGGTTCTTTTCGTGGAATATATTAACCCTCTATCTGCAATTTTTAGGGTTAATTTTTGTTCATATTTCAAATACTCACATAGAAAAGCATTAAATCGTGCGTTTAAAGGGTTAAAATGTTCCACAAAAATCTTTTGCATTCAAATTCACTAGGGGCTGTCAAAGGCCAAAAGTTCGTAAGATGTTAGCAAAATGCTTAAAAAAGTAAAATTGTAAAGTATCATATTTTATTAAATTGTGTTACACCACACATATTTACAATTTTACTTTTTTGAGCATTATTGTCCTTTGACAACTCCTAGTGAAATTTCATGCAGATCATTTTTGTAGAACATTTTAACCCTTTAAATGGATGATTTAATGGTTTTCTAGGAGAACATTAGAAATGAGGACATAAATGACCCCCAAAAATGGGAGATAGAGGGTTAATATATTTCACGAAAAGAACCGTCTTTAAATTTTACTAAAGATATGTTCAAACATTATTTAGCTCACAAGTAGATTTAATAAATTTTTCGATTTATTTCACACTACTTTGGAAAAATACCACTTTTTTTATTGGCGTTTTTCGCGAAAACACGAATTGATCTAGAAAAAATGGGAGACACGTGTATTTCATTTTCCGCCCTACTTTCAGAATTTTTTGGTCTGGTCCATGTGTACAAAAGTGTGTCGGACGGTGTAATAAAAGAAACTCGACAGGTAAATTTTATATTCACAAATCTACACCTCAAAAGAACTCGCTACCTACTTTCTCTCAACAGAAGAGAATGTCGTTTACTCACGGGAGTGGTCACGGGACACTGCCTAATTGCTTTCCACGCAAGAACAATTGGACTCATCTCTGATTCCAATTGTAGAAGATGTGATGAACCGAATACGGATGAAACAGTTGAACATATCCTGTGCAAATGCCCCGCATTGGCCAGGCTTCGCAAACAAATTTTAGGCAAAGCTGAACTCGAGAATCTGGAGGAAATCGCAGTTATGGACCTTATGCGCGTTAAATTGTTTGCAACATGGACTAACGCGTCGTCCGCGTCGTTAAAGGAACATGTGGTATTGCTATGGACCAGCCGGTCTATGCGAGGAGTTCAAAATTTTGAGCTCCGCCACCCCTAACCTAACCAACACTCCAAATTTTATAGGAATAGGATCAGTTCCACTTGTAGCCCCCATACAAGCCACCCTTTCGATATCCACACAAATCTCTTAAATTTCATGAAAATAAAAAAATATTTAATTAAAATTTTGTTTGCATGTATTAAACGCGTACTTAAATAACCTTATGAAATCTAAATATAATTGGACCAGTTTTAGACTTAGGCCCTCTATACAAATTTCGCCCGATATTCAGCTAAATCGGTCTATTGGCAACAATTAAAAGTGTATTTTACTCAAATTTGGTTTGCTTGTGTTTTCTACACTTATTAAAGATCAAACAAAAGATAGTTCCAATCGGTCCATGTTTCGACTTGGGACCCATTTTTCGATTACACTCTTATAAATTTTTGTTGAATTTTACCCACTTTATTGTAGGTAACTGTTCTCCTACAATAAAGTGGGTAAAAATACTCAATGTGTTTAAATTTCAACATTTGCACACAAAGTGTGTACAACTATTAAACATTTTGTGTGTACACCTACAAGTTAACTGCTTACCAAATTCTGTAGCAGTACACACAAAGTGTGTAATTTTAAAATATTTATGTCTAAAAATCTTCAGAATGTGTGTAAAAATGCATATAAAATGTTCAAAATATATATTTTTTTTATTCCTATAGAAAATAAATCCAAAAAATGCATTTTGTTATTTTCATAGTTTTTATTTCTACAATAGTCAAAAAAATATAAATTGCAAAAATATATTAACACGAACATAATTTTGTAATAGATTGCTTAATATTAAAACTAAAACAAACAAGGGAAAAATAATAAATTAAAGTATTATTAAATACGCTATCTAAAAGATGATAAACATTTATTTTTAGGCATTATCAATTTTATACTTTTTGAGGAAAGCATTTTAAAATTAAACAAAATCTTAACAAAAACTTCTAAGTACGTGATCTTTAATATTCTCTTTTCCACAATTTCTTGTTACTTAATTTCCTCTAAAAGATATTTCTCTGTCTTTTTGAAAGAAAGTCCTCTCTTCAAGAATTGGGATTTGGAATCTGAGTTTTGATTTTATGAATTGTTGTTTCATCTAAAAGTAAATAAAAATGTAAAAAGAGTTAATAGTATTTTTTACTATGAAATTCATATCTCCTTTTCTAAAGAAAAATGTTTCAGATTCCGAGAATTTTTCTATAAAAAAATTATCTCAGATTCTGAGATTTTTTCTAAGGAAAAATTGTCTCAAATTTTGAGAATTTTTTTTATAAAACAAATTACTTAGAATCTGAAACATTTTTTCTTTATAAAAATTCTCAGAAGTTGAGACATTTTTTCTATAGGAATATTTACAAAATCTGAGATAGTTTTTCTATAGAAAATTTCTTGGGATATGAGCCATTTTTTCTATAGAAACATTCTCATGATCTGAGCCATTTTTTTCTATAGAAAACTTCTCATGATCTGAGATATTTTTTCTATGGAAAACTTTTTAGAATCTGTAACAGTTTTTCAATAGAAAAATTTTCAGAATCTGAGATATTTTTTCTATAGAAAAATTCTCAGAATCTGAGATATTTTTTCTATAGAAAAATTCTCAGAATCTGAGATATTTTTTCTATAGAATAATTCTCAGAATCTGAGATATTTTTTCTATAGAAAAATTCTCAGAATCTGAGATATTTTTTCTATAGAAAAATTCTCAAAATATGCGACATTTTTTCTACAGAAAAATTTTCGGAATCTGAGACATTTTTTCTATAGAAAAATTCTCAGAATCTGAGACATTTATTCTATAGAAAAATTCTCAGAGTCTGAGACATTTTTTCTATAGAAAAATTCTCAGAATCTGAGACATTTATTCTATAGAAAAATTCTCAGAGTCTGAGACATTTATTCTATAGAAAAATTCTCAGAATCTGAGACATTTTTTCTATAGAAAAATTCTCAGAATCTGAGACATTTTGTCCATAGAAATATTCTCAGAATCTGAGACATTTATTCTATAGAAAAATTCTCAGAATCTGAGACATTTTTTCTATTGAAAAATTCTCAGAATCTGAGACATTTATTCTATAGAAAAATTCTCAGAATCTGAGACATTTTTTCTATAGAAAATTTCTCAGAATCTGAGACATTTTTTCTATAGAATAATTCTCAGAATCTGAGACATTTTCCTATAGAAAAATTCTCAGAATCTGAGACATTTTTTCTATAGAAAAATTCTCAGAATCTGAGAAATTTTTTCTACAGAAAAATTCTCAGAATCTGAGACATTTTTTCTACAGAAAAATTCTCAGGATCTGAGAAATTTTTTCTATAGAAAAATTCTCAGAATCTGAGATATATTTTTTATATAAAAAAATCTGAGTAATTTTTATTTTAGAAAAAATCTCTATGAATCTTAGAAATTTTTATAAAAAATATCATTAGATTCTTACATAGTGATATTTTTTAAAGAAAACATTTTAAATCCTTTTTTTGTAATAAAACTTTTCACAATTTTCTTTGTGTACTTACCTTTCTAGTTTAAGATTGGCAAACATTTTTTTGAAAAATATGATGTTTTGTAGATGCTACAAATTTCTAGGTTTCAGATGTATTTTAACGCTTCTTGTCGGTTTCTTTTAATTTTATTAAGGCATATGATGCAGCAAAATATTGTTTGTTATAATTAGGGATGAGATTTTCATGCACTAAAAAATCGGAAATATGCGCTTAAAATATGCACTAAAAAATTCAAAATATGCACTAAAAACCTTAAAATATGCACTAAAAAATAAAATGTGTGCAATAAAAGTCTTGTTTTCATTCGAAAAACTTCTTAAAAAAGAGAAAAATTACACCGGGCTTAAATAGTAACATTTAAAACTTAATATAAGCAGGTTTTTTTTTAGAAATTAGGAAAATCTATAGAAAAAATTGAAAAGAAAAAAATAATTTTACTTATTTTCATAATAAATTTTTAAAATTTAAAATAGTTTTTTAAACAAATAAATTTCAATTTGTGTTTTTGCTAGTTTATATCAAAATATGCAAAAATATGCACTCAAAAGTTGGAAATATGCACAGTATATGCACTTAAAACCAAAATATGCAAAAATATGCATTTTAACCAAAATATGCAAAAATATGCAAAAACAAATCGATGCCATTTTAATGCAAATTTCTTGATTCGGAAAGATAATTGGTCAAAATCGTTTTTAGACTACCGACAAAAAACATGCATTTGCATGGAAATCTCATCCCTAGTTATAATTATCTTATCTCTATTTAAAGTATTTTCGTGTTGTTATTGCATTTTTCTCGTTATTTTATTTCAATAGAGAAATTAACAAATTTTCTGCTTTTATTTTCCTTTTTAATTTGCTTTGACAATTTCAATTTTTGTTTTTATATTACGCATTAAATGTTTAAAATTTTAAATTTAAACATTAAATGCTTACCATACACACAAAATGTGTAATTTTAAAATTAAAGTGTTTATTTTTTTTAAAATTTGTATGTCAACACAAAAAATACTATCTAATGTGCGTAATATTCAAATATTTGTGTGTAAACTAAAATTTTAAACACTTCGTGCTCAATTTTACTCGTTGTGTGTTATTTTACATAAAAATTTACCCACTTTATAGTAGTAATTTTACAAGCACTTTTTAGAGTGTAACTCTGGTGTAGAAATTATATAGTCGGACTTGACCGACTATAATTTTCTTTTGTTTACATTGTGGAGTGTCCCTTATTTTGGAAATGATGAGACGGTACACACTTATTTTTTTCCACTTGACTTGAAAATAACTCAGGAAAAATTTTACGCCCCTATGGCCACGACTTCCCTCAGCGACGGGGCCTTAAAGAGCGCGGCCTTAAAACTCATTTTTCCATACAAACCAAAAAAATTTTTTTTTTGGATTTTTCATTTTTTTGTTGTTAATTATAATTAATAATAATTATTATAATTATAATTAATAATTATTACATCGTCCAACAAAAATTAAAAAAGTTGTTAAACACGAACTGAATAATAAACGTTTGAAACTAGAGACTAAATTTAGTAAAACTACAGTTACAGTTTTTCTTTTCGTGATCCTGTTTCTTTTTAAAAAGACTTCAAAGTTTTAGAGGATTAAATGTTATAAAATATTTGTTTAATATTTGTACTTGTCCTAGGATGCCACTAGTAATAGCAAATTAAAGTGGAGGATCTCCCCTAATTTTTATATTTTATTATTTTTACATATCAGGAAAAAGGGGATAAGTCCCTTCCTTTCAAAAATGTATCCTTCAATATTATTTGGAATTTAAAAAAAAAAATATTTTGATAAAGTTTTTAAATGACTTTATTCACATCCTTTTATCCTGATATGGCAAAATAAAAAAATGGAAAAAATTTGGGCAGAGCCTCCTCTTTCATTTTCCATCACCAGTGTCATCCTAGGACAAGTACAAATATTTCAAAAATATTTTATAGAATGTATCCTTTAAAATGTTGAAGTCCTTTTAAAAGAAAATAGGTTCACGATATAAGAAACTGTAAATGCAGTTTTACTCCATTTGATATTTACTTTCAGACGTATATCATCCGGTGCATGTTTAATATTGGCTGTCGGGCGGTGCTATTAGGAAACTGTAAATTTTTTTTTGTCTCAAGCCAAAAAACATTTTCGTGTTGAACAGTGTTATCTACCGTGATCGATTCTAAGACATTCTTGCGAGTCCATCTTTTCCTCTGTTTCAAATGGTATTAAGAGCAATAAAAACATATTTTTTTTTTCCAAAAAAAATTTCGCGGATATTTTTATTTTCACCAAAATTTTTTTTTGGGAACTTTTTTTTCCAAATTTTTTTTTTTTTTTTTTTTTGTCAAATAATTATTTTATACCCTCCTCCACTTATTTTTAGTGGTAGAGGTTACATATAAGTTTGTCATTCCGTGTAACTCATCAGTGTTATTTAATATTGATCAGTGATCGATTTTAAGACATTCTAGAGATGTCCGTCTGTTGTAATTCGGATCACGGCCAAAGCATTGAACAGGTATGACTTAGACTTATTGTTAGAGTATTTAATTGTTGTTCTCCTACGCAGTTTTTGTATTGCATTTAAATGAAATCGGTTAAGCGGTTCAAAAGTTATGAAAGAAAATGTAAGGACACCTCGAAAATATTGGTAAATTCAACATAACCTAAATATATTAAATGAGAGAAAAATAGTTAACAGTAAAATTGTTCTTAATATATTTCTATGAAACTTAACTGATTTTTAAAATTCAAATTGCAAATCTAGTTACATACACAGAAAAAAAAAAAGTTGTCAATTCAATTAATTTCATTGTTAATACAATTAAACATTTAATTGAAACTGAGCCTACATTGGATATTGTCAATACAACAATGACTTTTGTAACTTTTTTAAAAAAATAAATCTAAAAATAGAATAATCTAAAAATAGAAATAAATAAACTTAAAATAAAAATAAATAAAAAAAAAAAAAAAAAATCATCCACCAACAACTGGTATCGAACCCGCAACGTTAATGCTACGCGTCTAGTACACTACCACCGTGCTATCCTCATATATATTTATACTTGACTAAACAGCATATTTAAAAAAAAACTAAAAAAAGAATGATAAAAAAATCTAAAATAAGAAAAGAAAATAAAAAAAAAAAATCATCCGCCGGCACCTGGCATCGAACCCGCAACTTTCGTGCTACAAGTCTAGCACACTACCACCGTGCTATTGCTCATATATATTTATAGTTACCTAAATGTGTACATAAAGTGTCTGTAGAATCAGTGTGTTCTCTTTGCAGTTTTTACAATAATAAAAAAATGTGGTATTATATTTAAAAATAAATAATAATGTGGTTTCACTCACACATGTTTAAAAAATTTAAAATAGAATAACAAAAAAATAGTCACAAATTAAAAAAAAAAAAAAACAAGTGTTCCGCCAACTGGCAGCGAACCCGCAACCTTCATGATTCGAGTCTGGCACACTACCACCGTGCTATCGTCACATACATGTTTGCTTGATTAAATGAGTTTATAAAGTTTCTGTGTTATTAATAAAATAAAAATGAATTTTTGTCACATTAACAATATACATTGTTGATACAATTAAAAACGTTGTTGAACTAGTATTTAGTTGTTAACAATTTGTTTGGTTACTTTTGATTTTACGATATTTTTTTCTGTGTAGTAAGTAAGACCTTTTTTGGGGTATTAAGTAATCCAGAGAGTAATTTGTCCTCATTACCAGGTAATCCAATTGGGAATGAGTACTCATTACCTAGTTTTTGCTGGGTACAAACACATTTTTTTACAAATTTTTTTTTCGCTGCATTTTTTGCCAAAAAATTTATTTCGCGGATTTTTTTGATTCTTTTTTTGTTGGAAATAATCTTTTTTACATTGTGGAGGATATCAATACATTCGGCAAGGCCGAATTTAACTTTTTTTACTTGTTTACATTGTGGCGCGTATCAAGGAGGGGTTTTTTAGTCACATTCCAAATACACACTCACAAGGGAAGTCTCCCTAGTGTCACCCGCGGATCTTTATGGAATTGGTTTTATTTTGTATAGCAGAAAAAATAAAGCGACACGTATTTTTTTGTAGCGGCCCAAATTCATATTTAGGGGGTAAAAAGGAGGGGGTAGACAAGGCTATTTTTCAGATGTAATCGTTTATCTCCTATATTATGCAAAGAAACCTAGTCATGTTACATACCAAATGAAAGGTCTTTGGAAAACCTATCTACGTCTGCTAAGAACGTGTCCAAACATGAACAACTTTTCGTCATATTGAGTAAAATACCAACATTTTAGGACATTTTTGTTAATAAGTCGAAAAATATTCAAATTCTTTGGCCCGTTGTTAGCACCACGAGATAGGTTTTAATACCTTTAATCTGATACCACACATGCCTATTCTAATTTTGTTTAAATATGCGTAAATCGTAAAAAACTGAAAAAGGTCAATTTCCCCCCATACAAATTGACCCCCCCTAAAAATGAGTTTGGGCCGCTAAAAAAAATACTTGTCGAATTAATTTTCGTTCTTAACATATCCAAATTTCATGAAAATCGGAGGGTGACACCAGGGAGACTTCCCTTGTCAGTTACCTCAAATTTGTTGAACTCTGTTTTAGAACAACTTCTAGTACAAATAGAAACCATAAAGAAATCCTAAAATTTAAGGATTTCTTTAAGGTTTCCAATTGCAATATTTGATTAATTAAATCAACTGTCAACAACCCTGAATTCGATTCAGTTACAAATCCTTAATCCATCTGTAATCTTTTTGTAATTTTTTTAGGTTTCAAATTCTTTCTCTATCATTTTATCATAAAATTCATTTGCATGCCACTACTGTAATGCATAATCTAAGGGTTAAGGTTGAATTACTCTCCAGTATACTGTTATAAATACACAAACTTACTGGTGTTTTGTAATTTTAACAAAAGTTTTTTTTTTTATGCAATTTTGATTAAGTAAAATGCATTTTTTGTTTTCAACTTCATATTGCATACACTTATCGTATTTACTTCAAACACATGAGTACAACAAATATGAACATGTAACATGAGAATTGCATACAAAAATTTATTTTTTGTTTCCATGCAACAAAAAAAAAAAAAACACACAAAATGAAAACATTTTCCATGCAACAATATTTTGTGCCTACACAACACATGCATATGTACGTAAGGATGGATATGTATTTTTCCGGTTTCCTCTTTTGCATATTCAGTTTTTCCATTTTACACTTTATTTTGTTTGTAATTTTTTGTTTTTGCCAACATGTACAATAAGAAATAAATGAATATTTTTTGTTGTATATAAATGCTTTTTAACAATTTACAAAAAAACAAAAAAAGACTGAAGTTATTTGTTTGTTTTTAACTGCACTCACTTCAGAGTCAGAGTCAGTCACTCACTTGCTCACATACTTAGACGACATACGAGTAAAAATATTTGAAGTGTCACCAAACACGAAGAATGCATTTTTTATATTGTCAACACCCTTCACAACAATCATATAGTCATTATTTTCTTATGGGTTTATTATTTTCTTGTTGACTTTGTACCCTACACTTTTTTTGGGGGGTTTGGGGGGGTTACAGGTTTTGTGTGGTTTTTGATTTACTGGAATGGAAAAAAAAGGTTGGGCACCCTAAACTGGAATCTATTATCAAAAAAGAAAAATCTATCGTTGGGTTTTTCTGTTATCTTACTAGAGATGGGCGCGTGAGTAGATTTTGACTGACACTCGCTCACTCAAAAAATAATCGAATCACTCACGCAATTTTTTTGTTACTCACGTTTAATATTCACGCGAGTAATACAAAACTTACTCACGCTCACGCGTGACTCACGTCAGATTCAATCACGCTTACGCGTAAGTCACACAAAATCTACTCACGCAATAAAAATTTCTCCAAAAAAAAACAAAACTCCAAAAAAATGAAAAAAAAAAATTGGGCAAATCAAAAAATCTAATCACGCAAACTCACGCAAAAAATAAATTACTCACTCACTAATCACTCACTCAGATTTTTTTCAACTCACGCTCACTCACAATCACGTGATTGAAATATAAATCACTCACACGTGAGTCACGCGTAATTCACGCAAATCACGTGACCAGCGCCCATCTATCTCTAAATCTTACAGAAAGTTTCCTAAAGGGAAATTATCAGATTTCTTTGAAATTTATACACAAGATAGAGAAAAAAAATTTAAATCGAATTTTGATGTATTTAGAGATGGGCGCGTGAGTGTTTTTTGACTCACACTCACTCACGCTCACGACAGGAATTTTTGAATCACGCTTACTCACTCACTAGCATAATTTTTCACAATCACGTGAGTAAATTTATTACAACTCACACTCACAAAATTCTGATTTATACAAAAAAAAAAAACAAAAGCTAAAATTTCAAAAATTTTTCAAAATTTTTAGCAAAAGTTAAAGTTCTGCGAAATTTTAGATTTTTTTTTGTTTTTTCGGAACGAAATCTTAATTTTAAAATTTTTTTGGTTGCTTTTTTTGGTACGGAAGGAAATAAGAAGAGAATATAAATCACGCAAAAAAATCGACTCATGCACACTCACTCACGCAAAAATCTTACTCACGCACACTCACACACGCAATTTTTTTATACCCTCCACTCTAGTGATAGAGGGTATATATAAGTTTGTCATTCCGTTTGTAACACATCGAAATATTGGTCTAGGACCCCATAAAGTATATATATTTATGATCCTCGATCGATTTTAAGTCGATCTAGCGATGTCCGTCCGTCCGTCCGTCTGTCTGTCTGTCCGTAGAAAACACGCTAACTTTTGAAAGACTTTACAGAGGCTACTGAAGTTTGGCATATATGTTTGTCATTTACCTGGTCAGGTTGGTATTGCAATCCAGCCAAATCGATCCAGTGGTTCAAAAGTTATGAGCAAAAGAGTAAATTTCGGCAATGGTGTTTCAGGAATTTACGAGATAAAAAACACGATTACTTTCGAAAGACAATAATGAGACTACTGAAGCTTGGCAAATATCTTTGCCATTTCCCGGGTCTGTTTGGTTTTAAATTTCAGCTCAATCGGTCCAGTGGTTCAAAAGTTATAAGCAAAACCATGAATTTCAGATTAGTTTCATCTAAAATGCCACGTGTTTTAACAAGTTTTAAAAGCATTGGTGGTAACTAAACAATGCTTTTCAAACTTGTTAAATTTTAAAGCAATGCTTTTTAAACTTGTTTAGTTTTAAAAGCATTGGTAACTTAAAAATTACTATCGAAAAAAATTTTACACTCAAAAAATCTTTTACACTCAAAAAAAAATTTACACTCAAAAAAAAATTTATACCAAAAAAAATTTAGTTTTTTTTTTACAAAAATGACAATATTTTGTGTACATACTTACGTGCATTCACTCAGAAATATTTTAACAGTAAAAAAAACATTACACTCGAAAAAAATTTTACACTCAAAAAAAAAAAAAAATTAGTAATTTTTCTTTTTTTTTTAAATGACAAAAAAAGAGTTTTGTACTCAAAATAAAATATTTCTAATCAAAATTGTTAATTTTTTCACGTTAAAAAATGTACTACCCTTTAAAAAAAATGCATTGTGGAGGGTATTCATAGATTCGGCAAAGTCGAATTTAACTTTTCTACTTGTTCTCTACTCACAATCACGTGATTAAAATTGAATTCAGTCACACTCAGGCGTGATCGCGCGTAAATCACGCTCTAATCTGATCATGTACCCATATCTAATGTATTTTGACCTCATGAACTCAATTCTGATCAGATGGTTCGATCTTAAATTTTTTGTCTACCTTGTGTACAAATTTTAAAGAAATCAGGTAGTTTCACTTCGCGGACTTTCCTTGTAAGATTACAAGAAAACCCAATGATAAAATTCCATTCTGATCACATCCCTCTTCAAGCAAGTTTAGGTTCGACAACGAAAACCTCCCAGTGAAATATCTAAGTGATGCTTATAAATTTTGCTCTCCTGAATCCAAATCTGCCATTCATTTTTATACCCACCACTTAAGTGATAGAGGGTATATATAAGTTTGTCATTCCTTTTGTAACTTATCGAAATATCGGTCTGGGACCCCAAAAAGTATATATATTCATGATCCCCGATCGATTTTAAGACATTCTAGCGATGTACTACGTCTGTCTGTCTGTGGAAATGGTGATCACGGCCAAAATATTACACGGAGATGACTGAAACTTAACATATTTATTGGAAGTTCTCCCGAGAAGTTTGGTATTGCATTTGAGCGATATCGGTTCAGCGGTTCAAAAGTTATGAACGAAAATGTATGGACACTAGGGCTGTCAAACGGGATCGGTTTTTTAAAATCCCGGGATTCGGGATTCGAAAATCGAAATCCCGGGATCCCGGGATTTTTCGGGATCACGGGATTTTTCGGGATCCCGGGATTTTTCGGGATTCCGGGATTTTTTGGGATTACATTTCTTTGATTATAAAAGTAAAAAAAATAGTAGACTCTTTATGTTTCAATTTTATTGTGCATATTAAGGGGGCTACTGTGGGTTAGTTGGTTTGATCCTCACGAAAACCCTTGGAACGATTTCGCTACAATGATATTATTAAAAAAATGATTTCTAATTATTCTGATTGTTATTTAAAGGCAACTAAAAAATTAAGTATACGCCACTTATGCAGTTTTCAAGTAATTATTATTAAATATTTAGCAATTAAAAAAGGCCTTGAGGAAATGACAACTTTTATTTGCTTTTGGTTTCATCCCATTTCGATTTTGGTTGATGCACTGTATAGTTTTAAAACTAATTTAAAGAAAATTTAAAATAATAAAAACATTTTAAGGAGAAAAGTAATAGTAGTAATATAATACATTAGACTTGCATTTTTTTGTATAAAAATAGTTTTCTTCCAATTTTGAACGTCCTGGAAAATTTTTATTCTCCTATGCCTAAAACTTATGTGGTACAAATTAGAGGCCATTCAGATTAAATTTACCCGTGGCGCCCTTCGATCAAAGTTTCGGTTTTTTGGAAAATTTTCGCCAAAACCTGCAAACTTTGGTCAAAGGGCTCCGTGACTGTGGCTTAATGGTTAGTGCGTTGGACTATTATTCAGCAAGCCTGGGTAGAATTCTCAGCTCAGCCAAATTAGCTACGATAAAATTTAAAAAAATATAAGTTTTAATTTGTTTATGTAAATGTAACAATAATTGAACACAGTTGTATTTTTAAAAATAAATTCTCATACATTTTTAATATTTCCAAAATCCCGGGATTTGAGCTTAAAAATCCCGGGATTCGGGATTCGTTTTATGACAAAAATCCCGGGATTTCGGGATTCGGGATTGACAGCCCTAATGGACACCTCAAAAATTTTAGTACATTCAACTGAGCTAAAAATACAAAATACTTTAATTCAGCTGCTGGTTGATTATGAACATAGTTGAACACTAAATGGTATTTAAACAAGTACAAACATATTTTTTGACAAAAAAAATCGCGGATTTTTTTTTCGCAGAAATTTTTTTCAAAATTTTTTTTTTTAAAGTAATTTCCTTTTAAATAAAGTTTTTGCAATAATCTTTTTGAAATTTTGGAGGGTATCACTACATTCGGCAAGGCCGAATTTAATGTTTTACTTGTTTTTTCTAGCACGTACCGTTTTTGAGATATTTGCTGTTAAAAAGTCAAAAAATCAATAATTTCGCAATTTTGGTGGTCCAATGTTACACATTCTTCCAAACAATAGGACTTAATTTCATACTAAATGGACCTTCTAATTCCAAAACTGCTGTCCAAATTTTTCTAGCATGTCTCATTTTTGAAATATTCGCGTTTGAAATTTTTCCACGCGAAAATCTCAAACGCGAATATCTCGAAAACGAATAATGCTAGACAAATTTGGATTGCAGTTTTGAAAACAGGAGGTCAAGTTTATATGAAAAGTGTTTTTTTGGTTTTTTGCGAATTTATTGGTTTTTTTACTTTTTAACAGCGAAAATCTCAAAAACGGTACATGCTAAAAAAAAATTGGGTGGCAAATTTGGATTTAGGAGTGGAAAATCTATAAGAATCAGTTGGATTGTTCACTGTAAGGTTTTTGTTATCGTACAGTGTGATTATTTAGCAATAACTCGAAAACAGGATCAGCTAGGATTTTCGTGTTAACGATTTTTAATGTTCAAAATAAAGAGGAGTGAAATGCCATTAGGTGATTTTGTCACCATTTTAACACAACCTGAACTTGCTTGAGGAGGGGTGTGATTAAACAGGGTTTGAATTAAATTTATAGATCTTGACACAAAAGACCCATAAGGGTCGCACACAGGAAAAATTTGAAACGAATTTCAATCAACAAAAACGCGGATTCAATTAATTTTTTTATTGAAATTCCTCCAATTAAAAAATACAAATCGTCAAATTGTTTGTGATTGATTGAAAATTTTTTCAATCAAATATTTTTTCGATTTTGATCACTTTTTTATTTATAGTCAATCAAAATAATGATTGATTTAACAAATGAATTGTAAGCTTATAACAAAATTATAAAAAAATTATATTTTTTTTTGCTTTCCAATATGTTGTAAAGCAAAAAAGTAAAACCCGATTATTTAGTGAATTTTTGAATTAATCTATTCAAATGAATTAAAGCGAAAAAAAAAATTGGCATGTTGAAAATTTGTAGTTCGAAAGTTACAGAAAATAAAAAAAATTGTAATCGAAATATTGACTGACTCATTTAAATTTTGTTGATCAATTGATTTAATTGAAAATTGTAAGCCAATAATTTTTTGTGTGCAGTGCCGGCCGTTAGGGCTAGATATCCTCTTGAATAATAAGTTAAATACACTAGATAGAGAAAAAAAAATATAATTCAAATCTTTATGTATTTTTACCCTCTGAACTCAGATAGGTCGATCTTAAATTTGTTTTCTTTATCTTGTGTTAACATTTTAAAGAAATTAAAATTAATTCACTTTGCGGATTTTCCTTGTTACACAGAAAGAATTTTAAACAAATTTAAATCAACAAAAACGCGGATTCAATCAATTTTTTGATTGAAATTCCTCCAATAAAGAAAATTTTTATACCAATCATCAAATTGTAAATGATTAAGTAATTGAATACTTATTCAATCAAACATTTTTTAGATTTTGATCACAAATTTCATTAATCATTTATTTATAGTCAATCAAAATAATGATTGATGTAACGAATGAATTGTAAGCTTATGACAAAATTATGAAAAATTCCTCTTTTTTGCTCGCCAATATGTTGCCAACAATGAAAAAAGTAAAACCCGATTATTTTGTACACTCAAAATAATTCTACAGTAAAAGGTTTAGTAAGTGATATTGTACCCAAATCTACTAATTAGTTACTAATTTTAGTATCTTCAAAGTACTAAAATTAGTAATTTTTACTGGTTTTGACTAATATTAGTTAAAAATGTTAGTATTGGTTACCAATTTCTGCACTAGGTCCTTTTGGACTAAAATTAGTAAAAATTTTAGTATTGAATACCCACGTTTTTTTTGGGTGTATATTTTTGAATTAATGTATTCAAATAAATTAAAGCCAAAAAAAACTGTTGAAAATTTGCAATTCGACAGTTCAAGAAAATAACAGAAATTTTAATCAAAACATTAATTGACTCATTTAAATTTTGTTGATGAAAAGATTTAATTTAAAATGCTAACCATATAATTTTTGTGTGTAAGATTACAAGAAAACCCAACGATAGAACTCCATTCTGATGGCGGAATCGAGTTCAGCAGGTCACAATACATTTAGAATCGATTTAAATTTTTTTCTCGCTTTCCTAGTGAGATTACATGAAAACCCAACGATACATTTTTTTTGATAAAAAAGTTGGTCGAAATACATTAAGATTTGTTGGTGTGATTTCTGGGTCAGAACTTTTTTTATGAGGGTGTGAAATTATTAATAAAGTTTCCTTGATCACCCTTTCATAAATTCGTAGGTATTCCATTTTCAACTGCTGGTTATAAAAAATTTCTCTAGCAAATATTTTTTTCGAAATCTCTCTAATGAAAATTAGATGACTACAAAGTCGGTTTTGATCGCTTGTAAATTTCTTATTACTATTATTGTCTTACATGTTGTTTTTTTTTATTTGCTTTATTTCTACTCACCAGACAAATGAAAATTTTATGCAATTTTCTTTTAGTATTATTATAATTTTTTTTAGTACAAATGCATTTTTGCATATGCAATGTATTGTAGTTCAACATATTGTTTGTTAGAATAGAGTGTTTCTTTTTAATGATATATTTTTTTATTATGTATTACTTTTCTTGTTTTGTTTAATGTTTTCTTGAAAACGTCATATTGTTTAGTTTCATTATCAAGTGTAAATTCCGTTAGGGCAATTACTAAGATGTACCGAATTACAGTTGTAACAACCGAATTACCGGTTGCAGTTATCACAACCAAATTACCATTTGCGACAACTTCAAAAATTCTTCCAAATCCTAAGAGGACTAAAAGTCTTCTTACTTTTGGCAAACGGACGGGATGGGAGTACTGACGACAGCACTTTGTATAATCGGCCAAATGTCCGTTCGTATGGGAAAATTTATGATAAGAGACTATTGTAGAAGTTGTGGTAATGTGGATGAGGAGTCAGTGAAGCACTTGCTGAGTGAATGTCCGGGCCTGATAAGCAGCCGCCTTAAGCATTTAAGACGTCCATGAGACATCTAAACGGTGTCTCATTGACGTCTCTAGCAGAAGATCTTTAGGGAACTTTTAATTAAAAAAAAAATTTAAAATCCTTATAAAACATATAAGCCTAATCTGGTTACCTGAGTGATTGACCCGAGGTTGCTTTCGACAAAGTAACATGCATACAGCAAGGGTAGATCAACGGAAACAGCTCTGTATGAGCTCGTTGGTACCATCGAGAGATCGCTTTCGGTAAAGGAGTACACTATGGTGTCCTTTCTTGATTTAGAGGGGGCTTTTAATAATGTCATCCCAGACACGATAATTTTGGCATTGTCTGGTCTAGGAATAAAGCGTGGGATCGTTTTGATGATGGAAAACCTACTTGCCAATAGACGTATAACGTCTGAATTGGGAGCGTCCGTCATAACTCGATTTGTCAATAGGGGCACACCACAAGTAGGTATTCTTTCGCCGCTTCTTTGGAACCTGGCACTGAATTCAATGCTGCTATCTCTAGAAGCACGTGGTTGTCATGTTGTCGCATACGCTGACGATGTCGCGATAGCGGTAAAGGGGAAGCATTTTCCAACATTGAGGGACATTCTTCAGGGTTCTCTGAAAGATCTGTTTAAATGGGCAAGAGACTGTGATCTAGGAGTTAATCCAAGTAAAACATAGCTTGTTTTGTTTACAAGGAAAAATAAGATTCCTGCTTTTGATCCTATTTCTCTGGACGGCACTGAAATCACCTTCTCAGATGGAGCCAAGTATCTTGGAGTATTTCTAGAATTTTAGGCGTAATATTGAGGAACGGGTGAGAAAAGCAACGATTGCTTTATATTCCTGTAAAAGGGCCATTGGAAAACGATGGGGTTTTAGCCCTCAAGTCGTTCATTGGATCTATACATCAGTGGTGCGTTCAATTTCGCTGTATGGAATCATTGTCTGGTGGCCTGCTTTAGAAAGAAAAGCGAACTGTGTCTTTATCACGAAGGTACAGAGAATGGCGTCGATGTGCATCACTCTTCGTACTACACCTACGGCTGCATTAGAAATCATCCTTCACCTGATACCATTGGACATATTGGGTAGGCAGTATGCGGCTGCGTCGGCAATTCGACTTAATAGCACGCTGCAATGGAGGAGCAGCGATTGTGGCCATAGCGCGATCTTGAAGAAGATAACAATACCACAAAATGTGGACTGTGCTCCCTCTTTGAGCCTCTTTGAGCGCCACTTTACCACTAATATACCATCCAGGGAGTCTTGGATGGGGGACATTCCGGGTAGTGGAGCCACCATAAATTTTTACACAGATGGATCGAGGCTGCACGAACAAGTGGGCTTTGGAGTCTCTTCGAAAGAGCTTGGATTGAGCCTGGCTCGAAGATTGCCAGATCATTGCAGTGTTTACCAGGCAGAGATGCTGGCAAAAAAGGAAGTCGCTGACTGGTTGAGCTGCAATGTCATGTCTACAACCGCAGTCAACATCTATACTGACAGTCAAGCCGCGGAAAAGTCCCTGGATTCAATGATTCTGAAAACAAGATCTGCCCTTAACTGCCGCACGTCTTTAAATGAGATGGCCAAGCAGTTTAACATACGACTCATATGGGTCCCAGGGCACAGAGACATTCCAGGGAATTGCAAAGCCGATGAGCTTGCAAGACTAGGAACTACCTTACAGGTTCCAACAGAATTGGAATGTGTTGGTATGCCTCTAGAAACTTGCAAGCAAAACCTACGGCTTTGTTCTGCGACGGAGACCAATCAAAGGTCGAACCTGAGACGTACCAGAAATGACAAAAGGATTACCAGTAATATTACAAGTATTGACAACAAATATATCAAGAGTGTACCAATATCGATGAATAAAATTACGATTTTCTAACCGATTTATGTATCGATTTTTTATAAAAAGACCATATTAAGTCACTTTAAATTTTATTTATTTTTCCATTCTCAGTGGTGCAATTGAAATAAAACTTAATTAAATTTTTTTTGCAACAGTCTTAAAAAAAGCGAATATTTTACTACTTCTTAAAATGAAAATACATTTAAAATCAACTTTAGTACTTTAAACTGTATCCCATTATAGCCACAGACTACGTTGACGATGACATAAACAGAGCATCTTATATTGGTGTATGTATGAGTGTGTGGTGCGTTGGTATTTAGTATCAATGTCTAAAGTGCAACGCCACCCAATGCAATTTCCACAGCCAGCATTTTGTCGTTTTTTATGCAAACAACATCATCTGAAATGCTTGTTTGTTTGTTGACTTTGGCACAATGATGTAAGCCAATGGTTCCCAACCTTTTTTGCGCCATGCCCCACTTTTGAGTTAAAAAAACTACAATGTCCCCCCAACACTGAAGAAAAATTTGTAAATTTTTCAAATTTGTTTTAAAATTCCAAATTTATTTGCACTCAAAAAATTATGTAAGTAAAATCAACTGAAAATGTCAGTTAAAATAACTACTTTGTAAGTTGTTTTGGGGTCAACTACTTTTTCAGTTAAATCAACTTACAATGTTAGTTATTTTAACTGACAAAAAACAACTGACTTATGTAATAAAAACTACTTACATTTGTAGTCGAAACAACTAAAATGTAGTAAAAATAAAATAATCAATAAATATTTTTTTTTTCAAAAAATTTTTCAGAAAAAAAATTTGAAGACCAAATTTTTTCAAAGTTTTTTTTTTTTTTTTTTTTGTAAAAGTGAAAAGTAAAAAAAAAACGAAAATTTATTTTTATTTTTTGGAAAAAAACTGAAAATTTTTCAGAGATAAAAAAAATAAAATTAACTACTTTAAATAACTGTTACTACATCACAGTACTTTTTTGTTAGTTATTCAAAAAAAATACTTAAAATAACTAACAGAAATAGTTGTTAGATATTTTTCATACAAAAACAACTGACTTTGTAGTTGAAAACAACTAACTACTGTAAAATATACAAACAACTAACATGTAGTAACTTATATAATTTTCTGAGTGTGTGGTTAAGTAAACTTTATGTTAAAATCATCGTTAAACAAAGTTTTTAGAAAAAATTTTCAACAATCAATTAAATAATTTAACTAAAATAATATTTTTTTAGTTTATTTAACAAAAAAAAATATCGAAAATTTGCTCGTTGCCCCCCTGAAGCGTTCAAATTGCCCCCCAGTGGGGCGAGAATCAAAGGTTGGGAACCATTGATGTAAGCGAAATACTTTTAAAATGTTTTTTTCAAAAAAAAAAAAGATCATTTTGACAATTTTACATAGGCGCGTAAATTTTTGTCGTCGCCGGACTTCAAAACCTTCAAATACGGATTAAAAATATGAAAATGATAACCTAAGATATTCTGCTAGAGAAGTTAATGAGACACCGATGAGGCAGTCCAGGGCATCGAAAAATCTTTGCCCCCATTGCTTAAGACAACGCTTCATTGCACTCGGACTTTACACAATTCAACAAAACTTCTACAATAGTCCCTGTCAGTGCCCTGTCAGTACTCTCACTAATAGGCTAAGCGTCCGCATGCTAAAAGTAAGAAGAATTTCTTAGGATTTGGTAGAGGCCCTAGGGTTCGCGATATCCTGCACGTAGTAAGTGATATCTACCTATCCTTCATTCTATTCTCTGATATCCTATCATTTTCGTTCAGCAAAGCGAACCTAGATGTCAGGTTCAACCTGTTTCCCCACCGACTCAGAGCCATTACTTGCACATTAATCAGCCAATTCGTCCCCACGATCCCATTATGTCCAGGGAACTAGATTATCTTGACTGTGTGCTGTTTGACTCGACGAAGTAATTTTCCTAATGATACAGTTCCTAATAATTCCCGATTCTACAATGTTAGACTCTAAGGTCTTCATAGCTGAAAGACTATCTACGAACATGTTAATGGCGTAAGGATGTAGGCACCTTGTTATGATTATCTGCGGGGCTTTGTCAAGACTGAAAAACACTCCACTTTTCCGGAAGTCTCAATGAGACGTTATTTTGGAGGCCTTCAGAATATACTTCCAAACCCGTACCTATTTTCATCTTTGATCCGTCCGTAAAAATTGAGATCGCATTCTTTGTTATAACAGAGTTGTCTGCCCAATCTTCCCTAGCTGGTACTTGGACTTCGAAGGTTCTATTAAAGTTCGTCGAACCTTCTCTGTAATGCGCTGTGCGATCAACTGGACAATCGACAACATACAGATGTGACCTACTAGGCAACAGAGTGTTGTGAACAAAAACTCGGGCTCTATGGATAAGTTTCCTTATCTCAGCAGAACACTTTCCGTCCCATAAACATTTTTTGGAACAGATTCGTATTACAATAGATTCTTGAATATATTTTATGGTAATCACAACAAAATTTCCAATCTAAAATTATTTTTCAAAAAAATCTTCTTGCTCTAAAAAATAATTGCCTTTGGGACAATATCGAAAAAAAATCATTGATTCTGGAATGTTAAGTAGAATTGGTTGCAGGTTAATATGATCCGTTCTGGAACCGATTATTTGGAACGGGAAATTTTGCTGGGATGGTTATATCGATAGAACAGAATCACACAACCCACAATTCGACGAAGCTCCAATGAGTCAATAGAGTTTGATAACCTATTGTCATTTATAAGCATCAAAGCCCTCCTTTGCACACCGTCTAAGAGCTCCAAAACAGATCTACATTCATCTTCGGACGATTGTAGGTGGTATGACTAATGAGGTGAAGTAATTCTTACACCGTTTTAATAAACCGAATGCTTCTTTAGACACTTGAATGCTTATTTGACACTTGAAAAACGTGCTAACTCTAACAGACATCACACTGAATTTTCATGACCAGAACATCCAGATTGTCAGATTCCCCTATATTTATTACACCCATATGTACAGATGATGCTGTTGGTTCCACGTTCCTGTGAGTCAGCTTTCCTTTGCCCACGTCGAGAGTATATTTAGCGCTGATTCCATGAGTTCGCTAATCGTTGCTAAAAACCTTTGATTAGGATCACAATATCATCAGCGTAGGTAACCACCTTGATACCAATTCCGTTGAGTGACTCGATGATCTTATTTATTACAAGATTCCATAGAAAGGGAGACATCACCCCCTCCTTGTGGAGTGTCCCTTATAACGACTTTCCTCGCTTCACAATTACCTATCTTCAAGTTAATTGCCCTACTTTTCGGAATGTTGCCCGTTCATTGAATAATCTGTGTATCTTTGTCTGTATTTTATAGACCATGATGGATTGATGACATTTTGACATTGTTGATCGCACATTCTCCATCCAAGAAAGAAGCTAAAACTCCCTCTTTTTTTTTTGTAAAGAGTATTCTACAGCAACCCAGTAACAGTATCTTTAAGAGAGGCGTTTTGGCATTTGCTGGGGTTTTCCCTACCAGTCCCTTTCGTTAAACCAATTTGAGGTTCTTATGAAACTCCTAAGATATTAAATTTTGACATTCTTCAAGTCAGAAAGATCGTGCAGCTCCCTAGATCCCAGTGAAGCAAGTCTCTGACCAGAAAGTGCCGGGCAATTGCAGATAAAGTGTTCGATAGCTTCCAACTCCTCTACATGCATGCAACTCCGGCAAAAGTCATTCGACTGCACATTTAACCGATACCAAACTATTTCATCAAAATAAATCACATAAAACCTAAACGTATCGCCGAATTTTTGCTTTAGTTTGCTCTGTGTTCCATAAAATATCTAGTTCGTAATAGATAGAATCGCCTTAAAACAAATGACCGTACTACGTGGCTTTGGTGTACAAATTTTAAAACGTTTACTTGAATGGTTTTACACACACATGTCTCGTACATATCCGGCTTTTTAAATGTTGTTTAGCATAAAATGACGTTGTTTATTTTTCGCGGTGCACAAAATGAAGATGATGGTTGATGACATTAATGACGTTAATGATGAAAAACGTAATGATGACGAAATTGAAAATGTTTATGTTTCTGTCATTAAGATAAATGAACGTAGTTTTATTTTTTTTTTCTTCTTTAATTTGCACATAAATTTAAGACAGGAAATAAATTTCGCAAAAATAAATTAAATTGAAAATGTAGGTGTTTTTCTTAACACATAAAATAATGTTGAATTTTTTTTTTTAATTTTGTTAATCATGAAAAATTTGCAGACAGTTTTTCTGTAAGAATAAACATATCAGAATCTAGATGTTTTGGTATAAGATCAGGAAAATATAATTTGAGTCTACAACACCTCAGTCCATGGTTGTATTTACCCTCCAGGAAAGTCGTCGGTCCTTGATGGGTCACGTGTCATACCACATGGACTTCTGTGAAATTTCTTACTTCAAAAGGAGAAAACAAAAAAAAAACAAAGTAAAAAAGTTAAATTCGGCCCTGCCGAATGTATTGATACCCTCCACAATTTCAAAAAGATTATTGCAAAAAACTTTATTTAGAAGGAAATCACTTTTGAAATAAAAAAAAAATTTTTAAAAAATTTCCGCAAAACAAAAATCAGCGATTTTTTTTCTTTTTTTGTCAAGCAATATGTTTGTACTTGTAAATACCATTCGGTGTTCAATTATGTTCACATATGTCAATCAGCAGCCGAATTAAAGCATTTTGTATTTTTAGGTTATGTTGAATGTACAAAAATTTTCGAGGTGTCCTTACATTGTCGCTCATAACTTTTGAACCGCTGAACCGATATCGCTCAAATCCAATACCAAACTGCTCGGAAGAACTTCCAATAAATATAAGTTAAGTTTCAGTCATATCCGTGTAATATTGTGGCCGTGATCACCATTTCCACAGACAGACAGACGGACATCGCTAGAATGTCTTAAAATCGATTACTGATCGATTATATATGTACTTTATTTTGATGAGTTACAAACGGATTGACAAACTTATATATATCCTCTGTCACTCTACCCGCTCCTGGGGCACATTCGCCAGATTAAGAATAGTGCAAAATAGTGCAGTTTTACCGGCGAATGTAGCCGCCGACAAAAGTACCCCATGAGGTACATTCAAATCACTATTCTAAAATTTACAAGAATCAGACTAGTTCAACTTGTAGCCCCCATACAAACCACTCACCAGATATTCACATATTTAAAAAATTTATATTTAAAATTTCATTCAAATAGAAATTCATTTATAAAAAATTTCGTTTGTATGTGTTAAACGTACTATAATAATCTAATCAAATCTGATTATAATCAACTAGCTTACCATCCCGGTACTTCGTTACCGGTTTTATCGAATACCGAATAATAGAAAGATAAGGATTACTCTATCGATTTAAAAAAAAATCTCTAGGTAGTCTTTGTTTTTTTTACTTGTGGACGTTTACGACTTTCATAAAATAATATTTCAATGAATAATTTAAACAATACATTTTGAATAACTTCGCTGGTACGTTATCATGTGCGTTCCGGTGAAAAACAGATATTGACAATTTTCGAGCCCTTATATCGGGTTTTTGGATTTTAAGTAAATAAATATTTTAGTGAAAAAAGAAATGGGAATAAAAAAATTTGAGTGAAAAAACATATAGGGAGACAAAATATGGAATAAAAAAAGTTAAATACGATAAATTTGAGTAAAAAGTATCATTCCATATGGTTCCCTGCTCTATTCCATTTCGATCCCCGTTCTACTCCATTTCATTTCCAATTCCATCTACTATTGTTCCAAGCAAGTTTCATTCCTCTCCGTATAATATGTGTTAAAGAAATAAAAATTTCTATTGTCGTTATTTTATAGATATGAAAAGTACCATTTTACACCACTTTTAACAGGTACCCCTTTTTACCCTAAAATTTAAAATTTTAAAATATGGCTGTTATTTCTGGGTCTTTTAGTTTAATAGTTAGATAGGTAAAAATAACCATTTGCCATCTCTTCCCTTAAAATTAAATTTTCTAAAAACTTTTTTTTTGTGCTAGGTGATCCTATATTTAAAATATCAAGTTTCTGACCCATTATTTCAAGATATAATAACCAATAACCAAATTTACACTTCTTTATCCCCTTTACGATCGGTCGCGACCCTTAGAAACAGAATTTCCAAAAGAAAGTTATCCAGCATTAAAAATTTCAGTGCCTAGGATCATTACTTCATGAAAGTATCAAAAAACACTTTTTTATACCTCTAGAAACGGATTTTTTTAAAAAATACTTTACCAGAATGTTTTTTTCACCGAAGTACCCTATATTCCAAAATTCAAGCTTCTAAGGTCATTATTATAGGAACAAAAAAAGTACCAAAAGTACAAACGGAATTTCCAAAAAGTATCTCTTCCAGAATGTTTTTTTCTTCATCGAAAAATCCTACATTCCATATTTCAAGGATCATTTTCTAGGATCATTGTTTCAGCACTTTCGGTACTTTTAATAAAAGGTGCTTTATATTAAAGGTAATTTTTGTAAAAGGTACTTTTTATAAAAAGTACTTTTTATAAAGGGTACTTTTTATAAAAGGTACTTTTTAAAAAGGGTACTTTTTATAAAAGGTACTTTTTATAAAAGGTACTTTTTATAAAAGGTACTTTTTATAAAAGGTACTTTTTATAAAAGGTACTTTTTATAAAAGGTACTTTTTTTAAAAGGTACTTTTTATAAAAGGTACTTTTTATAAAAGGTACTTTTTATAAAAGGTACTTTTTATAAAAGGTACTTTTTATAAAAGGTACTTTTTATAAAAGGTACTTTTTATAAAAGGTACTTTTTATAAAAGGTACTTTTTATAAAAGGTACTTTTTATAAAAGGTACTTTTTATAAAAGGTACTTTTTATAAAAGGTACTTTTTATAAAAGGTACTTTTTATAAAAGGTACTTTTTATAAAAGGTACTTTTTATAAAAGGTACATTTTATAAAAGGTACTTTTTATAAAAGGTACTTTTTATAAAAGGTACTTTTTATAAAAGGTACTTTTTATAAAAGGTACTTTTTATAAAAGGTACTTTTTATAAAAGGTACTTTTTATAAAAGGTACTTTTTATAAAAGGTACTTTTTATAAAAGGTACTTTTTATAAAAGGTGCTTTTTATAAAAGGTACTTTTTATAAAAGGTACTTTTTATAAAAGGTACTTTTTATAAAAGGTACTTTTTATAAAAGGTACTTTTTATAAAAGGTACTTTTTATAAAAGGTACTTTTTATAAAAGGTACTTTTTATAAAAGGTACTTTTTATAAAAGGTACTTTTTATAAAAGGTACTTTTTATAAAAGGTACTTTTTATAAAAGGTACTTTTTATAAAAGGTACTTTTTATAAAAGGTACTTTTTATAAAAGGTACTTTTTATAAAAGGTACTTTTTATAAAAGGTACTTTTTATAAAAGGTACTTTTTATAAAAGGTACTTTTTATAAAAGGTACTTTTTATAAAAGGTACTTTTTATAAAAGGTACTTTTTAAAAAAGGTACTTTTAATAAAAGGTACTTTTTATAAAGGGTACTTTTTATAAAAGGTACTCTCTATAAAAGGTACTTTTTATAAAGGTACTTTTTAAAAAAGGTACTTTTAATAAAAGGTACTTTTTATAAAGGGTACTTTTTATAAAAGGTACTTTTTATAAAAGGTACTTTTTATAAAAGGTACTTTTTATAAAGGTACTTTTTATAAAAGGCACTTTTTATAAAAGGTACTTTTTATAAAAGGTACTTTTTATAAAAGGTACTTTTTATAAAAGGTACTTTTTATAAAAGGTACTTTTTATAAAAGGTACTTTTTATAAAAGGTACTTTTTATAAAAGGTACTTTTTATAAAAGGTACTTTTTATAAAAGGTACTTTTTATAAAAGGTACTTTTTATAAAAGGTACTTTTTATAAAAGGTACTTTTTATAAAAGGTACTTTTTACAAAAGGTACTTTTTACAAAAGGTACTTTTTATAAAAGGTACTTTTTATAAAAGGTACTTTTTATAAAAGGTACTTTTTATAAACGGTACAGAATTTTCAGAAAGTACTTGTCCAGAATTTTTTATTTCACTAAAGGATCCTACATTCCAAATTCCAACTTGGAATGACCATTATTTTAGTAAATTAAGAAAAGTACCAAAAGTACACTTTTTTACCCATTTTACCCCCGTAGAATCTACATTGGCAAAAACCCAGCAGTAGTGAGTCTTTTTTCCGGGAAGTGAACCGAAACTGCAAATTTCAAGTTTCTAGTACCATTATTCCAAGAGATATAAAAAGTACCAAAAGTACAGTTTTTACCCCCTTAGAATCAACACTGGCAAAAATCCAGCCTTAGTGGATCTATATTCCGGGAGGTGAACATACAGTCCAAATTTCAAGTCTCTATGACCATTATTTCAGGAGATATAAAAAGTACCAAAAGAACAGATTTTTACCCTTTTTACCCCCTTAGAACCAACATTGGCAAAAATCCAGCCTTACTGGATCTGGATTCCATAATGTAAACATACGGTCCAAATTTCAAGTCTCTATGACCATTATTTCAGGAGATATAAAAAGTACCAAAAGTACAGTTTTTTACCCTTTTTACCCCCTTAGAATCAACACTGGCAAAAATCCAGCCTTATGGGATCTATATTCCGGGAGGTGAACATACAGTCCAAATTTCAAGTCTCTACGACCATTATTTCCTGAGATATAAAAAGTACCAAAAGTACAGATTTTTACCCTTTTTACCCCCTTAGAATCAACATTGGCAAAAATCCAGCCTTAGTGGATCTATATTCCGGGAGATAAACCTACAGTCCAAATTTAAAGTCTCTAGCTTCAGCGGGTTGGGCTGGGCGATGATGAATCAGTCAATAAGTCAGTCAGTCAGTCAGTCAGTCAGTCAGTCACGTTACTCTTTTATATATATAGATTTTCGGACTTTGGATCCGTTTTTCGGGAAACACTGGTAAAGGGCATGATTTTGGTCTTGACCGACAATAATTTTCTTACTTGTTTTGAGATATTTAAGTACACAGAAAAAAATTGAAACGAATTGCCATCAACAAAAACTCGGATTCAATAAATTTTTTGATTTAAATTCCTCCAATTAAGAAAATGGTTATACCAATCATCAAATTGTAAGTGATTGATTGAAATTTTTTCAATCAAAAATTTTTTCAATTTTGATCAAAAATGATTGATTTAACAAATGAATTGTAAGGTTATGACAAAATTATCAAAAAATTCATCTTTTTGGATTTCCTATATGTTGCCAACAATAAACAAGTAAGAGTGTTAAATTCGGCTGTGTCGAACCTTTTATACCCTCCAACATGCAAAAAAATAAAAAAAATAAATCAAGGGCGTTTTATTTTTTTGGTTGTCGGTAGTGGTAATGGAAGGGGCAAATTTCCTCTCAACCATGTGTTTAAAAATTCATTCTTATGCACTAAATTTCATTTGCACTAAAGAAATAAAAGTTTATCATAATTAAAAAGATGTTTTTATTCCACGCCCATGGGGGGGGGGGCGAGGGCGTACCGAAAAAACGACATTTTCTAATTCTCAGGGTCCAAGTGCAGAACTGTGAACTTCTTGTTGCATAAAAATGTTGCATTTGTTAAACGAAAACACAAAAAATAATGTAAAAATATGATATTTTTCAGAGGTTGGTTTAGTTCTTCAAGGGGGAACTTTTTTCCCCCTGGCTCATTTATGAACTTAACCTGCCTAGGGAAAAAAGACATATTCGTGCCAAATCTCGGGAGTCTAACTCTATTATTTTGGACTGTATCGTGTTAACTACAGACGGACGGACGGACGGACGGACATCGCTAGAATGTCTTAGAATCGATCACTGATCATAAATATATATACTTTATGGGGTCCTAGACCGATATTTTGATGCGTTACACACGGAATGACAAAGTTAGTATACCCCGATACTGTAGTTGGAGGGTATAAAAAAGTAAAACCCGATTATTTTATATTTTTTTTGAATTAATCTATTCTATTAGCGCGTTGGACTACTAGCCAGCAAGCCTGGGTTCGATTCTCAGCTCAGGCAGAACAACATTTTTTTCAGATATTTATTAGTTTCTATTTATAACTAATATCTATCGCAGCACCCTCCTTCGTTGATAAATAGCACTAAAAACGTCAACGAAGTAAAATAATCAAATAATGGCTATAAACACAGCTTCAAAAATAATTCGCCAGATCAATAACAGATGGCGATGCAACAACTGTACTCAAAATTATTAACACGCGCAATTACAGTGTTGCCATACTGAAGACCTTTTATCTTTCAAATCTTTTATCTCTCTTCTATCCCCTATCCGAAAGAAGCATCACGGTTACATTGGTAATTGATAGGCAGCATTGCCTGAGTGTTGCTTCTTTTAAAAAAAAATAAAAAAATAAAAAATTCTGGTATGTTGAAAATTAGCTGTTCGACAGCTAAAGAAAATAACAAAAATTTCAATCAAAACATTGATTGACTCATTTAAGTTTTATTGATCAATAGATTTAACTGAAAATTTTTAGCCAGTAATTTTTTGTGTGTAATGAGTTCAATTTTCACCTGTCACGTGATTAGCATTTTAAGACATGCTAGTGATATGTCTAGTTGTCAGCAGTCACGAGATAGGTAATTTCGTCTTGACCTTTTTCCTGCTGGGTAACTACGAAAAAACATTTATGTATATCGTTTAATTTGCAGTCAATTTAAAAAATTGCACAATTATTAAATTCGGTTCACTTAAAAAAAAAATATTCATTCCTTAATTTATCATGAATAAATATTTATTTTAAATTCGTAGTGTTGTTTTTTATCTTTAGTTGTACGGTAGTACAATATTTACATACATTTATATATTTTCCCAAACGCCAATTAAATAAACAAAAGGTGTTGAAATGTCAAGTGTTTTTAATCAATAGTCAAAATCATGAACATTTTCACGAACATGTATGCTTTCACTACTTAAATCTCCACAATCACCCCCTCCCTAAAAAAAATCGTTGAACCCCCTTTACATGACTTTGGATTTTTTTTGTTTATAACATGTAACAACATGCAAATTAATGCTCTACCAGTCTGGTTTTTATGTGTTTGGCCAATCATTCATTTATTCTTCCATCCGTCCGTTCGTCCGTCCATTCTGTCCACCATATCAAATTAACTCCGGTTTTTGTGTTTTTTGGTTTTATGATGACATAAAGGGTTGGTTGCATGCTTTTGGTTTGTAATCTTTCAATAGGCTTGGACGCCTGCCGTCTGCCTTAGAGCCTTGAAAATATTTTTAACTTTATGCACTTGAAATTTTGTGTGTTGCACTTTTGGTAGACTTTGCATGTGAGTGTTGCCATGTTACAATATTAGTACCGTATCGTCCGTTTCGTTTTAATTAATTTTTTTACACGGTGCATTAGCATGCAAAACCATGTCTTATTTTGCTTGCAGTATTTTATGGACAATACAGTAAATTGGTTACGTTTTGACAATAAAAGGATGATGGCGCTGATGATGATGTTGTGTATATAAATTGTATTGTTTGTTTAATAAATTTTATTGCTATAAATTTTTGTCAAAATTGTCTGAATTTTTGTGGTCATAGACAGTTTTTTTTAATAAAAAACGAAGCTTTTAATTGTTTTCTACCCTCCACGAACTAGACATGTGTCAAAATTTCTGTCAAGTTTGAATATATGATTTTTTATACAAAAACACCCGTGATTCGAATATTGGAGGAATGTGATTAATATAAAGGACACTACACCATTTTCAATTGTAATTTGCAAAGAAACAATTAAAAATTTAAGACATAATTTTATGTTTGAAGATTCCATTTGATATTTGAAAACTACACTTGAAATTTGAAGGTTAGGTTAGATGGGCGTCCGCCAATTTGTGAATTCACTCGGTGGGCCATAAAGCCCATTGCGATTCCCTTAATTGTTGTAACTTTCCCTCTGATTCAAAGTCCTACTTCATAAACTACCCAATTTCCTAAAATATTTTGCTAGAGACTTCAATGAAAAATCGTTTAAGCAAACCAGTAGTGCGATTCAGTAAATTTTTTAACGAAATTATCGATATCGTTAACTAACGAGCATTGTCGGTTGACTTAACGAATATGTGATTCTATAAATTTTTCAATTAACGACAAGAATTAACGACAAAAATAGTTAATTTGAAAATTGTAGTAAATTTATTTTGAAATTGTATTGAGAACCGAAAAATTTCGTTAACTTTAACTTCAAAAAATTTTTTGTTGATAAGTTAACGATTTTCAATAACGACAAAATTCGGTAGAAAAATGTTATAGAATCGCTTTTAAAGACAATTGTCGATAATTAACGATTTTTGGCAATATAACTACCGATTTTTGACGTTAAAAATTTAGAGAGTTTCGCTACAGGTCATCGAAAAATCGTTGCCCCAAATGCTTAAGGCGGAGCTTCATCGGACCCGGATATTCACGAAACAACTGCTTTACGGACTGCTGTCGTCCGCCTCGCCACTTCTTCTACAATAGCCCCTAACAGTGATTCCCATACCCACGCCCATTTGCTCCATTAAACAGTGTCTTGTTAGTACCCCCACTAATAGGCTAACCTTCCGTTTACCAAAAGTAAGAATACTTTTTGTCCTCTTAGGATTTGACAGTAGCCACAGGGTTCGTGATATCCTGCACTTAGTCAGCGATATCCATCAATCCTTCATTCCATTCTCTGATATCCTATCAATTTGGTTCCTCAATACTACTATAGGAACCGCTATGTCAGATTCAACCAATTCCCCAACTGATTTAGAGCTAGCTCGCTCAAATTCATCAGCCAATTCCTTCCCAGCGACCACACTATGTCCATGGACCCAGATTAGCTTGACTGTCTGCTGGCCGATTCGACAAAGGGATTGTATTCAGTTTCTAATAATTCCTGATTTTACTGTGCTTGATTCTAAGGTCCTCAAAGCTGCAAGACTATCTACAAAAATGTTAATGGCACAAGGACGTTGGTCCCATGTTATAATCATCTGCGCGGCTTTACTAATTGCAAGTGCCCCAGTCTGGAAAACATTACACTTGTCCGGAAGTTTCAATGAGGCCCCGATTTCGAGGCATTCAGAGTCTACTCCCGAACCCGTAATCATCTCCATCTTCAGTCCGTTCGTAAATATTGAGATCGCATTGTCTGTTTTTACAGAGTTTTCCGCCCAGCCTTCCCTAGTTGGTATTTGAACTTCGAGGGTTCTGTCGTAGTTCGTCTGCGGTGAGATATTGTCGGTTTTCTGTTCCAGTTCTGTTCCGCCCACCGTACTTTGGACGAGTGTCCTCATGAGCGATTAAGCATTTGCGACTCTATTAGTCTTAGAGCCGTTTTTGATGCACCAGTGATACACTCACACGACAGTCGTTATACCTTCTGTATGTTGCAGAGGTATAATTTCATATCCACTGCACTCCACCAAACAAGGGCACCATAGGTAGGCTGACCATTCGTACTGATTTGATCAGTACATGTACTGATTTTTGATCACGTGTACTGATCAAAAAACGTTGTACTGATTTGTACTGATTTTTGAAAATACGTACTGATTGTACTGATTTTTGAACATTTCGATATAAAAAATAATTTTATTCGAAAATTCTGTAAAAAAACTTGAATTTCCATAATATAAGTCGTCAGAGTTGTTTTTAATAACTTTAGTATGAAAATGAGATAATTTATAATGAATTTATTCTAAGGAGATTAGAGTTCCTGAATCAAGAGGTTCCTTAACGCAAAAATGAATCTGAGCATGAAGTTCTTTTGATTTTCCTAAATTTATATGAAAATGCGCACAGATTCTTTGAGGTTTTCTTTAACGAAAAGCTCAATGGGCTGATGGATTTTTTTATATTTTTAGAAAGATGATGTAAATTGCATGAATTCAAATGATTCTGAGATCTTAGATAAGGTAATGTCATCAGAGCTTATTCGAAAAAGAGCTCAGAAAATCAGGGACTTCAAAAAAACACGTGCTTATTAGCTGTGAAGTTTTCTAACTGGAAAAGTTGTCAAAACTTACGAAAAAAAAGTCTTAAAAGTCTTCGCGATTTTCTTATTCTCAAAACCTGTGGAATTTTGTTATATTTTCTGCTCTGAAACGATCAAAACATTCAAATGAAGTCGTTTAAAGTCAACTAAATTTTCTGCAAAATCACGACAGTTGTTTTTTAACAGTTGTTTTTTTGCAGTTGTTTTTTGCAGTTGTTTTTAACAGTTGTTTTTCTTCAAAAGTTAGTTTAACCGACATTTTTTGAGTGTTGAAAAAACATCAGTGTTTTCTCATATAAAAAATTTTTAGAGAGTTATTTCTAGAAAAAAAAACATAAAAACTTGGGCGTACTGATTTAGGCTCAGAAAAAAATGGTCACCCTAACCATAGGTAAGTATGGGTGTAATTACACTGTGGTACAAATTCAGGTTAGCAAAAGTTAGGTCGATTCTGAGAGTGATGGGTGAAAATAGAGGCTAAATTAGGAGACCCGTATCGCGGCGTTTGTTTATGTTAGTTCGAATTTTTTTTAATCGACCTTCGAACTTTGCAGTCAAATGCCGATTTTCAGCATAATGTTTATATGTTTTTTTTTGGCTATAACTCGTCGACTAATTGATATTTTTTCAATCTGTTAAAGCCAAATTATTGCTAAAGACCTGCCCAACAATTAAAATTTTTTTAAAAGAATTGATTAAGAAAATGTTTGTGGTTATCGCACATTACATCCAGTTGATAATATACGGTTTAAGACTTCACCTTCTTCCGATAGTTCTTCTACGGGTGTAAAAAGAACAGAACTACTTTTTCATTCTTTCGTATGTATTTTTTTTTCCAAGAATAAGTTAAAATTCTAAATTAACAATTAGATTGCTAATTTAGGAGAACAAAACTCTCTATCCTAGCCCTGTTTGTGAACAAGACGATTTTGGTAATGGCGAAATTAACTCATACCGTTGTCCTTTGCACACGTCGAGAGTATCATGTCGCTGACTCCTTACTTTTGATTAGGATCACAACGTCATCAGCGAAGGCAACCACCTTGATACCCATTCCGTTGAATGACTCGATGATCTTATTTATTTCAAGATTCCACAGAAGGGGAGAGATCACTCCTTCTTGTGAAGTACATGCTTTTCAGCATGTTGCCCATACACAGAGTAATCTGTATGTCCGTATCAGTATTTTGTAGGGAAATAAGTATGGATGATATTTTGGCATTGTTGAACGCACCTTCCACGTCCAAGAATGATGCCAAAATATACTAGTTTGTGTGAAGATTATCCTCAATCAAGCCGACAAAATCACTTAAAGACGTCTCAACAGACCTACCCTTAGGATAGGAGTGTTCTACACAGAAAAAAAATAAAAAAAATATTTAATTAAAAAATTCGTAGATTTAATTAAAAAATTAATTAAATCCGGACCAATCACTAAAATGCGCAAATAAATTAAAAATATTTGTATGTCGTTAATTAAAAATAAATGGATATTTATTTAATTAAAAACTTAATACTATAAATTAAAAAATTTAATTAAAATTTAAAAGAAAAAATAATTAAAATTTTAATTGTATAAATTAAAAAATTAATTAAAAATATTACATTAAAAAAAATAATAATTTGTAAAAACATTCTTTTTGAATAAAATAGTTAAAAAAAAAAATATTTTTTTTCAAACTTTACCAAATTTATTTATGCCGTAAAGACATAGTCAGTGAGATGATTTTATAAAGTTGATTATAAACCTTTCATATACATACACATAAAACTATAAACAAAATGAGAATTCAAAAACCTATGTGAAAAATAAAAAAAACTTTCAACTTTTTATACTGATGTATTTTTTTTGTATGTAAAACAATGCAAGAGAAAAACACACACTCGCTCACACACGGAAAACAAAACAAAAAAAAATAAGTTAAGCTAGAAATTTAATTAAACTTTTAATTATATAAATTAAATACTTAAATAATATTAAATTTAAAAACAATTAAAATATTAATTAAAATAAAGTTAAAAATTTAATTAAACAATTAATTATATTAATTAAAAGTTTAATTAATATTAAATTAAAAAACAATTAAAATTTTAATTAAAATAAAATATACGATATTATTTTCTGTGTACCATTCTATCTAATGTTTTCAATAAAAACAATGACAGACTGATAGATCTGTAATCCTTTGCGGTATTGTGGTTTATCTTGACCGCTTTTGGATAAAGATCACTTTTACCTCGAAGGGTATATACCCCGATGCCAGACTGCCCATAAAAGTACGCAGCAGCCATGGCATGATTATCCCGAGGGACTCCTATACCGTAAAAATCCCATCAGGCCATGCCGATTTGTAGGACTTGAAAGAACAGACCGCCACTGTTATCTTAAGTTCGTCTACTATTATTCTGATGAGTTCATTTGAAGGAATTGCAGTGCGTGAAATGAGTAACCATCAGAAGTTCAATGATTTCAAGACTGCTTTCTGCGAAAGATCCAACTGGCTTATTTTGATAAGTTGTTACACTGGGATCTTTGGAAAGAACTTTACGTAGTCTAGCCGCCTTCGTAGTTCCCTCCAATTCTCCACTGAAGATGAACGAAGAATCTCTATTCGGCTTACTGGTTTCTGTCTTAAAGCTGAGACGATAATTCTCCCAGTCTTTCGTCGTATTATCTTTCTTTGCCTTATTGAAGAGTGAAATTTGATAATTTGCTCATGAGAGTACACTTGTATCATTATTAACAGAGATGCCAACTATTTGAGAGAAAAACGCGCACAAAAATTTTATAAACGGGTAAAAACGCGTAATTTTGTTTGAAAAAAAGGGTAAAAAAGCACTGACTGTTTTTGTAATTAGATAAAAAAGTAAAAAAATAATTTTTTCATTCAAACAAAATTTTTGATAAGTTTGTTGGTTAAAATTTTGAGCAACGGATATAAATCGTTTTACAATTTTACACACACAAAAAAAATTAAAAAAATTGTGCCAGTTTTTGGTTTAATTATAACCTATAAAGTGTTTTTGGATAACTTACCAAAGATTTTGCTTTAAAAAACTTAGGTAAACTATTGAAAACCACTTTATAGGTTGTATTATCCCCAAAACGTACACAATTTTTTTAATTTTTTTGTGTGCATGGTCTGCATTTTCCGCTTCAAAAGCCAAATTTAGTCTTTGAACTTCACCCAGAACAGAATTTAAATATTAAACCAAAATAAAAAAAACCCTACAAGGAATGTTTTTATATTATTTTTATATTTTAGGCGTCTAGCTCTTAGTTTGAACTGCATACTGCTTTTCACAGACAGACGGACTTTCAAAAAATGTCTTTGAATCGTTCATAAATCAATAAAATGTATACTTTGTGGAGTCTCCGACTAATATTTCGATGCGTTACACTCGAAATAACAAAGAAAGTATTCCGCCATACTTTGTTTGGAGGTTATACAAATTAATTTTAAAAAGCACTAAAAGCACCAACTGAAAATTCAAAAAGCACCTAGTTAGTGCGTTTTTCTTATTTGGCACTAGGCCAAAAATTTTCGCGTTTTGACACATCAAAAAGCATTAGATCTAGCGCGAAAAGCACTAAGTTGGCATCCCTGATTATTTATATTATTTTTATATCCGCGGGAAAATGCAATTTTTGTATCTCCTTGGTTCGAACTTCTTCTTGCATAAAAATGTTTCATATCTTTAAGAAAAGTGAAAAAAACCTATAAGAAATGTGTTTTTTTAAAGAGGACTTTAATTTTTCAGAGGGGACCGTGTTTTGCCCTTAATAGATGTTTTTCATTAACGATCTTAACCTGCCAATGACCGTAAGTCATATTTGTCCCTAGTGGTCTAGCTCTTTTAATTCGTGATACATGCAGAGAGACGGACGGATATCGTTAGAATGTCTTAGAATCTATCAAGGATCCACAATAACTATACTTTAGATGCAGTACACACGAAATTACAAGTAGTATACCCTATTAATGTGGCATTAAAAAAGTAGATTTTTGTAAACTACGCCTTTTCCAATTGAAATTCAGAAAAGATCAATTGTAATTCAGAAATCACAATTGAAATTCAGAAATCCCAATTGAAATTCAGAATAGCCCAATTGAAATTCAGAAATCATAATTGAAATTCAGAAAAGCCCAATTGAAATTCAGAAATCACAATTGAAATTCAGAAAAGCACAATTGAAATTCAGAAATCACAATTGAAATTCAGAAAAGCCCAATTGAAATTCAGAAAAGCACAATTGAAATTCAGAAAATCACAATTGAAATTCAGAAAAGCACAATTGAAATTCAGAAAAGCCCAATTGAAATTCAGAAAAGCACAATTGAAATTCAGAAATCGTAATTGAAATTCAGAAAAGCCCAATTGAAATTCAGAAAAGATCAATTGAAATTCAGAAATCGTAATTGAAATTCAGAAAATCACAATTGAAATTCAGAAAAGCACAATTGAAATTCAGAAAAGCACAATTGAAATTCAGAAAAGCACAATTGAAATTCAGAAATCGTAATTGAAATTCAGAAAAGCCCAATTGAAATTCAGAAAATCACAATTGAAATTCAGAAAATCACAATTGAAATTCAGAAAAGCCCAATTGAAATTCAGAAAAACACAATTGAAATTCAGAAAAACGCAATTGAAATTCAGAAAAGCCCAATTGAAATTCAGAAAAGCACAATTGAAATTCAGAAAAGCACAATTGAAATTCAGAAAAGCCCAATTGAAATTCAAAAATCGTAATTGAAATTCAGAAAAGCCCAATTGAAATTCAGAAAATCACAATTGAAATTCAGAAAATCACAATTGAAATTCAGAAAAGCCCAATTGAAATTCAGAAAAACACAATTGAAATTCAGAAAAGCACAATTGAAATTCAGAAAAGCACAATTGAAATTCAGAAAAGCACAATTGAAATTCAGAAAATCACAATTGAAATTCAGAAAAGCCCAATTGAAATTCAGAAAACCACAATTGAAATTCAGAAAAGCCCAATTGAAATTCAGAAATCGTAATTGAAATTCGGAAAAGCACAATTGAAATTCAGAAAAGCCCAATTGAAATTCAGAAAAGATCAATTGAAATTCAGAAAATCACAATTGAAATTCAGAAAAGCCCAATTGAAATTCAGAAATCACAATTGAAATTCAGAAATCACAATTGAAATTCAGAAAATGTAAACAAACCAATTATTAGTCACCACTACAAACATAGACACATTATGCAAATGCAGTACAGAGATGTGTATATGAGAGTATCTAACTTTATTCTCTTGCTACGTATTGTAGAGAGCAGACAGGCAATACACTCATAAAATGCTTAAGGTAACATCAAGTGAAACTGACTTTTTATTATTTTTCTTTAAAACTAATTTTTCATTAATGCATTTGTCAAGGTAGAGTAAATATTTTTGTTCACTATATTAATTAATTTACAAAAAATAATAAAAATTCTGTTAAACTAAATTTTACCTACAACATTCTATGAGTGTATTATTGTCTGTCTGCTCTCTACAATACGTAGCAAGAGAATAAAGTTAAATACTCTCATAGTTGTACAGCATTTGTTTAATGTGTATATGTAGTGGTGACTCATAATTGGTTTGTTTACATTTTCTGAATTTCAATTGTGATTTCTGAATTTCAATTGGGCTTTTCTGAATTTCAATTGTGATTTTCTGAATTTCAATTGTGCTTTTCTGAATTTCAATTGGGCTTTTCTGAATTTCAATTGTGCTTTTCTGAATTTCAATTGTGCTTTTCTGAATTTCAATTACGATTTCTGAATTTCAATTGGGCTTTTCTGAATTTCAATTGTGATTTTCTGAATTTCAATTGGGCTTTTCTGAATTTCAATTGTGCTTTTCTGAATTTCAATTGGGATTTTCTGAATTTCAATTGTGCTTTTCTGAATTTCAATTGGGCTTTTCTGAATTTCAATTGTGATTTTCTGAATTTCAATTGTGATTTTCTGAATTTCAATTGGGCTTTTCTGAATTTCAATTACGATTTCTGAATTTCAATTGGGCTTTTCTGAATTTCAATTGTGATTTTCTGAATTTCAATTGTGCTTTTCTGAATTTCAATTGTGCTTTTCTGAATTTCAATTGTGCTTTTCTGAATTTCAATTGTGCTTTTCTGAATTTCAATTGTGATTTTCTGAATTTCAATTGTGATTTTCTGAATTTCAATTGTGCTTTTCTGAATTTCAATTGGGCTTTTCTGAATTTCAATTACGATTTCTGAATTTCAATTGGGCTTTTCTGAATTTCAATTGTGATTTTCTGAATTTCAATTGTGGTTTTCTGAATTTCAATTGTGCTTTTCTGAATTTCAATTGGGCTTTTCTGAATTTCAATTACGATTTCTGAATTTCAATTGGGCTTTTCTGAATTTCAATTGTGATTTTCTGAATTTCAATTGTGCTTTTCTGAATTTCAATTGGGCTTTTCTGAATTTCAATTGTGCTTTTCTGAATTTCAATTGATCTTTTCTGAATTTCAATTGGGCTTTTCTGAATTTCAATTGTGATTTCTGAATTTCAATTGGGCTTTTCTGAATTTCAATTGTGATTTCTGAATTTCAATTGGGTTTTTCTGAATTTCAATTGTGATTTCTGAATTTCAATTAGGCTTTTCTGAATTTCAATTATGATTTCTGAATTTCAATTGTGCTTTTCTGAATTTCAATTGGGATTTCTGAATTACAATTGATCTTTTCTGAATTTCAATTGGAAAAGGTGTAGTGTAATTTGAATTTAATTTACATTGAAACCTAATATAGGATGCATATTTAAAGTGTATTGTAAATGTTTTATTAAAATTAAGAAGGAAGTAGGAAGTAAACGAGTTGGTAAAAGTCATTGTCTACATAAATGATTAAATGACTTTTTTTCTCTACATCTTTGTTATAATAATGATACTATGATGACTACACTACTATTACTACAACTATGTATGGATTGGGTTAAGATGGTGCTAACTACGAGCGTAGAAAATTGGAAATTAAAAGTGTTGGCTGTGCATAGTGATGCAACTCTCTGTAAACAACGTAAACTTAAATGCAACAATGTTGCAAGATTACATAGGAAAATACTAAGAGGATGAAATATATTTTTTTTGCCAATCTAAAGGCTGAGTTAGGCACCCGTAACCTTAAACTAGCGTAGCGTAGAGAGTTTTTCGTTATATGAGAACAAATGAGAGCAGTTATTCTTCTTTGCAGACGTCTACGTGATTTTCTATTTGATTTTGATCGCTACGCTACGCTAGTTTACGGTTACGGGTGCCTAATTCAGCCTTAAGTAAAACCAGCTGTAAGAAGTTATAGCAGAATATGGAGGATTGGCTTTTAAAGAAGTTTAACAAAATTCTAGCCATATTTTATAATTAAACAATTTTAATAAATTCTAAGACAGGTTATTAAAAGATTATAATGTTGGAAAGTAATGATGGAGTGAAATTATTAGTAGTGATCACTGTTGTTTGAAAAATTTACAACAATTTAAAGACGATTTAGCAATGCCCGTGTGTCTGCTGAAATTTCGACAAATTTTGAAAGACAACTTGGATGCTGCGGACGCGTGGCATATATAGTTGTAATATAAAATTTTCAGCGAAATCGATTCAGTGGTTAAGAAGTTATCAGGAAAACAGTGAATTTTAGAAAAGTTCGCCTGAAGTTGAAAAACACGCTTAGAAAGACATTGACAAACCACAAAAGCATTTTATACAGTCATTCAAAAAAAAAAAAAAATACACATAAAAAAGTTACACAAAAATAATTACACCAAGAAAAAGTATAAAAATTTTTTACTCGAAAAGCTTTATGCGGAACTCTTTACTTTTTTTCTACAAAAATTACCAAAAAAACTTTTTTTTTCAAAATATAATTTTTCTAGTCAAAATTCCCTCCAAAATAGCAAAAAGAATTAAAACAAGTAGAAAAGTTAAATTCGACTTGGGCGAATCTGTGAATACCCTCCACAATGCCCTTTTTAAAGGATAGTAACTTTTCTAACGTTATTTTGAGTAAAAAACTTTTTTTTGTCATTTTTGTAAAAAATTACTAATATTTTTTTAATGGAAACTTTTTTTCGAGTATAAATATTTTTTATTGTAAAACTACTTTTAGATGACAAAAATACTTTGTAAAGTAATTTTGTGGTTAACCAATGTTAGCCACAAAATGCATGTTTTTAAAGCTCGGTTTTTTTCAACACGTGATTTAAGATGAAACCAATCTGAAATTCACGGTTTTGCTAATAACTTTTGATCACTGGACCGATTTGGAAGAAGTTCAACAGGAGCCAGACCAGGGGAACGATGAATATATATTCCAAGCTTCAGCATCAGAATTGTCTTTCAAAAGTTAGCGTGTTTTTTATGTCGTAAATTCTCGAAAAACCCTCGTTGTAATTCTTTTGCTTTTAACTTTAGAACCACTGGACCGATTTCGTTGAATTGCAATACCAAGCTGACCAGGTAAATGACCAATATATATGCCAAATTTCAGGAGCCTCCGTAAAGTCTTCTAAAACTTATCGTGATTTCAACAGACAGACGGACGGAAACCGCTAGATTGTCTTAGAATTGATCGAGGATCATGAATATATATACTTTATGGGGTCCTAGACCAATATTTCGAGGTGTTACAAACGGAATGACGAACTTATATATACCCACTATCACTAGAGTAGAGGGTATAAAACAAGTTAGGCGCCACAAATGGCTAGGTACGATTTCCACCAACGGGACAATGGTCACTGTTTCCCGTTCTCGACTATGTAAAATTCAATAAATTAACCCATTTTGATCCTCTGTTCAATTTTTCGAACAGTAGAGAACACCTTTTTCAAAAAAATATTTATGTATGAAAGAGCTGGAATTTCGGGTAAATGTGGTTATAAATGTTAAGTCTCATCTTTCTGCAATTAAAAAAAAATATACCCGCTTGACCACCGCAATTTATATGTCCATTAAATACAATGAAAATCAGCACAGAAATTGTTTCAAGCAAAAACGAAAATTTGGCTTTAAATTTTTTTTGACTAATTTAAAATTTTTCTAGATTTAATTTATTATCAAATTTCCATAATTTGAATTATTTTGAAACTATTTACTTTGAAAGTAATGAAATAAATTAATAAAATAGCAAATAAATCCAAATATTAAAATTGCATAAAAAGTTGGAATGCAGGCTTTTCTGGGAAAACGGCACATTGAAAATTTTTTTTTGAGATCAGCGGGTGCTAATTACCTTAAAAAAGTACCTTTTCCCAAAAAATAAAAATAAAATTGAATCTTGGTCCAAAATGGGTTAATAAAATAAAAAATGTAAAGGGATGTGTTTATTTATTGTGGAGTCGGCAGGGGTCGTTGGGGGTCAACTTCCCCTCGCGATAGATGTTACCGAATCAATTTATTATGATTTTTGAACCTAAATAATACAACTTAATCATTATATTCAACTTTTAAGGTGGTCCCAATACAATTTTTCTTATTTTTTATAAATTTGTTTTATTTAATCAGCTTTTACCGGTCCAATGGTGCGTCCTTGAGGGGTCATTTGTGAGACTGACCACCATTTATTTTTACCCTCCAACCTTTTTTCAAAACATACGCCCTATCTCCACTCCCTAAGTGGGCTTCCATACAAATTAAAGTTCTAGCAAATTTTCCATTTAAAAAATTTTAATTTAAAATTATTTAAATGGAAGCCCACTTGGGGAGCGGAGATAGGGCGTAGGTATTTTTTTGAAAAAATGTTCGCTCTTACATTTCACTCAAATTAAAAAAAAAACGTCATTTTGTATAGGAGCCCCCTTAGAAATTGTTAAGCTGTAAAAATAAATGGGGGTCGGTCTTGCTATTGACCCCTCAACGACGGACCTTGGAGCAATAGAAATGATTTTAAGATTGGAAAATTACAATAATTTTTTTTTTTTTCAAAAAATTTTAAAAAATAGTAATAATAGGCCTTTTTTGTTGGCAAACTTTGATTGTTAGCATGCATCAAAACGAAAAAACGACACGTTAACTTCTATAAATTTCTCAATTTAATTTAGCATCGTTTGGAATAGTTTTTTAAAATATTACACATTTTCGATGAAATATTAATAAAATTGGCTTATTAAATGCAATTTAGCGTGAAAGAAACACAAAAACATTTATCTTTTTTATTAATACCAAAGAGAGCCATTAACAATAAGAGAATCATTCACAATGTATGAAAGTTAATATTTAACTTCTAAAATTTTGTGCGTTAACACTGACTTGAACTTTGTGTGGTAGAACAGTGATAATTATGCCAACAAAATACGCCTAATGTTTTTTATACCCACGACTTAACATTTCTTTGGAACAAACTAATACCCTATCTCCACTCCCTAAGTAGGCTCCCATACAAAATTACATTTTTATAAAATTTGCTCCAACTGTTATTTGTATGGGAGCCTACTAAGGGAGTGGAGATAGGGCGTAGGTATGTTTTGAAAAAATGTTGTAGGGTAAAAATAAATGGGGGTCGGTCTCACTAATGACCCCTCTCGGACGCACCATTGGACCGGTAGAAGCTGATTAAATAAAACAAATTTACAAAAAATAAAAAAAATTGTATGGGGACCGCCTTAACAGTTAAAGATAGAGGGTAGGTGTGTTCAGAGAAAATGTATGGACGAAAAAAATATTGTGGGTCGGTCATACATTTTGTTGCTCTAAGGGCACTATTAGGGCAGTTAGAGCGGTTGGAACAAATTTTAAAAAATGTCGTTTTGTGTGGGAGCCCCCTTAGAAATTGGAGATAGGGTATTAGTTTGTTCCAAAGAAATGTTAAGACGTAAAAATTAATGGGGGTCGGTCTTATAAAGGACCCCTCTATGACGCACCATTGGAGCAGTAGAAATGATTTTAAGATTGGAAAATTACAATAAAATTTTTTCAAAAAATTTTAACAAATAGTAATAATCGTTATCCCACGATCGTCCTGGGCAAAAAATTTGTAGAATTGATAGAAGTTTTACACAAAAAAATTAGAAAAAAATCGAAGAGTACAAACAGTTTCAAAAATGAGATTTAAATTTTAAAACTTAAAAATCGCATACTAGAGCGCTTTTAAGAATTATTTGGGATTTTTTTTTAGAAAGTACTTAGAAAAACAAAAATTTTGAAAAAAAAAAATTTGAAATTTGGACCATTATTGAAGAAGTTATGATTAAAAGAAGTTTGAGTAAAGGAACAAACTACCAATTTTTAAAAATTCGATATCTTTTGAACGGGTCATCAAAAAAATCTGAAAATTTACCACGAAGGAGTTTTCGAAGGGTACTAAAAACTGTAAGCAAATTGGGAAAATCTAAAAAAAAAGTTTTTCAAAGTGTCCGATTTCACATGGAATGCCCCATATATTATTGATCTATGATCGATTCTAAGTCGTTCTATGAATGTCCGTCCGTCCGTCTGTATAAAACACGATTCAGTCCAAAATAAAAGAGCTGGACCCCTGAAAATTGGCAAGAATATGTCTTATGTTCATAGGCCGGTTAAGTTCGGAAATGGGCAAAATCGAGCCAGGAGGAAAAAAGTTCCCCCTTAACGAACTAAAAAAACCTCTTAAAAAACGACATTTTTACATATTTTTTTTGGCATTTTTGTTAAACAAATGTAACCTTTTTATGTCAGAAGGGGTTTAAACTCATGCACTTAGACCCAGGGGGCTGGAAAATTTAGTTTTTTTCTGCCCGATCCCTTTTGTGGGCGTGGTTTTAAAAAATCATCAAAATAATGAGAAAATGGTATTACTAAATTGCAACAAGCATAATAAATAAATTAGTTAACATGTATCGCGATGGGGAACGTATTTTAAAAAAACCTGTTATAATTAAGTGAAACCCCCATTTAATATCCCCAAAGTCTTTGGCTGAACACCTCTCCCAGAAAAAAGTCCCTGCCTTTTTTTTAGCTTTTTTATATGGTGGAGGGTATCAAAAATTCGTCCCATCCAAATTTTACACTCCCAGTTGTTTTTACTTGTTTATTTCTGCATTTTTTCCCGTCCGAAGCTTGTTTTATTATTTTGTTTGAGTTTCAAGAATATTTTTTCATACAAAAACTTCTTAAGAATTTGCTAAATTTTTATCTAAGATTTTTGCCACGATTACACTTAATGTTTTAAATTTTTTTGTACAGCTAAGAAATTAATTAAATTTATTTTATCTTTCTTTTTTTAAAACAAAAAAAATCTTTAAAATTTTTATAGATTGTTAACAACATCTGTGCTACATATGTGTGATATTTATTTATTTCACAAAATATGATGATGACACAACAATGATAAGAAGGTAAAACCAACACTCATCGTAGTAGTCCCCAAACAAAAAACCACCCCTTTCTTTGTCCTTCTGTTCCCCCTTGTATCTAAATCCTGAAAAAAAAACTTCATAATCCCCTATTGGGTTATTGTGTAAAAGAAAACTCATCATATCCAGACACCATCTATTCATTCACATGATGATAATAAAAAGCAACAAACGATAACTGTGGGATAGGGGGGGAAGGAAACATCTTCAATGGAATACATAAACATCATTAGTAACGATACTTTAACGTGGCCTCACATTGAATCATATTTTTTTTCTCTTCCGTTTTGAATAAAAATTATAACATGGAGTTAGTTTTCTTTAAAAAAAATGTTTGTACATATTTTTCTTAAAGCATAAATTCATGTTTTTTGAGGAAAAAAGCGAAAAACTTCAATTGAATTTATAAGCAAAAGAAATTTTTCTTTAGCAATGTTGGGGAATAAAATAAGAAAACGTAAATCAAGAGTAACGCATACACAGAAAATAATATCGTATATTTTATTTTAATTAAAATTTTAATTGTTTTTTAATTTAATATTAATTAAACTTTTAATTAATATAATTAATTGTTTAATTAAATTTTTAACTTTATTTTAATTAATATTTTAATTGTTTTCAAATCTAATATTAATTAAGTATTTAATTTATATAATTAAATGTTTAATTAAATTTCTAGCTTTACTTATTTTTTTTTGTTTTGTTTTCCGTGTGTGTGCGAGATTGTGTTTTTCTCTTGCTTGTATTACATACAAAAAAAATACATAAGTATAAAAAGTTTGTTGAAAGTTTTTTTTATTTTCCACATAGGTTTTTGAATTCTCATTTTGTTTATAGTTTTATGTGTATGAATATGAAAGGTTTATAATCAACTTTATAAAATCATCTCACTGACTATGTCTTTACGGCATAAATAAATTTGGTAAAGTTTGAAGAAATATTTTTTTTTAACTATTTTGTTCAAAAAGAATGTTTTTACAAATTATTTTTTTTTTTTAATAAAATATTTTTAATTAATTTTTTTAATTTATACAATTAAAATTTTAATTATTTTTTTTTTTAATTTTAATTAAATTTTTTAATTTATAGTATTAAGTTTTTAATTAAATAAATATCCATTTATTTTTAATTAACGACATACAAATATTTTTAATTTATTTGCGCATTTTAGTGATTGGTCCGGATTTAATTAATTTTTTAATTAAATCTACGAATTTTTTAATTAAATATTTTTTTTATTTTTTTCTGTGTATTATACCATAAAGACTGAATTATTTTTACCCTTAAAATTATTTGTTGTCTTTAGTGAAGAAGGAAAATACATTTTGTAGGAAAATAAACAGTGTTTTCGAAACATGAAAAAAGGAAAAATTTTAAAAATAAAAATTTTCCCCACTTCATTATATACAAAAGTGAAAGAAACCCTCTTCAAAATATCACAAAGAATTTCTGAATTCGGTGAATTTCTTTCGGACTTTTTCAGAATTCTAATTAAACTTTTCTGAATTTTTATTGGGCTTTTTGAAATTTCAATTCTATTTATTATTTGAGTTGAGACTGTAAAAAATACTAAAAAAATTAGTTTTTCTTGACCCTTGTACAGAGCTTGAGAAAAAATGTTCATTGAAAATTAATTAGAGCCAAATCCGATGATTTTAAACGCAGCGCCTTTTGGTCAAAGTTTTTTTTTTTAGAAAATGTTCACTAAATACTCTAAAGTTGGATCGAATTATTTTAAGATAAAAGTTTGTCGTAGGCTCTATAGAATAGTCAATGGAAATTTTATTTAAAAACTTTCTTGATTATTGGAAAAAAATCTGTAATTTTTGGGAAATTTTTGACAAAGTTCAAATTGCGGTATCTCGAAGACCGCTTGACCAATTTAAGAATTTTTTAATATTTGTGTTTAGCATGCAAAACTATAATAAAAATACTGTATCGGAAGATAACACATTTTTTTATTTTTTAAAAATCCAAAATTTTGGTAGAAATTTTTCAAAAATACGAAACTGATTTGGCTCAAATTAAGTTTAAATGAAAGATAGAGATTAAAAGATTTTGAGATTTTTTTTTAAAAGTTTCTTTGCAAATTTCGAATTGCGTTATCTCGAAAACCGTTTGACTGATTGTAACATTTTTATACCCTCCACTTACAAGGAGAGTCTCCCTGGTGTCACCCTCCGATCTTCATGAAATTTGGATATGTTGATCAGAACGAAAATTAATTCGACACGTATTATTTTTAGCGGCCCAAACTCATTTTTAGGGGTGGTCGATTGTATGGGGGGAATATCACCTTTTTCAGTTTTTTACGATTTACGCCTATTTACTCAAAATTAGTATAGGCATATTTGATGTCAGATTAAAGCAGTGGTCGGCACCCATTGCACGCTGGAGCCGAACACAATCGGTTATTCACATGTATACAGTGCTGCCAGATGTGACGATTTTTCGTCATTTTGACGATTTTTTCGTGAAATTTTGCGAAATGACGACTGACGATTTTCTGATTTGATTCCTATGCATTTTGACGATTTTTTGTAACTCAAGTTGAAAAATAAAAATTTGATTCTTTTTTAATTTTACAATGGTTTGAAAACAGAAATTAAATGAAATTCGATAAAAATAAAATTCAGATGAAAGACACAAATTTACAACATTTCTTTCTCTTTTGAAAATATAACTGCACTTAAAAAATTATGTCGTTTAAAAGTCATTCAGTTTTGCTCTGTATGAAAAACTAAATGATTAATCTTTTAATTTAATTTTAATTGTTCCTATTTTTACATGAGAAATCTTTTTTTAATATTTGAATTCCCAGTGAACAAATATACTCTCTAGTTACTAGTGTCCGACCGAACAGTTCGGCCAAAAACGTCATTTAATAAAAAATTTGGTATAAGGAAGTACTTTCAACAACTATTTTTATATGGGGTAGGATTGTTGACGCGATGGAAGACGATTCTGAGTGTAAAATTTAAGAACGAGCACGAAGTTAAGCCGCAATTTCGAAGTTCGGTAACCGAACTTTTTTAATTTTGCCGAACGTTCGGTTACCAAACATCTAAATTGGTGCTTAAGTTCGTCCTCGCCATTAAATTTGAAAGTTAGAATAGTCTTCTATCGCCTAAACAAACAAACGGCTATCAGAAAAAGCTATTAAAAATTCTTGCAAATATTGATTTTTGGCCAATACCGTTTTTGGCCGAACTGTTCGGTCGGACACTACTAGTTACTCCAAAAATGGAGAAAATATTTAAAATTTTAGTATGAAAACCATTCATCCAAAAGAGTTCTCTTTTTAGACTCAAAAACTAAAACTCAAAGAGTCTTTATCGATAAATTTTCAAACAAAATACTTTATACGTTCTTTTTAAGCTCTTTTGAGATTTTTTTTAAAGGCTCATTTTTAGCTCCAAAAAGGTGAGTTATTTGACAAAAAATGTTTGATACTAAAAATTCTTTTTTAAAATTTATATCCTTTAAAAATCTGAAAAAAGTGCCCGGAAAAAACATTATTTTTCCATGGGTCTTAACGGTGTCTTATTTTGAAGCGTTCTAAAGTTCTACAACAAATAACACTTGTTTTTAATGACTTTGTAGTTTGTTTCCTATAGTAAAAATATATGTAACAAATTTTATTTGTTTAAGATTTAATGATATTTATTTTATCAGCAGTTAAAAATAGAAACAAATGAAAAATCGAATGACTTTCAACTATCTTGTAACATTTTTTAAAAGAAAATTCCTTTTTTTTAAAAAAAAAAAATTATGTGCGTCAATTTAAAAAATTCGTTAAACAAAAGTGGATAGAAACAATTTTATTGTGCTAGAAATGGTATCAGAGGGTCAGCTGATATAATTTAAAAATCCACAAATCTGTGTTTAGCGGCATTCGGCTGCATTTTCAAGATGGTCTTAATCTAAATTCTCTATACTCCTTATTTTTGCTTCGTACGCATCTTCCGATAACTCACCAATGGGAAAAAAGTGATGTTTTAAAATTTGTTCATCTTAACAAAGAACCTTATGGATTGTTGGAGATAAATTTCTCCAGAATCAATATAGGTCATAATATATTTTAAATTTTCTTGAATCAAGTTCTTCAAAAATTTTTAAAGCGATGATAATTCCAGTTGATGCGCAATAATTTTTGTAATTGATTGAATGGGATTAACATACTCGAAAATCGCCTCGATCATTTGCATTCGTTAGTATTGCCAAATTTCTGTTTTGAGCAATCAATCCTCATACCAGTTATTTTTAAAGCATTACTATAAGCTAAAATTTAATTTTAATAGATAATATGACGCTGGTATAGTTTAAAATTTTTTAACAGTTCACTTATTACTTTTTTTAATATCCAAAATCGATATTAAAACAATAATTTTACTGACTTTAATGCATTCAAAGACCTAAATTCAGTTTAGTTTGCAGGAGTTTGCAGCTGGAATGTAAAAATTATTGCTAGGAATATATCAGACAATATCTTGTATGTAGAGCTAAGCTTGCCGACGGTTGCATCATAGTTTAAAGCTTATGTAAATTCGAAAAATATGGTAAAAAAGGGTTTTTAAAAACACTTAAAAATAAGAATAAACCTGGGCTGAAATTTCCCATAAACTATAATATACATTACCAACAAATGTAGCTTTCAAACAAAAAAAAATTTTGGAAATATCTCAAACCGTTTGGTTTTGGCACGTCCTAGAACTTTAAACTTTTGAAAAAAAGAAATTAAAACGAAACTATGAAATTTTTTCTCATTTTCAACAAGTATATCTTTTTAACCACAACCGATACAGAAAAATCAATACCAGATTTGAAAAATTCAGATATTTTTCTATTAGAATAAATTTTTTAAACTAAAAAATTGAACAAGAAATTTTCAACATTTTCAACATTTTCCTATTTTTGATCACTCAACCAGTTTAAAAAACACACTGTGCTTCGAAAAAAACCGTTATTTTTAACATTTTTTTAATATATATACTTTATGAGATCCTAGACCGATATTTCGATGCGTTACACACGGAATAACAAAGTGAGTATACCCTTATACTGTGGGTGGAGGGTATAAAAATATTTAATTTTTTTAAAAATTTAAAATTTTGTTGGAAATTTTACAGAAATCAAAAACTTTAAAGCTCTACGAAAGAGTCAATGAATTGAAATTTAAAGATTATAATATTATTTAATTTCCTCTAAGTAGGAAAAAACCGTAATTTTTTCAAATTTGTAATAGCGATATCTCCAAAACCGTTCGACTGATTTTAAACATTTTCTTTAAATTCGTCTTCAGCTCATAAAAATTAATAAATATAAATTTTCAAAAATCCAAAAATTTAATCGCCAGACACCACGAGTTAATTTAATCTGATTGGCCTCAAATTCTTACCACATAAGTTTGGGATCTATGAGAATTAAAATTTGCTAAAACGATCAAAATCGGAGAAAAAAAACTTTTTTTGCCATACCGGAAAATGCCAGTCTACATTAGAGCGAAATTTTTTTGTATGGCAAAATAGTTTTTCTTCCGATTTTGAACTGGAACTTTTTTTTGGAGGCGGACTGAATAAACGGCATTTTCTAGTCTCATGGGTCCAAGTGCAGGACATTAAAGTTATTCTAGCATAAAATTGTTTAATTTGTTAACCAAAAAAAGAGGTGAAAATGACGTTATTCAGAATGAAATGTTTTTCTTTAATCTTCAATTCTTAAGTCGGTTGACGTCCAATTTTTTTTTCATCTAACCCACTGTTCACCAAATAAATCATTTTGAACACACTCCTTCACAACTTTTCTCATAAGAAAATATTCTTCATTGAAATGTTTGTTTATTTTCAAACTTTATTTTCTCAAAAATCATTGCATTGCAATTTTTATATAATTTTACCGAAAACACCAGAAACATCAAAACAAAAAAAAAAAAAACTACAATTAATCACTTTAATGAAAACCGCCTTTTTCCAACATCAAAATAAAATGTAGACAGTTTAATTTAATGCAACCCCCCATTACTACAGCAAATACAGTGGCTCGAAGCTAACTTCGTGTGATAGATATTAGTTAGCAATTCATACAAGACAAAATTAACAACTTGAATGGACAACTTTATACAATTTTTCCAAATGTCCTCAATTAAATGTCAGCAGTGCCACCAGTATCGGTGGCCAGCAAAAACTCGTTTAAACAACCGCTGACATGTCATTGGGGACATTTTAAAAAACTGTATGTCAGCAATTTTATAAAGGGAGAGTCAGCAGTATGTCAGGGGTAATTTTTTTTTGCCGACTGGGAGCCCTAATTATTACACAGGTTGACAAAATTTAAACTTTTTCAATTTGCCTGACCTTTGACAACTGATTTATATGGATTTTAGTGTGCTGATTCCGAATCTGTTATCCAATTGTTTCCATCAGCTCGCGTTTACGAGAAAATCGCTGCAAAATAGTCGAAAAAGTGCGTTTTTTACAAATTTTGCGTGGCTATAATTTCCAAAAAAAAATTTAGTGCCTCAGTTTTAAACACGAACTTAACTAAATTGGATACCAGGAATCCAAAACTGTTATTAGCTATTTTCTGGCAGCTTTAGTTTTCGAGTTATTAAAAAGGGAATAAATATTCAGACAAAATTAAAGAGGTCATAAATTTCAAAATTTTATTTTAGCGATATTTCAAAAACTAAAGAACTCAACAAAAGTAAGAGCATTTTTGAAATCAGCATATCCAACATACCTAAAATCGTCATTCACTTTTTGGATGTAAGACTAGTGTTGGTAAATATAGACTCACAAACATGCCAAAAACAGCCTACTTTCAAAGTTTCCTTAGGCTATATCTCTAAAACTAGAGCTGACCCAACAAAACGGTAGCCAGATTTGAAATCCGCGTACCCCTAATACCCAGAATTAGCTATCAGAACCCGGGTAAAAAAAAAGTGTTGCCCTGTGTTATCAAACAAGTATTTTTGTTAAAAGTACTGTGTAGGTATAATTTTTCAAGTTTTAAGGCGTCCAGATTGTTTAAAAATATTTTTTTTTATACCCTCCACTCTAGTGATGGAGGGTAGTATATATAAGTTTGTCATTCCGTTTGTAACACCTGGAAATATTGGTCTTGGACCCCATAAAGTATATATGAAGGGCTTATTGTAAAAACTCGATAAGCAACATTTCATATTATGGGGGCTTTTGCCTAAAAACTTTTGAAATAATGTAGAAAATATAACTTTTGAAGAACTTTTATTCTCAATATACTTCTACGAAGAGTTAAAGCAAGACTTCTGCCAAAAATCTGTCAATGGAACATTAGCAGAAGGCGAAAAGCACGAAAAAATAAAATGTTGCTTATCGAGTTTTTACAATAAGCCCTTCATATATTCGTGATCCTCGATCGATTTTAAGACGATCTAGCGATGTCCGTCCGTCTGTTCGTCTGTCTGTCTTACTGTCTGTTGAAAACACTCTAACTTTTGAAAGACTTTACGGAGGCTCCTGAAGTTTGGCAAATATGTTGGGCATTTACCTGGTCAGGTTGGTATTGCAATCCAGCGAAATCGGTTCTGTGGCTCAAAAGTTATGAGCAAAAGACTGAATTTCCACAAGGGTTTTTCGTGAATTTACTAGATAAAAACACGGTAAGTTTCGAACAGCAAATCTGAGGATGCTGACGCTTGGCATATATATTTGTCGTTCCCCTGCCTGGTTCGTATTGAATTTCAGGCATATCAGTCCAGTAGTCCCAAAGTTATTAACAAAACCGTGAATTTCAGATTAGTTTCACCTTAAATTCACGTGTTGAAAAGTCACAAAAATATTTTATTTTATTATATTTTACAACGTGTTTTTGTCACTCAAAAATATTTTTACACTAAAAAAAAATACACTCGAAAAAAATTTTACACTCAAAAAAAAAATTTAGTAAATTATCATTATTTTTTTTTTTTTTTCAAAAATTACTGCGGAGGGTATTCATAGATTCGGCCAAGTCGAATTTAACTTGTCTACTTGTTTTTTTTTTTAAATTTCGACCCTTGTTGACTTTTTCTTAAATGGATTGCTTACTAATATCCATCACACGAAATAAGCTTTGATCCACTGTATACTCAATCGAAAAATTATTTCTTACTTTGCGTTTAGCTTCAATAAATAAGGCCTGCGTATGAAACAAAAAAAATTTTCTTAAGTTTTTCTGATAAGTGTAAACTCCAATATAAACTATTACGAAAATTGCAATTTCCTGTTTCTTATTTTTAGACTAAACTATAAAAATGATTTATTTTTATTTCGAATGTGCGATACTTTGTTTTAAAATTGTACCAAAACACACAGTTTTATATATAAATTCGCAAATAGATTTTATGATGCAGCGTTTAGACTGACTGAACTTTACATCAATTTTAAAATTGATGAATTGAAAAAGCTTAAACAGAAGTATCCTTTTATGATTGCCTTTAATCTTTATTACTTTTCGTTTTAATCTATTAATACTTTTATTTCAAAGTGTAGCCTAAACGCTGTATTATCCCTGCACCCTCGTATTATTTAGTTTTAATATGAAATCAACACTTTTTTTCAAGAAATAAGTTCAAAGTACATTATTTCTTTAATTTTCGTTACAGTACATATTTCTGTTCCTTTTTTAACAATTAATTAGTTGCATTGAAGTGTGCTACTCACGTGTTCTTAAGTTTGAGTTCATAAGTTTGTGTATTAGTGTATTTATTCCATAGGCCGTATAATTTCATGGGATTAATGTCATGGATTTATGGTTTTAAGGTTTTGAATTTTATATTCGAATTTGACATTACCTAATTGATAAATAATGGGGGGGTGAAATAAAGCCATAGGCAATAAGGCCATATGGCCTTATTTCCCAAAGAGTTGAGAAATAAGGCCATATGGCGTTATTACCAACCACTGGTGGAAATAAAGCCATATATGGCTTTGTTACTCATTTAAATATTTTTTAAAAATGTTCATCATTATTTTGCGGAGAGTGTGGAAATATATTTCCACGTAAATCCTGCTACACAAAAAAAAATATTTAGCAAAGCCGGTAAATTAATTTATGGAGTTTGAAATGGCATACGGACATAGCGACCAAGGTCTTATCGCCCAAAACCGTAAATGTCATATCGCCCAAGCTGCGACATATAACCCAAAATGATAGGTCTAAAAATGTTATTTCGCGCAAAACAAAAATGTCAAAAAATCCAAAATATTTTTTTTGGGCGAAATGTCGAAATTACGACTTCTATGATTTGTGTTTTTGTAATAAAGATGTTCTGCGTAGCCGGCCTTCGGCCGGGCTTAGGGATTTCATACTCCATGCATTAAACCCACCCTCTCTGCAAACCAAAGCTATTTTGGTTATCAGGCCTTTTTGAGGCATAACAAATTTGATAGCGCAAAGGCCTGCTACCCTAGAAAACTTTACTTTGCGGAGAGGGTGGGATTAATGCATGGATTTTGTAATCCCTAAGCCCGGCCGAAGGCCGGTTACACAGAAAAACTTTTTTTGTTAAACAATCTTTAAATTAAAAACCCTGCCAATAAAAAATTGGTGCCTCTAGACCCCTCTAAGTTCCGAGGTTCCTGGTATATGTGTTTTTTTAATTTAAAAATAGTCAAAAAAAAATTTTCTGCGTAGCCGGCCTTCGGTCGGGCTTAGGGATTACAAACTCCATAAATTTATTTAGTGGCTTCGCTAAATAATTTTTTTTTGGGTAGCTGGATTTACGGGGAAATATATTTCCACATTTTCAACTGATATGGCTTTATTTCCACTTTGGTTGCAAAATCAATATGACTTTATTGCTCAATCGTGTTGGTAATAAACCCATATGGCCTTATTTCCCATTAAATTGAGAAATAAGGCCATATGGCCTTATTGCCTATGACTTTATTTCAGCCCCCCATAAATAATGTTTCGGGTTTAAACTTTGTTTTGAGAGCCATACAAATGATATAAGTTGTTTTGTTTTAAAAAGTAAAATTTTTAGAGAATTTTTTGTAGAGAAATAATATAAAACAAGTAGAAAAGTTTAATTCGGTCGAATCTACACTCAAAAGAATAAACTGGTAAAACGCCTGGTAAAATGCCTTGTAATCCCGTTCTACCAATATTTAACAATTTTCCTTGTTTTTTAACAAAAAATCTTGTACTTTGCTCAAACGAGACCTACAGTTTTATTGGTAATTTTACAAGTTTATTTTCGTAATTGAATTCTACCATTTTGAAAGGTTATTTTACAAAAAAAAACTGTAATTTTACAACAAAGTTTTTATTACGAGGATTCTAGTTGAATTACAAAAAAATATTATTTTTAAAAAATTATGTTATACGAGGATTTATGTTGTTTAACAAATAAAAACATTTTTTTTGTAAATGATTTTTTTTTTAAATTGAAAAATATTTAAAAAAAAAGTTGACAAAATTTTGAAAAATTTATTACGAGGATTCTTGTTAATTTACAAAAAAAAGAGTTATTTTACAAAAATGATTTTATTACGAGGATTTATATTATTTATCAAAAAAAAAACTATTTTTTGTAAATTTACCATTTTGATTTGTAAATTTACCATTTTTTTAAACATTTTTACCATTTTTTCTTGAAAGTTTACCATTTTTTTTTTATTTTTCCGGTTTTAAAACCATATTTTTACCAATAAAATTGGTTATTTTACCAATTTTTGGCGATTTCAAAATTACGAGGAATTCCTCGTAATTTTACGAGATTTTACCTACCTCCTATTTTACGAGAATAGCCTCGTAAAATCACGAGCTTTTTTGGTAACTTTACAAGGTTTTTTTTCGAGTGTATAAATACCCTCCACAATGCCCTTTTTCAGTGATAGTAAATTTTCTAACGTGAAAAAATACCAGTTTTGATTAGAAATATTTTATTTTGTGTAAAAAACTGTTTTTAAGTAATTTTTGGAAAAAAAAAATAGTTTACTAAATTTTTTTTGAGTGTAAATTTTTTTTCGAGTGTATTGTTTTTAGTGTAAAAATATGTTGTAAAATATTTTTGTGACTTACCAATGTTTTTAAAACATGTTTAACGGGTTTTCAACACGTGAATTTAAGGTGAAACTAATCTGAAATTCACGGATTGAACCACATTTTGCTGAATTGCAACACCGACCTGACCAGGTAAATGCCCAACATATATGCCAAACTTCAGGAGCTACCGTAAAGTCTTAAAAGTTAGCGTGTTTTCAACAGACAGACGGACGAACATCGCTTGATCGTCTTAAAATCGATCGAGGATCATGAATATATATACTTTATGGGGTCCTAGACCAATATTTCCAGGTGTTACAAACGGAATGACAAACTTATATATACCCTCTATCAGTGGAGGGTATAAAAATAAATCCTTACTTTGTGCAAAATCTTATAATAAGTGTATTTAAAACGACCATACGGTTCCCTACGCCAGCGTTTTCCATTAAATGGGTCTTATGTTCCAGGCGCGGCAAATGGGACATTCTACCCCCCCCCCCCCGCCCCTCTCCAAACTGAATTCGAAAGGAAACAAGAAGGGGGGGGGGGAGGAGATTGGAATAATGAGTGGGAAAATTTGAAATTGCATTTTAGACCAGATTCTTGCAAAAAGAGCTAAGTCAAAAATTTAAAATTTTTATTGCAAAAATCATTAATAAACATATCTGGTGGTCGCGTTTTTAGATTTAAGCTTGTTCCCAGTTACCGTTTGACGGTTTTTCTATAAAAAAGTCTCAAAATCTAAAATTTTTATAGCAAAAGTCTTGTGTTTGAATCTTACTATATATTTTTTTATAAAAAAAAAATTTAAGAATCTGAAAATTTCTGAATAGAAAAACTTTTCCGAATCTGAGAATTTTGTATAAGATAAAGTCAATATTCGCGGTTAAAAGTCAAAAAACCTATAAAATATCACTTTTTGGGACTCTACTGTAACGTATCCTTACGTTTTTCCACAAAAGGGACTTGCTTTTTTAAAAAAATCTACCTCATGATTCTAGGCTGCCCATTCGTACTGATTTGATCAGTACATTTACTGATTGTTGATCACGTGTACTGATCAAAAAACGTTGTACTGATTTGTACTGATTTTTTCAAATATGTACTGATTGTACTGATTTTTGAATATTTCAACATAAAAAAAAAAATATTTGAAAATTTTAGACAAAAGCTTGAATTTTCATAAAATAAGTTGTCAGAGTGTTTTTTTTTATAAAATAATAAATTTATAATGAATCGTAGGTCAGTTGAGGAGCTTAGAATTCATAAAGAGGTTCTTAAATGCAAAAATGTATCTGAGCATGAGGTTATTTTGATCTTCATAAATTTATATAAAAAAGCGAGGTTTTTAATAACGAAAAATTTACGAGATGGATTTTCTATATATTTTTTTTATATAATGTAATTGCATGAACTAAATAATTCTATAGCGCTCGAAGAGGTAATGTCATCCGAATTTATTGAAAAAGCGCTCAGAACATCAGGGCTATTTAATGAAAAGTGTGCATTAGACAGCGATGTATCCAGGAATTTGAAAAAGGGGGGGGGCACAACTCCCAAAATTGTTTGCCATCGCCTATTTATATTTAGTTTTAACTAGAAGTACTTGAAAAGTTATTGAAAGGGGGGGGCACGTTCCCCCGTGCCCACCCCCTGTATACGTTCATGGCATTAGACCTGTTCTTAAATATGAGGAACATTTTCAAAATGTATTTTTTTAACATGGATGGGCCCAGTTTTGTGTATTGGTATCTAAAAACTAAAAATTCAAAATTTGGTGACAGTCGGATAAGGGGAACACGTGCCGAAATCGGTTAACAATTTTATAAGGGGAAAAATAACTTTTTCAATAACAATTTTCTTTCCATTTATGTAGTCCAATTGGCCTTCAATTTTTTCTACAGCAGTTTTAGACCTAATGGAATGATAATTTGCCCAAAATCAGAAAACAGAAATTTTCCATATAAAAAATTAAGGTATAATGGTCTGGGGAAGCATAAGAACAGGTCTAATGTGCATATTATCTGCGAAGTTTTTTAAAAGAAAGAGTTATCAAAACTTAAGGGAAAAGTCCTCAGAATCTGAGGAATTTTATTATTTTCAAAGCCTGTGGGTTTTTGTTATATTTTCTGAACTGCAACGCTCAACACATTTTAATTAAGTTGTTTGAAGTCAACTACATTTTCTGCAAAATAACCACAAATGAAATGAAAATAATAAAAGTTATTTTTTAACAGTTGTTTTACTGAAATACTAATTGTCCGAAATTTTTTGAATGTTGAAAAAATTATCAGTGTTTTTCCATAGAAAAGAGTTTTCAGAGAGTTATTTCTAGAAAAAAAAAAACTTAGGCGTACTGATTTGAGTTCAGAAAAAAATGGTCACCCTACTCATTCCAAATCAGAAATTCGAAAAATTCAGATTACTGATGCATTCGCCATCTGTGCCTTCCCCTGCATACGTCCATGCCGGACGTTCAAAATCGGAGGAAAAAATTTTTGATTTACAAATGAACATAAATATGATTTAAAAAATATATAATTTTTTCTATCTCTTTCTATTTTCAGGTAAGGATTATTTTATATGAAAACCATAATTAAAAATTGTAAGTGATATAATTAAATTTAAATTACAACAACATACATATTGTTGTTATTATTTTTTCTAAACATTTAAAGAGTTATAATCAGGGACAGGACCTTCATGCACTAAAAAAATATGTTTTAAGCGCCTAAAATATTCATTTGAAAATATGGACTATTACCTATTAAAATATGCACTTAAAACTATTAAAATTATTAAAAAAAATGCTCCATACATTTCAAACAATTTTTCTCTATTTTAATTTTTTTTTTGTAAATATTATTTTACTTTGTAGGCTTTTTGACGAAACAAAAATCATTTCGATCGGACGAGTATTTCGATTCCAACACTGTCCGCGAAAAAGATTTTGAGTCCACAAATTAAAGATTAAATTTCATTAAAAATGAAAAAAAAAATAACCCAGCAAAACTTAGATTACCAAATAAGGTATAAAATAAGGTATAGGATCTCTTATTTTATACATTGCAGCATTGATGATTTTAACAGGCGATGAGACTCAAAGTAATGCATCCACATTATCACAAAGAATACCAGTAAGGTATAAAATAAGTCATAAATTTATAACGAAGAATACGAGTAAGGTGTAAAATATATGATATTTTATAGGTTACGAGAAATGAAATAATATAGCATACCAGAAGATAATATATAAGGTGTTACGAGTAGTGAAAAAGTAATTTTGTATTAAATTTACTCACGTGATTGTAAGTGAGTGTAAGTAGATAAAATATGCTCGTGAGTGTGTGTCGTTAGAAATTTCCTGTCGTGAGCCCATCTCTAGTTTAAACTTATGCATTTTTTTTATGTTATTGTAATGCATTATGCATTCAATTATAAATAATGCATTATTTCAAACTTTCAAATAATACATAATGTAACCAAATATAAGTCATCCATGATTTAATGTTTAGAAATAATAAATATGAAATACATTTTTTCCAATAATCATGCATTACGTAGCAAATTATTAGTAATGCATTATTTTTCACTTGCAAATAATACGTTGTGGAACAAATGTTTGGTAAGACATCATAAAATAATGCTACAAATAAGTTATATACATTACCTGGTAATGTGTTATATAATCACTACCCATTACCAAAGTTTTGCTGGGAAGCTAAAACTAAAATGTTATACAAAATATGACCCAAAAATATGTAGAATATGCAAAAATATGCATTTTCATTAAAATATGCAAAAATAGGCACATACGAATCCATGCCATTTGAAATGCTTTGATTCGCGAAGATATCTGATTTATGCTTTTCTAAGACTAGGGGAGAAAACATGCATTTGCATGAAAGTCCGTGAAAAGTTTTTGACTACAGTCCTTTAATAAATTGTTCCTGCATAATTTAAACTTAAATTAAAATTGTTCAAATTATTAAAAACTAAAAATTTTCCACAACACAAACTACAAAATCTGATTACACAATTTTTATTCATCAAAAAGTTTTTATTTTATATAAAATCATATTTGCATAATTTTCTATCTAATTAAAGCACACACAAAAAAAAACAGAAAAACTTAAATTATTTTCCCAATTTAATAAATTTAATAAAATTGTTGGCCATAAACACAATGAAAATATCATAACAATAACTTTTAGAAAACATAAAATTCTTCTTCCTCTTTGCCAGACTTTAAACAACAATTAGAGAGATAGTAGAATCATAGAACATAAAGTGATGCCAAAGATACGGAATATAAACATATATAAAACTGTCTGGCATCTCCAACAGTTACAGTTAGAAATGATATTATTATTTTTTTATAAAAAAAAAATAATGGAAGAAAACTTTTTCAAGTGCATAAAAAAGAAAAAAAAACTTACAACAAAAAAAAAAATTACTACATTACCAGACATAATCAGCAATTCGTGTTATGCTGCTACTAATGTTCTGGAACACACACACAGAAACATGCATCCATCCACAAAATACAACAAAGACCAGCCAAGCCCAGTCAAACCAAAACGTACCCAAACAACGTTCATTGACAGCATATTTAGTAAAATGTCTACTGACTAACTACTTACATACAAGTAGTTTTGTTGTATGCAACAAACATAACTCTTTTTTTTTTTCTTAAATTTTTTGTACCTTTTAGTGGCATAGATGGTGTCCAGCACCGATTGTAATGTACACTAAATTTTTTTTAATGAGACTACAAATACTTACGGTACACAGTTTAATGAGAAATACAATTTCTTTATATATCGATAACTCTACAATTTCCAATATGAAACTTTTTAAATAAAATTTTGCGTTATCGATACATCGATAACTTTCTATAGAAATGTAGTATTATTGCTATATCGATAACTTCACAATTTGCTAGAGAACATTTTGGGTTATTGATATCGATGCTGTTATGTTTATCGAAACTACAATGTTCTACAGAAGATTTTGTGTTATCGATAAATAGAACATTTTCTGTAATCTATATGTTTATCGATAACTTTCTAATTTTCTATTGAAAATTTTGTGCTATCGATATGTTAGGAAAGTTGGTGTTATCGATAAATTTACTATTTGCTATTAAATTTTTTGTTTCGTCAATATGTTTTTTGTTACCGATATGTTTATCGATAACTTTATCAATAAATACAATTTTCTAAACAAAATTTAATGTGATCAATATGTTTATCGATAACTCTACAATTTTCTAAACAAAATTTTTTGTAACCAATATGTTTATCGATAACTTCTTAATTGTAGATTTAAGTACAAAATCACTTACTAAACCTTTTACTGTAGAATTATTTTGAGTGTATAGAAAATGTTGCATTATCTATATTTTTTATCGATAACTCTACTGTTTTCTTCTATAGAAAACGATTTGGTATCTATATTTTTATTAATGACTCTACAACTTTCTAAACAAAAGTTTGTGCTATCAATAACTTTACAATTTTGTAGACAAAATCTTGTGTTATCGATAACTCTACAAATTTCTATTGAAAATTTTGTGCTATATGTTTATCGATAACTACAATAAATATTGTGTTATGGATGTATCGATAACTCTATAATTTTCAAAAAAAAATTTTGTGTTTTCGATATATCGATAACTCTTCAATTTTCTAAAGAAAATTTTGTGTTTTCGATATATCGATAACCTCTTAAATTTTCTATAAAAATTGTGTGTTATCGATAAATCGAAAACTTTAATTTTCTATAGAAAATTTTATTTTATCGATATATCGATAACTTTACAATTTTCTATAGAAAATTTTGTTTTATCGATATATCGATAACTTAACAATTTTCTATAGAAAGTTTTTTGTTATCGATATATCGATAACTTAACAAATTTTTATAGAGAATATTAAATTTTCTACAACATTGTATACAAAATTGTGTGTTATCGATAATTCTAAAAATTTCAATTGAAACTGTGTTTTCGATAAATTTTCTTTAGATTTTATTTTGTGTTATCGATATGTTTGCCTATTACTACAATTTTCCATAGCAGATTTTGTGTCATTGATTATCACATCGATAACTCTACAATTATCTATAGAAAATTTTGTGTTATTGATGTTTTTTAATAACTGAAATTTTCTACAGAAAACTTTATAATATCGATATCTTTATAACTCCACAATTTTGTATCGACAATGTACTTGTGTTATCAATGTATCGATAACTCTTTAAATTTCTATAGAAAATTTTGTGTTATCGATACATCGATAACATTTCAATTTTCTAAAGAGAATTTTGTGTTATCGATAACTCTACAATTTTCTATAGAAAATTTTTTGCTATCGATGTATCGATAGCACAACAATGCCTCGACAAATCTACAAATTTCTATAGAAAATTTTGTGTTATCGATAATTATACAATTTTCTAAAGAAAAATTCATGTTATCGATATATCGATAATTTTACATATTTTCTTCAGAAAATTTGTTTTTTTTTCGATAACTATAAAGTTTTCTATTAAAAATTTTGTGTTATCGATATATTAGGAACTACAATTTTCTATAAAAAGTATTGTAATATCGATACATCAATAACTCTAAAATTTTTTATAGAAAATATGATTTTTTTCCAATTTTGTGTAATCGATATATCGATAACTCACCAGTTTGTAGAAATTCTTGTGTTATCGATAACTCTACAACTTTTAAGAATTTGTTTTGTGCTATCGCTATATTTATCGATAACTCTAAAAATTTAAATTTTCTGTAGAAATTTTTGTGTTATCGATATATCAATATCTCTACAATTTTCTATAAAAAATTTTGTCTTATCGATATGCAATTTTCTACAGAAAATTTTCTGTTATCTACAGAAAATTTTCTGTTATATAAAAAATTTTGTGTTATCGAAACATCGATAACTCTGCAATTTTCTGTAGAAAATTTTGTGTTATCGATAACTACAATTTTCTATAGAAAATTTTGTGTTATCGATATATCGATAACTACAATTTTCTCAAGAAAATTTTGTGTTATCGATATATCGATAACTACAATTTTCTATAGAAAATTTTGTGTTATCGATATATCGATAACTACAATTTTCTATAGAAAATTTTGTGTTATCGATATATCGATAACTACAATTTTCTATAGAAAATTTTGTGTTATCGATATATCGATAACTACAATTTTCTATAGAAAATTTTGTGTTATCGATATATCGATAACTACAATTTTCTATAGAAAATTTTGTGTTATCGATATATCGATAACTACAATTTTCTATAGAAAATTTTGTGTTATCGATATATCGATAACTACAATTTTCTATCAGTGTGTCCAGATTAGCAATCATCACTTCTATCATACGTCACAATTGATTGTAATGGCTGTCATTGCTAATCTGGACAGTTTATTCAATGATGGTATACAATTGATGGTAGAGCGCCTGTTCTACTATAGATTGCTAGCAATCAAGTGTCTATATGAAATTGCTTACTATCGAGTTTGGCATTTGTAAACGTCAAATGTAACACTGAACACCCTTTATGGTTGCTTTGGTGGTTGCTAATCTAGACCGGGTGTATAGAAAATTTTGTGTTACGATATATCGATAACTACAATTTTCTATAGAAAATTTTGTGCTATCGATATATCGATAACTACAATTTTCTATAGAAATTTTGTGTTATCGATATATCGATAACTACAATTTTCTATAGAAAATTTTGTGAAATCGATATATCGATAACTACAATTTTCTATAGAAAATTTTGTGTTATCAATTTATCGATAACTACAATTTTCTATAGAAAATTTTGTGTTATCGATATATCGATAACTACAATTTTCTATAGAAAATTTTTCTGTTATCGATATATCGATAACTACAATTTTCTATAGAAAATTTTGTGTTATCAATATATCGATAACTAAAATTTTCTATAGAAAATTTTGTACAATCAATATATTGATAACTCTTTAATTTTCTATAGGTATTTTTGTGTTATCGATAATTTTCTATGAACAATTTCGTGTTATCAGTAACTCCACAATTTTCTATTTATCTATATTTTAATTCTACAATTTGTTAAAGAAAATATAAAATTTTTCTCAATTTTGTATTCAAAATTTTGTGCTATCGATTTATCGATAACTTTACAAATTTCTATTAAAAATTTTGTGTTATCTTTATCTCTACAATTTTCTGTAGACATTTTATTGCTATCGATAACTCTGCAATTCTCTAGGTATTATTTTGTGTTAGCGGTATGTCTGTAACTCTTTAAATTTCCATAAACAATTTTGTGTCATCGATAAACATATCGATAATTCTACAATTTTCTATAGAATATTTTGTGTTATTGATGATTTTCAATAACTGCAAGTTTCTAAAGAAAATTTTATGTTATCGATAATTTATCAATAACTAAAGAGTTTTGTACAGAAAATGTTGTGTTATCGATAACTCTATTATTTTCTATAGAAAATTTTGTGTTATCGATATATCGATAACTTTTTTATTTTCTATAGAAAATTTCGTGTTGTTAATATATCGATAATTCTAATATTTTCTACAGAAAATTTTCTGTTATCGATATATCGATAATTCATCAGTTTTCTATAAAAAATTTTGTGTAATCGATAATTCGTCATTTTTCTATAAAAAATTTTGTGTTATCGATACATCGATAAATCTACAAAATTATAAAGAAAATTCTGTGTTATCGATACGTAGATAACTCTACAATTTTCTATAGAAAATTTTGTATTATTGATATATCGATAACTCTATTTTTTTATAGAAAATTTTGTGTTATCGATTACTCTACAATTGTCTATAGTAAATTTTGTGTTGTCGATTAATCAATAACTTCATAATTTTCTACACAAAATTTTGACTTATCGATACCTCCTATACAATTTTGTGTTATCAATATTCTGTTGAATATTGTAGAGTTATCAATATGGTTATCGTTAAGAAAATTTCGCATTATCGATAAAAATATCGATAATTCAACAGTTTTGTATCGAAAATTTTGTGTTGTCGTTATGTGTATCGATAAGTTTACAATTTTCTGTAGAATATTATCAAATGTAGAGTACCTACAAAAAAAATCAGATGCAGTAAAACCTTTTTGTTACATTCTTGTAATTCATTGTCAAACAAAAAATGCTATTTGTATACTTTTGTATCTTGACCAAAAACTGTCTGCATAGTTAGAAAGCACAATATTTTTGCACTTTTTTGGTAAAGAAGTCCCTTTTTGGGTAACTTTTTATGGTTCTTCTACTCTAGAGTATAGAAAAAAAGTTTAAAAAAGTAAGTTTGCTTTATTTCGCTACCAACACTTAGGGGTTTGTTAACTTATTTTGATCAGTAGACTGTGTAAAAGCGGTGCAAAAAGAGCGACAACTACAACTAACTGACAACTAACAACCGACAAATTAACACCCGCGCCATATTGTTTGACACTATTTCCGGTTTGTTTATAACTGAGCATTAAACCAGTTTTTTATATTGTTTTTTGCAATTTAAAAAAAAATTTATTAAGTTGCAATTAGTGATAATGGTTGCCTCGTGTAATGTAACCAACCATTTCTGTGCTATCATACTCCTCCATCGTCATCATTATCGTCATCATTAGGGATGAGATTTTCATGCACTAAAAAATCGAAAATATGCGCTTAAAATATGCGCTAAAAAATTCAAAATATGCACTAAAAAACTATAAAATATGCACTAAAAAATTATATGTGCATAAAAAAATCTTGTTTTCATAAGAAAAACTTCTTAAAAAGCAAAAAATAACGACGACTTTAAATAGTAACATTTAAAATCGCAAGATTTTTTTAGAGAGTAAAGAAAATCTATAAAAAAAAATTTAAAAAAAAATATTTTTTTTTTGTATTTTTAAAATAAATTTTTAAAATTTTAAATAGTTTTTGAAAAAAATAAATTTCAGTTTGTGTTTTTGCTAATTTATGTTAAAATATGCAAAAATATGCACTTAAAAGTTACAAATATGCACAAAATATGCATTTAAAATCAAAATATGCAAAAATATGCATTTTTACCAAAATATGCAAAAATATGCAAAAACAAATCGATGCCATTTTAACGGGAATTTCTTGATTCGGAAAGATAATTGGTCGATACCGTTTTTAGGCTATCTACAAAAAACATGCATTTGCATGGAAATCTCATCCCTAGTCATCATCATCAACAGTTATTGTATTTGCTATTCTATTATGATGTTGCTGTTGCTGTCAGGACTATTTTTTCTGTTTATACATCCCTCAGGTGTTTGTTTGTTCGTTCGTTTGTTCATTGTCTGGCCATTAAAAAAAGTACTCGTGTTGTTTTCTTGTTTTTAGCGCTGCTGTTTTTTTTTTTTTGCTTCTTCTTGCAACTTGTTTTTATTGCAGCACCCTATGCCACTGTGCAAGTAGTATGCAAACAGGCAGGCATTCGAGGTATTTTCCAATATGCCGGTAAATATGATTTTTCTTGATTTTTAAACATAAGTTTTGTCGTTTTGAAACGTGAAAAACTACAGCGTGTGCTGTCACTACACAGAAAAATTTTGAAACAAATTTCAATCAACAAAAACGCGTATTCAATAAATTTTTTGATGGAAATTCCTTCAATTAAAAAAATGGTTATACCAATCATCAAATTGTAGGTGATTGATTGAAATTTTTTCAATCAACCATTTTTTCGATTTTGATCAAAAATTTTATCAATTTTTTATTTATAGTCAATTAAAATAATGATCGATTTAACAACTGAATTGTAAGCCAATGACAAAATTATCGAAAAATGTATCTTTTTTGCTTTCGAATATATTGCCAACAATAAAAAAAAGTAAAACCAGACTAGAGTTTGCAAAACGATTAAAATCGTAATCGTAATCGCGATTAATCGCACCAATTAATCGTAATCGTAATCGACAAAAAAAACATGCGATTACGATTAAAAATTTTATGTGAAATACACTGTTTTTATAACGAATTTTAATCAGTTCCAAAATTTTTTGAAACCCATTTTGAAGTTTCTATTAAAACTATTTGTCAAAAAAACTAAATTAGTGTTAAAAACGATTACTTTCGGTACAATTTTAAACAAAAATCATTGATTCTGGAATGTTAAGTAGACCGGAAAGCTTTGGTGGGTTGGCCCATGATTCATTTAACTTCTTTGCTATTTTTCTTTCCTTTTCTCGTAAAAGTCATTCAAATTTAAAGTAAAATTTAAATTCTGATCTGAGCAAATTTAAATAGTTTTGTTTTTGAAATATACTCAAAAGGCTTTGGTCAACAAATTTGAACAGGAAATTTTGTCAAAAAATTTGGACATGAAATTTTGTCAAAAAACTTAATTTTTTCATATTTTGACCGCTGGTCGACTAATGATGCCTTGTAAATTTTTTAAATACATTTCTCACAATTAGCTCTTCACTGGCCATCGGCAGGTATTCTGACACGACCCTGCAGAAATTTGGTTAAAGCAGCTTTTGGAAAGGAATCATGATCCAAAGAGCGAATCCAAGTCAGTCACAGAATAGAGTACTCTTTAGTAGCAAAAATAAAAAGCTATTAAGACACAGTAAAATCATGTATCTTTTCAGGGCTGATTGAAGCACTCTTTGTAGAGTTTATTTAAGCGCAATAAAGATGTATGAAAATATATTGTTTTTCTCCAAAAATCTTTTTGATCATTTAAAAAGTGTTGAAGATGTCAAAAATTAAAGCATGTATGAAATTTTATTAACAAAGAATTTTAATCATAATTTTTAAAAAAATCTTAACAAAAATTCTCAAGGGCGCTCGAGATTAATGATATACTAAAAAAGAGACTGTGGTGTCAAAATCTCGAATAATTTTTACCAAGGAAGATGTATAAAGGAATGCTTCCAAACAAGTAGTTGGTCGCCATAGTTATTTTTTTGATTAATATCAGAACAATAATATTTACGAATTTTTCAAGAAAACAAAAAACAAACATTTAAAAATATTTGAAATTTGTTTTGGTTCTCATAAATATTTAAGAAAAAAATTTAAAAAAATGTAAACAAACTGAAATTATTTATGGAAAGGGAATAAAGTAAAAATTTGACTAAAAAAGAAAATAAATATTTAAATGTCGTTATTGTTATTGTTCTGATTTACGTCGTTGCACAGTGGATCGAAAATCGAAAATCCCGGTCAAAGGGTAAAACTAATCATCCAAACTCATTGAAATTTGTATCCTATATGGATTTTGGCTCGCTGAATTCATGTGTGCTCTCAAACTTTAAAAAGTTGTAATATTTTACGAGATATTTTGGTCCAAATTTTTTTATTTTTGGATTTTTTCAGTTTTTATATAATTTTTTATAGAATATGTGTAATTTATTGTTATTTTTTTACGCTAATATGATAATAGGGAATTGTTTTAAAACATTGCATGATTGGTTTGCAAAAAAATTGCCCGGAAAGCTAAATTCACAAAACGCGACATAACGCGAAAAATAGAAATGAAAAGTTATAAAGGTTTATATAAATTATAAATATGACTAGCACTATTTTCAAATTCGGCAATTAATACACTGAAAAAAATTACTCTGAAATTTTAACCGTCAAATATTTCGGCGGGGTTCAAGAAAATGGGTATAAAACCGATATGGAAACTAAAGAGGACGTAAACACCTTTAGTTTTCTGTGCATCCTTTTTTTAAAGAACTTGGGCAATTTTTTTTATTCTAACCTAAAATTTTTGTTTTTTTCAGTGTAGATTTTTTTTACATATTTGGACCGATTTTATTTTTTTTGTAGATTAACTTTTGGATTTGAAGCTGAACTAAAGAAAAATTATAATGGTATGCCTTTAATGAACGTGAATGTTGCAAAATTGCAAAAATAAAAATCGTCATTTTTGATTTTTTGAAAAATTTTTATACCCTCCACTTAGTGATAGAGGGTATATATAAGTTTGTCATTCTGTTTGTAACTCATCGAAATATCGATCTGGGACCCCATAAAGTATATATATTCATGATGCCCGATCGATTTTAAGACATTCTAGCGATGTCCGTCTGTCCGTCTGTCTGTGGAAAATGCTGTCGCGGACAAAATATTGTACAGAGATGACTGAAACTTAACATATTTATTGGAAGTTCTCCCGAGAAGTTTGGTATTGCATTTGAGCGATATCGGTTCAGCGGTTCAAAAGTTATGAACGAAAATGTAAGCACACCTCAAAAATTTCAGTACATTCAACATAACCAAAAAATACAAAATGCTTTAATTCGGCTTCTGGTTGTCATATGTGAACATAATTGAACACCAAATGGTATTTAAACAAGTGCGAACATATTTTTTGACAAAAAAAAAAAAAAATCGCGGATTTTTTTACCAAAATTTTTTTTCGCGGAAATTTTTTTTTCAAAATTTTTTTTTTTTTCAAAAGTAATTTCCTTTTAAATAAAGTTTTTTGCAATAATCTTTTTGAAATTGTGGAGGGTATCACTACATTCGGCAAGGCCGAATTTAACTTTTTTACTTGTTTTTTTTTGTTTTCGTCAAATTCGGAGTCAGAGCCCCCTAAAACACATAAAAAGACTTTTTTTCAGTAATAAAAACAGCGAAAAAATAATGACCGGGTGTTTCTTCTACACGATCCACTGTGCGTTGGTACCAGTCCTTTATAATTAGTCCATGATTTTTACTGGGAAAGTTCGAAAGCTTTCATTTTTTTTTTCTTAAAAATAATAGTTTTTGTTCTTTAAAATACGTTCTAAAATGTAAATTTCAAAAGATTTTTTTTAAAGATATTGCAACTCAAATTATTTAAAAAATTCGATTAATCGTAATCGCGATTAACGGCAATTTTTTTAATCGTAATCGCGATTATGAAATATCTCGATTATTTGCAAACTCTAAACCAGACTATTTTGTATATTTTTGAATTAATCTATTCAAATAAATTAAAGCGAAAAAAAATCTGGTATGTTTAAAATTTGTAATTCGACAGTTAAAGAAAAAACCAAAAAAAAATAATCAAACCATTGATTGTCTATGCAGATGACGTCTGTCTTCTATCTCACCGCTTCTCTAGCATGCAAACCAAGATCCAGTCCTTTGCTACATGTGCAGCCAAAGCTTGCTTACAAATTAACATTCACTAAACAAAGTCAATGCGCATAAATTCATCATGCACCACGATCTTCCAGCTTTCTGGCCAACCCATTGATGATGTTGAAAGCTTTTGATATCTTGGGAGTATAATTTCAAAAAGCGGGGGTAGCAAGGAAGATATACAGAATAGACTTTGTAAAGCAAGGCAAGCGTATGGTTCACTTAATAAATTCTGGAGATCGCAAAATATCTCAAATTACACCAAAGTCAAGGTTTTTAACAGCAACGTGAAATCTGTGCTGCTATTTGGCTGTGAAACGTGGAATATATCAAGTCGCGAAACGAGTAGCATGCAAGCCTTTGTAAACCGATGTCTCAGGCGTATACATAGAATATTTTGGCCAGCTACTATATCAAACCAAGATCTGTGGAACCTAACTAATCAAGTTCCCTTGAGTATAAATATACGTTCGCGTAAATTTAGTTGGTTAGGACATACAATGAGAAAGCCAGCGAATGATATAACCCGACAGTCAGTTGAATTTAACCCTCAAGGCTCCAGGAGACCTGGCAGGCCTGCAAATACTTGGAGGCGATAAATTGAGAACGAGCTGCATGAGCATGGTGTATCCTGGAGTGAAATGAAATTGATGTCTAATGAAAAAATACGATGGAAAGCATTTGTTGCGGCCCTATGTTCCACAGGGAATTAAAGGATTAAATATATATTGATTGACTCATTTAAATTTTTTGATCAATAGATTTAATTGAAAATTTTAGCCAATAATTTTTTTGTATAATACTTGTACAAATTCAATGCAACTCTGAGTGCATACTACTTATGTACTGTGTTGTAGCTAACACTCGTGAAAAATGCTTCATAATATCAATGACACGTTTACATAAATATTTTTGTCATAAAATTTCATTATATTTATGAAACCTTCATAAAATATTTATGAAACTTATAAAATTTCATGATTTCATAAAAAAAATTCATAAACGTATCATATGATTTTTTATAATATGATTAAGAAATTGTGGCAAAACAAATATAGCTCCTGAAGACGATTTTTAAAATTTTAATTTCTTATTTTAGTTCTTCCAATGTAAATATCAAAAATTTTTTTTTTTTTTAAATAATGAATTCCCTTTATTAATAAAAGATTTCATAAATACTATGAAACCTTTTCACAAATATAAAAAAAACTTGTCATTAAAGTTCGTCCAATGTGACTGTTTCATAAATATTATGAAATGTTTCATAACTTCTATGAAACATTTCATAAAAATTATATTTTTTTAAGCATTTTTTTTTTTTTAATTATGGAAATAGTTCCACAATTTTAAAAAAGTAGTATATAAATACTATGAAATAGTTTCCTAACATGATCAAATATTTAAGAAAAAAAAAAATAAATCTATGAAATGTTTAATCGTATTTATGAAACATTTCATAATAATTATGAAGGTTTTCATAATAGTTTATGAAATTTTATTCATTATATTTATGAAGCCTTTCATAAATATAATGTAAAAGTTCATTAATATTGGCCCTATGAATAATTATGAAACTATATCATTGTATTTATGAAACTGTTATATTGGACGAACTTTAATGAAGATTTTTCTTTGAGTGTACATTATCCTCCCTAGCTGTGGTATATTCCTCCCTCTTTTTTTATTGTATTGAGGATTGAATTATTGTGGTGTTTTTCTTCTTTTTTTTCATTTAATGGGGAAAAAAAATCCTTGTTTTACCTTGTCACTGTCTATTGTTTTTATTTGTAGGTGCCATATTGTTTTGTTGTAATACCGGTGTGCAATTATATGGTTGTTAAGTATTTGTTGCAAAATGCATAATTATATTTATTTGTCAACTCCTTTATATTTTTAATGGGATTTTATTGGGGCGAAAATAAAGTGAGAAAGAAATGTGCATTTTAATTACTCAATCCATTTTAAGAGATTTTTATTTTTATAAAATTTTATTTTTAAAATTGTTAATTGTTCTTGGCAGCAAAGCGAGTACTTTTTTTAACTCGGACAATGACTTATAACAAAAATATGATGTGATTAAGTGATAATGATTAGGGCTGGCATTTCCATGCAGATGCATGTTTTTGTCGATAGTCTAAAGAAGATCAATAAAATGGCATCGATTTCTTTTTGCATAATTTTGTGAAAATTCACATTTTTGTGAAAATGCATATTTTTGTGAAAATGCATATTTTTGTAAAAATGCATTTTTTTGTAAAAATGCATATTTTTGCATCTTTTGGTTTTAAATGCATGTTTTGTACATATTTCCAACTTTTAAGTGCACATTTTGGCATAAGTTAGCAAAAAAAACACAAATAAAAATTTGTTTCAAAAACTATTTTGAATTTTAAAAATTTATTTTTAAAATAAGAAAAACAATTTTTTAACATGATAACGTTTTTAGGCTGGTGTCTAATTTAAAAAAAAAGTTGCAGGACGCCACCTCAGTTTGACTATACATATGGGCAAGGCCACGAAAAATGAAACCACATAGATTTTTTTTTTCTGTCACAAAGCCCAAAATATTTTTATACCCTCCAACTACAGTATGGGGGTATACTCACTTTGTCATTCCGTGTGTAACGCATCGAAATATCGGTATAGGACCCCATAAAGTATATATATTATTGATCAGTAATCGATTCTAAGACATTCTAGCGATGTCCGTCTGTCCGTCTGTCCGTCCGTCTGTGGAAGACACGATACAGTCCAAAATAAAAGCGATAGACTCCTGAAATTTGGCACATATATGTATTATGTTCATAGGCTGGTTAAGTTCGGAGATGGGCAAAATCGGACCAGGGGGGAAAAAGTTCCCCCTTGAAGAACTAAACAAACCTCTGAAAAATACCATACTTTTACATGATTTTTTGTGTTTTTGTTTAACAAATCCAACAATTTTATGTCACAAGAAGTTCAAGGTCCTGCATTCGGACCCACAGAATTAGAAAAAATCGTTTTACGGTCCGCCCCCCCCCCTTTTATGGGCGTGGAATATTTTTTTTTTATATAATGATAAATTTGTATTTCTTTAGTGCAGAAAGCATACGAATTATTTTTTTAACACTTATTCGAGAGGAATTGTGCCCCCCAATTACCACTACTGACCCCCCCCCAAAAAAAAAAATAAAGAAGACGCCCCTGCAATTTTTTTTTTTATTTATTTGCATGTTGGAGGGTATAAAAGATTCGGCACAGCCGAATTTAACACTCTTACTTGTTTATATTTCAAATGTCAAATATGTATAGAATATGGCATCACTGTATGCCAGTCCCAAATTTGTGTCTGCTTTGACATTTTACATTATTTTCATAAGTGGCACGTGCAAGGCGTAGTTGGAAAATATATCAATGTCGGCGAAAAAGGTAAATTTTGTTGGTATTTTTTTGTGCTTTAGACAGATGATTACTTTTTTTGGATAGAATATAAATCAAACTATTGATAAGCAAGCAAATTTGTGTACAAATCTTGGCTTTTGGACCAATTAGGGCTTAAAGTAATCAGCCGCAAATAAATGGTGACGTTACTGACAAATTTTTATAAAATGTTTTTTTATGCATTAAATTAGAAAAGAGGTTGGATGAGCTGATTTTTTTTTTAGTATTTTTGAAGTACTTTCATAATCAATGCTTAAATAAAGCATTATTTGCATAGCAGGGTATTTTTGCAAAATAAGATTGTGTGACGTTACTGACGTTTTTTTTTTTTATTTTTGTTTTTTTACTTTTTTGCTTAATAATTTGGTATTTAATTGCATCTTAAAACTCCTCTACTATGATTTTTTCGCCGTGTAGGGTCCCTCTATTAACCCAAGAAAAAAAAAGATCCGAAAATCGTAACGAAATTCGTACATGTGACGTTACTGACATTTGCGTAACGTTACTGACACTGCTTTTATGTCATTTACTTGATTAAAAAATAAAATATTAAGCCCACCTTTTGGATAAAAATCATCTTTCATCCTTCCTTTTTTAAAATAATGGGTAATAATAAACATGAACTCTTTCAATTCGCTCATTTTTACACAAACGTTCAGTTACCTCCAAACACACTTCCAAAATCCGGTGACGTTACTGACAGCTTAAAATGGTCATAACTTCACAACAAAACGAGATACAGCAAAATTGTCTGCGTATGAAACAACAGTTATGACGAGAACTTTCATATGCCGCTCTCAAGTTGGGAGAAATAATTGTATTTTATAAAGATATTGACCAAAATATGTAAACGAGCGTGACGTTACTGACGGTGGCCTTGCCCATATAAGCTAACAATTAACGAAAAAGAAAACAAGAATTACTATTTTCATTTTCTTAAAACCAAAAATTTTAATAACTTGGGTTTGTAACTTGGATAATAATTCACCTCGTGGTGAATAAACCCTTTTTTCACCAGCTGGTGAATAAAAAGTAATTTTTTTTTCATAATTTTTTAAAAAAAAAAAAAAATTTTTTATCAAATTTTTTTTTCATCAAATGTTTATTTTTTGTTTGTTGTTTTTGTTTGTTGTTTTTGTTTTGTTTTTATCAAAAATTTTTTTTTCATCATTTGTTTTTTTTTTTTGTACACTCAAAAGAAAACCTTTGTCAAAAAATCTGTAAAACGACTTAAGAATAACAAATTTTCAGCAGATTTTTCTGCTGATTGGACAGAGAATTTATTTTGTGTGTATCAATTTTTTTTTATCAATTTTTTTTTTCATCATTTTTTTTTTATAAAATTTTTTTTCGTCAAATTTTTTTTTTTCATCATATTTTTTTTCATCAAATTTTTTTTCATCAAAAATTTTTTTTTTATAAATTTTTTTCATCAAATTTTTTATTATCAATTTTTTTCTCACCAAAAAATTTTTTTTTTCATATTTTTTTTTATCAATTTTTTTTTACATCAAAAAATTTTTCTTTTCATCAGAAAAATTCATCGAAAACTTTTTTTCATAAATTTTTTTTTTCACCAAAAATTTTGGGTTCATTAATTTTTTTTTAACATAATTTTGGTTTTCGTGAAAAAAAAAATATTTTTTTTTACCAAAACTACTCTTTCACAAAGTCTAAGCTTTTCGCATAAAAATTTTCCATTTGTTTATCAAATGTACATAAAATGTCCGTCCGTATGTCCGTCTGCAGTTAACACGATGCAGTCCAAAATAAAAGAGCTAGACTCCCGACATTTGGCACTAATATAATAATAATGTCTTATGTTCCTAGGAAGATTAAGTTCGCAAATGAGCAAAATCGGACCAGGGGAAAAAAGTTCCTCCTTGAAGAACTAAACCAACCTCTGAAAAATACCATATTTTTTCATGATTTTTTGTGTTTTTGTTTAACAAATCCAACAATTTTATGCTACAAGAAGTTCAAAGTCCTGCATTTGGGCCCACAGAATTAGAAAATCTCGTTTTTCGGTCCGCCCCCTTTTATGGGCGTGGAATAAATTATGACAAATTTGTATTTCTTTAGTGCAAAAAGCATAAGAATTAATTTTTTTAACACTTATTCGAGAGGAAATGTGCCCCCCAAATTACCACTACCGAACCCCCCCCCCCCCCCACCCAAAAAAAAAAAAAAAAGACGCCCCTGTTATATTTTTTTTATATTTATTTGCATGTTTGAGTGTATAAAAGATTCGGCACAGACGAATTTAACACTTACTTGTTTTCTATGAATCTAACAAAATCTATGAATAAAATTCTATGAAATATTTCACAATACTAATGAATATTCATTCAGCCAATGAATTCTTTCATAGATTCTATGAATTCGGTTTTATGAAATTTGTTCATAGATATTATGAACAATAATTCTTTCAGTGTAATCAATATATTTGCGTTTAAATTGCGTGTTTTTATATTTCAATGAAAATGCATATTTTTGCATATTTAGATTTTAAATGCATATTTTTTACAAAAACAAGTAAAAAAGTTAAATTCGGCCGTGCCGAATGTATTGATACCCTCCACAATATCAAAAATATTATTGCAAAAAACTTAAAAAAAAAAAAATTAAAAAAAAAAATTTCGCGAAAAAAAATTTGGAAAAAAAATTCACGATTTTTTCTTTTTTTTCAAAAAATGTGTTCGTACTTGTTTAAGTACCTTTCGGTGTTCAATAATGTTCACATATGTCAACCAGCAGCCGAATTAAAGCATTTTGTATTTTTAGGTTATGTTGAATGTGCCAACATTTTTGAGGTGTCCTTACATTTTCGATCATACCTTTTGAACCGCTGAACCGATATCGCTCAAATGCAATACCAAACTGCTCAGGAGAACTTCCAATAAATATGTTAAGTTTCAGTCATCTCCGTGTAATATTTTGGTCGTGATCACCATTTCCACAGACGGACGTCGCTAGAATGTCTTAAAATCGATCACTGATCAATAATATATATACTTTATGGGGTCCTAGACCGATATTTCGATGAGTTACAAACGGAATGACAAACTTATATATACCCTCTATCACTAAGTGGAGGGTATAAAAATCTAGTAAATTCATGAAAATTCCTTATAAGTTTTATTGGTAAAAAGCTTGTAAAATTACAAAAAAGCTCGTAATTTTTACTAGAAATTATCGAAAAAAGGGGGTGGCAAAAAATCTAGTAAAGTTACGAAACCTACTTGTAAGTTTTAACGCGTAAAAAAAAATTTTAAATTTACAACTTTATTGGTAAAAAGCTTGTAAAATTACTGGAATTCTTGCCAAATAGGAGGTAGCAAAAAAAAAAGTTACACACTTTTTTTTGTCATTTTACAATGTTTTTTTTTTTTTTTTTTGAGTGTGAAAATAGGGATTTTTTCATACATTTAGGGAAACTTTCTTTGGTGGTAATAATTTCTTCCATGCATTAGGGAATTCCATCTAAGAAAAATAATGGACTATTTAAATGTACATGAACTAAAATGTGTTCCTAACAGTTAAGAAAATTTTCCAACTTTTAGTTAAATTTACCTAAATTGTGGGAAAATTTATAAACTAATTTGAAGAAAATTTTTACAAAGTTTAAGTTAATTCTTTTTTTTTTGAGTGCATGCTTCCAATTACAAACATTTGTAATCTGGTCAGTAGTTTTACCCAACATCCACAAACTCTCCTAAATCAAACAAACCAACATCTCTAAGGAATATTTGGCTAAGATTTTAAAATTCATAGATGAAAAAAATAAGGGCAATACACTAGGGGCCATAAAACTGCCACTACTTACTATCGTACAGCATATTTTTTTATGAAAAGAATTACTTAAGAAAACTTGATGAAAAGAGAAAACGTAACAATAACAACAATTACCATAAGAAAACTCCTAACTGCCACCAACATTAAGGGTAAGATAGACAAACAAAGATACCGTTAAGAAAAACTAACAATTTATGAAAAGAGTTCCAACCAAATGCCAAAAAAGGAAAACAAGAGAACAGATTGTAAGTAGACATACAATGAAAACATGGAAAGAAAATGAGATTTTGTTATCAAAAAATTTACTACATTGCAGCATGCGTTGTTGTCAAACATTATGATGTTTGGCCTTTTTTTCAACTTTTTGGGGCACAAAAAAAAGGGGGAAAATTTAGTACACAAAAATGAGATGAATGAAAATGTGTGTGTGTATGTGTATGTGTCTAAAAGTATACATACAAAAGAAAAATCACACAAAAAAATTTCTGTATAAATGTTTGCTGAAAATTGCATGAGATGACAAAAAAAAAAAACGAACCGAAAGACTTAAAGCACCGGTAACTTTTATTCTTGTGTTTGCAAATCATTTCATACGGAAAAAAATCTTTAATGTTGTTTGTATGTTAAACAGTTCTACTTTATTTTTTGTTGTGGCTGCTATGGGTCAAGAGTTATTAAATTTTTAATTTAAGAGAGAAAGATTGCTCTAGCTCGAGGTCACATTTTTTTTACTAATCATTGCGTCAAAGTTACAATTTTCAAGAAACTAATTATAAAGTTGTTTGTTTGACCTAATGTCACAAAAGTTTTGAAATTTGTTCTTAATACTTTCGCGAAATCAAAAATATGATCTTAGGAAGTTTTTAATAATAAGCAAACAGAATAATTAAATTCGCAGATAAATTGAGGTCTTAACAACACCCAGCAAAATTTTCGGTTGCAAAGAACCGATTGTGGAACAACTTATACTTCCCTAGAACCTGTTCTAATTCTTGTGCAACACCGATTCTTTTTACAAAGGGATTGTCCTAAAAGCAACAGGTGTTTGTAAGCTAAATTGGAACACATTTTTGTTCTTCGGAATCGGTTCTAGAAGTCAAATTTGGAACAGAAATGAGAACTAAAGAAATAATTTGAATTGCATTAATTTATTAAAAAAAAAATAAGATAATCCTATATGACATCGTATCTTAATTTTTTTTTAACGCACATGCACCCTTTTTCGCCTCTAAAATTGCATTTTGGGCCTTGCAATAAAGATACACCAGAACAGGGATTTTCTGCAAACAAAAATTAAAGACTTTATTATATTAGTATTTGTCCCGACCCAGACAATCAAAATTTAATTTACTTACCTTCGTATCAACAATTTTCATGATTATATCCTGATATTTTCATATAATTTCGTGTTTTTTCTTGGTGAAAACAAAAAAAAATATATTTAGTTTTTAATTTTTTTGACACATAATTTTTTTTTTAATTCCTGAGAACCAAAATGTTATGAAATTTAGATTGCATAGAACAAGCTTCACAATAATATTCACTTAACTTGTGCTGAATAATTAAAGTGTAATAGTGTTTGATTACCGAAGAACCTGTTCTAGAACAAGTGTTATCGGAATCGGTTCTGAAAAATTTTCCTGGGTAATTAATTAACAGATAAATAAAATTTGGATGTAAGCAGAAAATTCTGATATCGAGATTTTCGTTTGTGTGTTTAAAATAAATATTAGTACATTTAACTCAATTTTAATTTTCGACTGGTTTTTCATAAAAAAAAACATTTAACATTTAAAAATATTGTTTTAAAATGCATAAAAAAGTACGATTTTTGTCCCGCCAAAATTTTTGAAATCCCGCCATTTTTGTAGTTTTTTTGCATTTTCCCCGCTTTTTGGAAATACATTTCTGGCAAATCTAGAGAACATTGTATTAATTTTTTTTACCTAAACTTGCTTGAAGTGGGGTGTGAAAGCTAGAAGAATGAAAATTTGGCATGTGTTGCTACATATTAAGGTCCCTAACGTATTTTTTTTTTTTTAAATACTTATTTCCTTAAAAATTTTTAAGGATATTGAAAGATAAAGTTTTGAAACGACATTATTCACATACTTATTTCCTAATATGGCAAAATAAGTAAATGGAAAAATTAGCAGAGATCTTCCTCTTTCATCTGCTATCACCACTGGCATTCTAGGACAAGTAAAAATGTTACAAAAATATTTTACAAAAACATTATCCTTGAAAACTTTGAAGTCCTTTTAAAAGGAAACAGGATCACGTAATAAAAAACTGTAAATGCAGTTTTACTTAATTTGATCTATATACTCAGGCGCATATCATCCGGTTCATGTTCAACGATTTTTTTTTTAATTTTGTCGGACGGTAAAATATGAGATAAACGAAAAAAAAAAACTGAAAAATTACCATTTCTTTCCCCCTCTTTGCACCACCTAAATATGAATTTGGGGCTTAACAAAAATTAGTGTCCCTTTATTTTTCCTGCTCTACAAAATAAGACCAATTCCATAAATATCGGCGGATGACACTACACTGAAAGAATTATTGTTCATAATATCTATGAACAAATTTCATAAAATCAAATTCATAGAATCTATAAAACAATTCATTGGCTGAATGAATATTCATCAGTATTGTAAAATATTTCATAGAATTTTATTCATAGATTTTATTAAATTCATAGAAAAAATTAATAGAGTTAATGAATGTGATTCGTAGAAGAAAATCTCATCAAAATCATTAGGCACGTCTCCGAAACAGAAAATGCAAATTCCTTCATTTGTGTCTGCAATTCCAGATCATGTTGGTAACCCTTGCGAAATAATGTAAGAGACAAAAAAGTTGAAAGAAAGTATGAGGTGAGGTTGAGATTGCTAGAAATAGAATTGTAGTGTTGGAAACTGTCAAAATTTATTCTGTAGAAACTATAAATATTCACATATATAAAAAACAGTTTTCATTAACAAGACAAACCGACATTTAAAATCCTACTGAAGATGACACTAACTGGGGTGTTTGAAACCGGTATAGGAAATACCAGAAATGTCTATAATTTTTAGAAATTCAATTTTTCTTCTGCATTTTTTCAACTTGAACCCTTATAACAAATATAATTAGAGCCCGTGCTCGATCTGTACTTACAGAAAAAATCAAATAAAATGCCTTTTAATTTTTTTTAATAATTAAAATAATGTTACAATAATTAAAATAATTGAATAAATATATTAAAAAAATAAAAAAAACATAAAAACATTAAAAAAAAATACCATTGCTGCCCTGACCGGGGATCGAACCCAAAACCTACCGGCTGAAGTGTTTTTTGTCGACGCCTTAGCTATCAACGCCACCAAAGGGGAAAAATCCAACTAACACTTACAAGGGAAGTCTCCCTGGTGTCACCCTCCGATCTTCATGAAAATTGGATATGTTGTTAAGAACGAAAATTAATTCGACACGTATTTTTTTTTAGCGGCCCAAACTCATTTTTTGGTGGGGTCGATTTGTATGGGGGGAAATTGACTTTTTTCAGTTTTTTACGATTTACGCCTATTTAAACTAAATTAATAGAGGCATGTGTGGTATCAATTTAAAGGTATTAAAAATACCTATCTCGTGGTGGTAACAACGGGCCAAAGAAGTTAATACTTTTTGACTTATTAACAAAAATGTCCTAAAATTTTGGTATTTTACTCAATATGACGAAAAGTTGTGCATGTTTGGACACGTTCTTAGCACACGTAGATAGGTTTTCCAAATACCTTTTATTTGGTATGTAACATGACTAGGTTTCTTTGCATTAATAAGAGATAAACGAAAAAAAGTGAAAAATGGCCTTGTCTTCCCCCCTCCTTTTTACCATCTAAATATGAATTTGGGCCGCTAAAAAAAATACGTGTCCCTTTATTTTTTCTGATCTACAAAATAAAACCAATTCCATAAAGATCCGCGGGTGACACTAGGGAGACTTCCCTTGTTAGTTTTAACGTTTCTTTGTTGTAAATACACAAAAATTTTGTTTTCTACAAACACACACACAGCTTTTGGCAGAGCATAGATACAAACTTAATATGTTAAAGCAGAACCCGAGTAAAAAATTTTATATGTAATTATATATAATTTGATAAAATTATATATAATTATATATATTTGATAAAATTATATATAATTTGATAAAATTATATATAATTATATCCGAATTTTTTTTATATAAAATTTTATAAAATTATATCTAATTATATATAATTTGATAAAATTTTATAAAATTAGATAAAATTATATATAATTTTATCAAATTATATATAATTATATCATAATTTGTTTTATACAAAATTTTATAAAATTATATAAAATTATATTAGATTTGATAAAATTTTATATAAAAAAAATTCGGATATAATTTCATATAATTTTATCAAATTATATATAATTTTATATAATTTTATCAAATTTTTTGAAAACAAAAACTTCTTTATATAGTTTTATGTAATTATATATAATTTTATCAAATTTTATATAATTATATAAAATTATATAAAAAAAACTTTTTTACTCGGGATATTACACTCAAAAAAATAAAACTGTAAAGTTAACAAATTTTTTTTTGTTAACTCGAGTTTACTGGCTTTTTAGCAAATTTTTAGTTAAAATCAGCGTTTTAACTACTTTTTTAGTTAAGTTCAATTTACGAAAATACTAGTTTTGTACAAATTTTGAATTAATTTTTTTTGTTGACTTTAAAACTGAGTCTACGAATTTTTACTAATTAATTTGCTGATTTTTTGTAACATTTTTGTCAAGTGAAAAATTTTAAACATTTCATGTGTAGCCTCCTATGCAAATCTCATAAGTCCTACTTAAGCTGAACTTAATGCTGTGAAAAAAATAAGAAAAAATAAGTGAAGTGTTAGTTATTAAAACCAATATTTAACAAACTTGAAATTTTTTACAAAAAGTTTAGCTGAATTCAACTAATAAAAAATTTTCAGCTGAATTTTTAGTTAAAATTACGGTTTTTTTGCTACATTCATTCTACGAAAAGTTAACTAAATATTTTTTGTTAAATTAACTAGAAATTTAGTAGGTTCAAAATCAGGTGTTTTTTTAGTTAAATTTAACTAAATTTTTTGCTAACTTTACAGTTTTTTTTTTTTGAGTGTAAACAAAATGGATTTTAAGTGTTATTACTTGTTTTGTCCCCCCTACACTAAAAAAAATATGCCAATTTTTTTAATTTTTGTTTCTAATGAAAAACTACTACTGGTTTAGCAAAGTTTTTGTAAAATAAGCATTTAAACTAAGTTTTTACTAAAAATTTAAAGCAATTAACAAAATTTTTGTAGTTAATTTTGCTAACAAATATAGTTTTTTAGTTAATTTGGCTAAAAAAAATCTTGAAAATTTGCTCGTTGCCCCCTGGAACATTCAAATTGCCCCCAGTGGGGCGTGAATCAAAGGTTAGGAACCATAGGCCTAGAGGCTAGATAAGTTAAAAAACATATAATTTTTTACAAATAGAAAATTGTAAATGAATAAAATAATAAATAAAATTGAAATAATAAAATAAATAAAAATAATAATATTTTTTTTTTCATAGCCTATGAACTTTTTCATAGGTCTCTGGTTTCTATGAATTTGTTTTATAGATTCTGTGAAGGGCATCATTGGCTGACTTCTAATGATTTTTTCATGGAATCAATGTACGTTTTCATGGTCGTACACAGAAAATTATATCGCAATTTCGTTTTTAATTAAAAATGGATTTGATATTAAATTTAACTTCAATTAAACATTTTAATTGATTCAGTTAATGTTTTAGTTGAATTCTTAACTTTACTGAAAATAAAAATAAAATAAACAAACTAAACCGGTTTTGTATGCATTAGTGTTAGTTGCCAATAAATAAAAATGCGAAAAAACAACAAAAACAAGTAAAAAAGTTAAATTCGCCCTTGCCGAATGTAGTGATACCCAATTTCTAAAAGATTATTTCAAAAAAGCATAGATACAAACTCAATATGTTAAAGCAGAATATTTTACAAAATGGATTTTAAGTGTTATTACTTGTTTATATACTTAAGCCTAATGGCTAGAGACAAAGCTTCACTAACAACTGGTTCGCTGTTCGAATCTCGGTGGGGATAAGTTAAAAAAACATATAAATTTTTACAAATAGAAAATTGTAAATAAATAAAATAATAAATAAAATTGAAATAATAAAATAAATAAAAATAAATGTTGTTTTTTTATTTTTAGTACCAAAAGGTACATAAAAATAAAATGTATTTATTCGGCCTTTATATATGTATATATATTCGATTAGAGTTTCATTCTAGTTCGAGGCCCAAAAATATTTCTATTTATGATATTGTCATAATAGAGTATTTTTAATTTATTGCTTTAAAAAAGTTACTATCTCATAGTATGTCTGTACTGATCAGTTTCATCCCCACTAAAGGAATCTTCAGCAGACTTTAGAGAATCATCGTTGGTCAATCAAACATCAAACCAGACATAATATTTGATATATTTCCCAAGTTATATGAGAAGTACTATTATGAAGGTCCGAAATCTGTTTTCCAACAAAAATAACTCTTTAAATAAAAATAGAATTCAATAATATTTTTTTTTTCGTAGCCTATGAACTTTTTCATAGGTCTCAGGTTTCTATGAATTTGTTTCATTCTATGAAACATTCCCAGTCGTGCATACTGTCGAGAGAGACAGACGTGTTTTTTGTGCATTTTTCCGAGAATATTATTAAATTCGAGATTTAATTTTTTAAATAAAATTGAAAAAAAAAAACAGCGATTTTGGACGCTTAGTGCTTAAAAAAAGAATACCCCTAGTGTTAAAAAAAAAATATTTGTGTTTAATAAAACAAAAATATTTAATACAAAACGAAAAAGAAATTAATTACAAACAGAATACAGTGTTTTTTTCTTTGATTTGTTTATTTTCAATTCTTGTGTTTATTATTTCCAATACGTTGTTGTTGTGTTGTGTTATAATATTGTATGGATTTTATAAACTCTCAACCCGAAGAGAGACGGCTCAGTTTGAACGGTCGTAATGCGTATATTACGATGAGCGCAGAGAAAAGAAAAAACGAAAACCTAATAAAAAGAAATTTATACGATCCCCTTTACAACAAGAATTACCTCTCCCTTAAAACAAGTACATGCAAATGTTTCCCTTTAACTAACCAACCATCTACTAGCGCGCAAAACAACCAAAATAAAGCCAACAACAAAACTAGTGAAAATAAATGTACTTGCTTTCCAGTGAGTAGCTTAAATTTAAACAGCAGAGCTGTAAATGAATGCATTGTTAGCCCGAATACAGTCGGTGCTCAGGGAATTAATACACCTACCCTTAACACGCCTCTTGCAAATGGTTTTAATTTTAACCCAATTATGTCACCAAGTATTATCAACGAAGATGTAAACTCCGAGCAATCTTCAAGTGTAAAGTTAACCCCTAAACCCGTTCAAACTGGCCTTGATAGATATATTACCATATTGAAGAGGAAGCGAAGCCCAAGGTCATCGAGGACCCCACGACCAGCTAAACAAGTAAGAGAGCATGAGGCCGATGCAGGTACAGGTAATCGATTCTCTATATTAGATAGCGAGTCTAATGATCCGGAACCACAAGGTAAGACCTCTAAACCACCCCCAATTTTCCTTCGAGAGGAGTGCTCGAATACTCTCGTTTCAAGCATTGTTTCGGTTATTGGCGAACAATCATTTCACGTTATCCCAATAAAAAAAGGTAATATCCGTGAAACGAAAATTCAAATTTATAGTGAGGAAAACTTCCGTAAGTTGAATTCTCATTTCGAGGGGCAAAAGAAAAGTTTTTTCACTTATCAGTTGAAAAGTTCAAAGGGTATGCAAGTAGTTATTAAAGGCGTTGACTCTGGTGTTGAACCGTCTGAAATTCAGAGAGCGCTAATGGACAAAGGCTTTAAGATCAAGTCCGTTGCTAACATCAGAAATAAGGAAAAATTCCCCCAACCATTATTTCGTGTTGAGTTGGAGCCAAATGACCTTACGTTGAAAAAAGGCGAAATCCACCCTATTTATAACTTACGGTACTTGCTTTATCGTAGAGTAATTGTAGAAGAGCCACATAAGAGGAAAGGTCCCGTCCAGTGTATTAATTGCCAAGAGTTTGGTCATACCAAGGCTTACTGTAAGCACCCTGCCGTTTGCGTTATCTGTGGCGATTTGCATAGCTCGAAAGAATGCACAAAGTCTAAAACGGACTCAAGCTTAAAGAAGTGTAGCAATTGTGGTGATAATCACACTGCTAATTACAGAGGTTGTCCGGCATATTCTTTTGAGAAACGATTTTTCACGAATAGGAATCAAGCTCCCCGTAGAGAAACTCAACATACTCAGGAAAACTGTGCTCCACCTCACGTACCCATTAACGAACCAAAATTCGACCAAAATGCTTACTCTTTTGCATCCGTCTTAAGGGGACGGCCTGTTGTTCAGAATACTCCGAGAAACACAAGAGTGATCCCGGAAACCCGATCGAATTCTAATGAAGAAAACACGCGTGATCATACCCAGGGTCAGAGTTTTAATTTTAGTAGGCTCGAGGCCACAATTAACACTTTAGTACAGTCAATGACTAATTTTACCAATATGATGGGTAATATGATGCAGGAAATACTAAGAATGCAGTCTTTGATATTAGAGGCTGCATTAAGTAAGCCATGAACAGTTTGAAAATATGTTACTGGAACGCAAACGGCATACGCCAGCATAAAGACGAACTCGATTATTTTCTCAGAAACAAGCAAATTGATATAATGCTTGTTTCTGAGACCCATTTAACCCCTCGCAGTCTTTTCGCTTTAGATGGTTACACATTGTATGATACAAAGGACCCCAGAGGCAGGTCATGTGGAGGCTCAGGCATCTTAATTAAATCTCGACTAAAACATTATCTTATGTGTGATCTTTGTGAAGATTATCTTCAAGCCACTACTTTATGCGTAAACGAGTTTGACATGAACCTTGTGATTTCGTCAATTTATGCTCCCCCCAGATTTAAAATTACTGATAATCAGTATAGAACTTTTTTCGAATCTCTAGGTTCACGCTTTCTGGCTGCTGGCGACTACAATGCTAAGCATACATTCTGGGGGTCACGCCTCATTACCCCGAGAGGTCGTGTGTTGTTTGATACAATTTCTAAAATGGGTCTGGATGTGGTCTCAAGTGGAGAACCGACATACTGGCCTTCAGATCGTAATAAGATTCCAGATCTTATTGACTTTGGAGTGACTAGGAATATAAAAAGAAATTTTGTAAGTGTAGAATCTTCATTGGAACTTTCTTCAGACCACACACCCACTATTATTACTCTATTTAACCCCCGAGAAATTGTATCCCCCACTGGTGACTTGGCACTGTCAGGCAAAGGAACAAATTGGCTAAAATATAAAAAGTTTCTCAGTACTCATTGCTCGGAAAACATATCGCTAAGAACACCAGAGGAAATTGACCTATCGCTCAAGAATTTCGAATCTAATCTCAAACTAGCTGCTCAACTTGCTACTAAACCCCCCCGACAATCCAGACAGAATGTATATTCTTCTGTTGATGTCGAACGACTCTTAATTGAAAAACGGAGAGCTCGTAGAGAGTGGCAACTGCACAGATCTCCACACTTAAAAGCACAACTTAAGGAATGCACGAACAACTTACGAAGATTGTTGGAATCTCAGAGAACGGCCGCACTAAATAGATTTCTTGAAAATCTGGAGCCTACATCAAGAACCGACTACTCGTTATGGCGTGCTACAAAAAATTTAAAAAGACCTGTCTTATGTAAGCCTCCTTTGCGCAAAGCAAATGGAGATTGGGCCAGAAATGATACTGAAAAAGGAAATCTGTTTGTTGAGCACTTGAAAAATGTACTCACACCAAATGAATCAAGTGTTATAGTAGAGTTGCCACTAATTTTACCCCAGCGCATAGCAGTACCCGTTAGGTTTGAGATGCGAGAGGTCCAAAAGGCAGTTTGTGAATTAAACCCCAAAAAGGCATTTGGTATTGATAAGATCAGTAATAAAATGCTTTTGGAGTTACCCCGAATAGCATTAAGAATAATTCTTTTTATTTTTAATGCTATATTACGCCTTCAACATTATCCCCCAGAATGGAAAATTTCTCTCGTTAAAATGATACCCAAGCCAGGCAAAGATCACACAAAAGTGGAATCGTACAGGCCTATCAGTCTGTTATCCAATTTATCAAAACTTTTTGAAAAACTGTTAGTGAACAGATTAACAACTCATGTCGCTCAGAACAACTCTATCCCCGATCACCAGTTTGGATTCAGAAAGAAACATGGCACAATTGAGCAAGTTCATAGACTGGTAGGTGAAATTAGAAGAGCCTACGAAGAAAAAAAATATTGTTCCGCACTTTTTATTGATGTCTCACAGGCGTTCGATAAGGTTTGGCATGAGGGTTTACTCTATAAGATAAAAAATATGTTACCACCAAATACACATAAGTTACTCGAAAATTACATAACAGATCGTAAGTTTACAGTGAAGGAAAACGATTTTGTCAGTACCCCGCAAATCATACAAGCTGGAGTTCCACAAGGTAGTATTTTGGGACCGCTTTTGTATATTTTGTACACCTCTGATATGCCAACTAATCGAAATACGCATACCTCCACATTTGCAGATGATACAGCTATTTTAAGCTCCCATAACAATCCACTTGAAGCAACTCGTATTTTGCAGAGTCACATTCTTGAATTAGAATACTGGTTAAATAAGTGGAAGATTAAAGTGAATGAGCAGAAATGCATCCACATAACGTTCACGTTAAGACGAGAAACTTGTCCCCAAATTCGGATTAATAATCACATTGTACCTCAACATACAACAGTAAAGTACCTCGGAATTCATCTCGATCGTCGTCTTACGTGGAAAAACCATATAGATGCAAAATTAACCCAAATAAAATTGAAAACTATTGCACTTAATTGGCTAATTGGGAGAAACTCGAAACTTAGGTTAGACTGTAAACTATTGATCTACAGCTCGATTATAAAACCTATATGGTGCTATGGTATTCAGTTATGGGGCACTGCCTCTGCGTCTAATGTGGAAAAAATACAAAGAAAACAGAACAACATTTTGCGAATGATTACTGATGCCCCCTGGTATGTTAGAAACTTGAACATACACAGAGATCTAAATGTTTCCCTTGTTAAAGATGAAATTGTGAAACATACCCAGAACTACTTACGAAAACTGGAATCACATCCAAACAATTTAGCACGCAATCTTCTAAATAATCGTGGTCACCAACGCCTTAGAAGGAGGGCCACTGCTGACTTGGCACACTAAAGTGAAGGATGATGCTTTTGAAAACATTGGATAATTTATGAGCAGATGAAATTTTGTCTGGCATTGGCTGGACTTAATATTAAGTTATATTAGTTTTAAGATTTAAATACTTATTGTTAGTTCACATAATTTTAGTGAAGATTCAATAAAACAAATGAATGAGAAAAAAAAAAAAAAAAATTCTATGAAGGGCATTATTGGCTGAGTTCTAATGATTTTTTTTCATAGAATCAATGTACGTTTTCATAGCCGTAATGAACAAAATTCTTTCAGTGTAGAGAGACTTCCCTTATTAGTCTACAAAGTCTTGCGAATATATCGCTCATTTACTTGTATAGTGTCATAACGCAAAATGTTTGATTTTACAGATAACCCGTTTAAAGTTTACAATTGAAACATGTTTTACATTGCAAAAGGCCCGTACATAGAAAATGTTATAATGGTGTGTTCTCTTCTCAAACGGTGAGTTTAGAAGATATTAATACGAATTTTTGACACAATATAAAGCAGGATATAACAAATAATTCTGTATGGTTTACCCAAAAACGACATATTTTCAGTTATGACACTATACAAGTAAATGAGCGATATGATTTGAATAGGTTAATTAAGGTCAGGATTTTTACAAATGCCAGTTTTTTTATGTATTTCTGTCCCATAGTGTTGTTAAAGAAATAGAACATAATAATGGAGTAAAAATTTCCATTACCATTTGAAAACATAGAAAAACAAAAAAAAAAGTTAAAAAGTTAAAGCCAACAAAAACAATTGTGTGTAGAAATAGCAACAGTATGCAGCAAAAAAAAAAAATACATAAAGAAGCAACAATGGCAAGGATATGTTGGTATACAGATGAAATGTTTTCAAATGATGACGGTTTTCTGTTTTTTTTTTGGAAACTTCCGAAAAATCAATAAATTTTTGGTATACGCGCTTATTTTGTTTATTTTTCTTTTTTTTGTCTTTTCTTCCCATTTAACTACAAACATTTGAAATTTATATGTGTGGGAGTGAGTGTATGCGAAGTATAAATGAAAGTGTGTGTGTATAAGTGAAAAGGTGTGTGTATAACAAAGAATATTAATGCAATAAGGTTAGACTAGTTAACAGGAAGTGTATGTATGTAGGTGGGTGTGTGTGTGTGTGTGTGTGGGAAAAGGAAACTTAATAACATTTTATTTGTATGTATAGTTAGTGAAAGTTTTATCTATAAATGTTTTAGTATGTGTGTGTGCAGCTACATTTAAATATTCTGATTGCATATTTCAGATTTTTATTCAATAGTTATAAAATACTTCCATAAATAACTTTTAAAAAGTTTTTCTTTCTCTTTTGTAATTTTCCTGTATATTCTTTTACCGGTGTATTTAAATCAATAGATTTTTTTTAAATCAACTGTTTGAACCTGTGATTTTCCCAATTCTTTTTTAACCGGAAGTTAAAAAAACACAAATTTTTTTGTTGGTGTTATTTTTAAATTATTTTTTGTTCTTCTGTTATCTATTTTTTGTTTAAATTCTATTTTTTTTTTTTTCTATTAGAATACATTTAAGTATAGGTATCTATGGGGAATTCCATGCCAAATCACTCACTTTTGGACCCGACCCCTTTCGATTTATTTTATTTTTGGATATGTTTTAGTATTTATTAAATGCAACTCGGAGACCAATTTTCAGCCTTTTATTTCAAGATGGTGTTGAGTGAGTAATCATTTTTATCAAAATGGCGATTTTCTCAAAAAAATTAAAAAATTGAAATTTTTAATTAATTTTGACCATTAAAAAATATAGATATTTTAAAAAAAGTTGGACAACATTTTGTTGGTATTTAAATGTAGTTTTAGAAAAAAAATATGAAAAAATTATTCGAAGTAATTATCACTTATTTTTTGACGTTTAAAAATTAAAATCGACTTTTTGAAAAAGTCCGAAACCTTCGATTTTTTTTAAAAACTACAAAAAATTCTACTCTAAATTACGCAACTTTTAAGCCATAATTCAAGATTTGATCATAATTCTTTCTATTTTTTTTTTAATTTTTAAAATTGCACCTTTAATTTTTTGGATCTGATTTATTTTATATGGTGTTCCAAAAAAAATAAATTGGTAGATATTGACCCTTACTTACCCTAGATATATTCATTTCGAGGTAAAAATACGTCTCACAAAAATTTAGGACGATCGGAAATGGGTAAGGCGTTTTGCATGGTCCTTGAAGTTTAAAAAACGGATTACAAGGAAAAATATGATTTTTTTCTGTTTTCGAATTTTTTTTGGTATTTTAAGTTAAGTTTTAATTCAAGTGATTACAGAATTATGATGTGGAGTAAAATGCCTTTCTAATAAGGTTCTAAAAACTAAAATCGGTTAAATATCAGCCAAGTTATTAAAACTTCCCCAGGCATGACACACGCTAGATGCCTGGGGAAGTTTTAATAACTTGGCTGATTTTCAGCCGATTTTAGTTTTTAGAACCTTATTAGAAAGGCATTTTACTCCTCATCATAATTCTGTAATCACTTGAATTTAAACTTAATTTAAAATACCAAAAAAATTCGAAAACAGAAAAAAATCATATTTTTCCTTGTAATCCGTTTTTTAAACTTCAAGGACCATGCAAAACGCCTTACCCATTTCCGATCGTCCTAAATTTTTGTGAGACGTATTTTTACCTCGAAATGAATATATCTAGGGTAAGTAAGGGTCAATATCTACCAATTTATTTTTTTTGGAACACCATATAAAATAAATCAGATCCAAAAAATTAAAGGTGCAATTTTAAAAATTAAAAAAAAAATAGAAAGAATTATGATCACATCTTGAATTATGGCTTAAAAGTTGCGTAATTTAGAGTAGAATTTTTTGTAGTTTTTAAAAAAAATCGAAGGTTTCGGACTTTTTCAAAAAGTCGATTTTAATTTTTAAACGTCAAAAAATAAGTGATAATTACTTCGAATAATTTTTTCATATTTTTTTTCTAAAACTACATTTAAATACCAACAAAATGTTGTCCAACTTTTTTTAAAATATCTATATTTTTTAATGGTCAAAATTAATTAAAAATTTCAATTTTTTAATTTTTTTGAGAAAATCGCCATTTTGATAAAATGATTACTCAACACCATCTTGAAATAAAAGGCTGAAAATTGGTCTCCGAGTTGCATTTAATAAATACTAAAACATATCCAAAAATAAAATAAATCGAAACGGGTCGGGTCTAAAAGTGAGTGATTTGGCTTGGAATGCCCCCTATATTTTTTGTTATAGTTTTTTTTTTTGTTTGTAACTTTTTATTATTGTTAAGTCGTGCATGATTAATTTAATTTGTATATTCATTTTTCAATTTTTCATTTTTCCCCTCATATACGTTGATGATATGCAATGATATGACCATGATATGATGATGCTGATGATGCTTCGATGATATTTTAATAACTTGTTCCATATCAAAGGGCTAGCCGTAGACAAAGTCCACTGAAATTAATTTATGCAAAATGTTACTTTTTAAATTGACAGTTAAATGGGTTTTGATTGATAAGTTAAATTTTTTTTTGTAATGAATATTTAATATAGATTTTAAATTGTTAATTTAATGGTGGATTAAAAGGATTTCAATTTACAAATTGATTTTTTTTACAAACATAATCTGAAACATTTGTTCTTTGCCGATAGATTTAAACAAATTCATTTATAAAGATTTTTACACAAAAGTAAAACACTTTTATCTTTATCTTTATTAAAATTAAAATTAATATTTTATTTTATTTTTGATTAAAAATATTTTATTTTGTGTGCAAAAAATTTTGTTTTTAAGTAATTTTTGAAAAAAAAAAACTAATTTACTAAATTTTTGAGTGTAAAATTTTTTTCGAGTGTAGTTTTTTTTTTAGTGTAAAAATATATGACAAAATTACGTTGTAAAATATTTTGCGACTTACCAATGTTTTTAAAACATGTTTAACGGGTTTTCAACACATGAATTTAAGGTGTAACTAAACAGACGGACGGACGGACATCGCTAGATCGTCTTAAAATCGATCGAGGATCATGAATATATACACTTTATGGGGTCCTAGACCAATATTTCGAGGTGTAACAAACGGAATGACAAACTTATATATACCTAGGGTGACCATTTTTTTCTAAACTCAAATCAGTACGCCCAATTTTTTATGTGTGTTTTTTTTTCTAGAAAAAAAACTCTCTGAAAACTCTTTTCTATGGGAAAACACTGATGGTGTTTTCAACATTAAAAAAATGTCGGTTAAACTAACAAACTTATTTAGTATTTCAGTAAAAACAACTGTTGAAAAACAACTGTTAAAAAACAACTGCCATCAACTGTTGTCGTTTTTTTTCATAAGATTTAGTTGACTTCAAACAGCTTCATTTCAGTGCATTAAATATAACAAACCCACTGAAGACTTTTTCTCTAAAGTTTTGATAACTCTTTCTTTTCAGAAAACTTCCCAGATAATAAGCACATGTTTTGAGCGCATTTTCCAATAAAATCTGATGAAATTACCTCGTCGAACATCTCAGAATCGTTTGGATTCGTGCAATTACGTTATCTTTCTTAAAAGATAGAAAATTCATTATCTCGAGAACTTTTCGTTATAGAAAACCTCAAAGATTCTGTGCGGTTTTTATATAAATTTATGAAGATCAAAATAATCTCATGCTCAGATTCATTTCTGCGTTAAGGAACCTCTTGATTTACAAACTCTACGCTCCTTATAATTAATTCAAATTATCTAATTGTCAGACTTAAGTTATAAAAAACTACTCTGAAGACTATTATATGGAAATTCAAGTTTTTATATAGAATTTTCGAATGAAAATATTTTTTATGTTGAAATGTTCAAAATTCATTACAATCAGTACATATTTCAAAAAATCAGTACAATTCAGTACAAAGTTTTTTGATCAGTACACGTGATCAAAAATCAGTACATGTACTAATCAAATCAGTACGAATGGTCAGCCTATATATACCCTGTATCACTAGAATTTCCGCGAAAAAAAAAATCCGCGATTTTTTTCTTTTTATTGCAAAAAACTTTATTTAAAAGTAAAATAGTTTTGAAAAAATAAAAATATTTTGAAAAAAAATTTCCGCGAAAAAAGAATGTTGGAAAAAAAAATTCCGCGATTTGTTTCTTTTTTTGTCAAAAAATATGTTTGTACATGTTTAAATACCATTTGGTGTTCAATTATGTTCACATCTGTCAACCAGCAGTCGAATTAAAGCATTTTGTATTTTTAGGTTATGTTGATTGTACTAAAATTTTTGAAATGTCCTTACAATTTCGCTCATAACCTTTGAACCGCTGAACCGATATCGCTCAAATGCAATACCAAACTTCTCGGGAGAACTTCCAATAAATATGTTAAGTTTCAGTCATCTCCGTGTAATATTTTATCCGTGATCACCATTTCCACAGACAGACAGACGGACATCGCAGATAATAGAAAAATGAAGGGTACAAAATAATGGGAATCGGTCTTAATATAGATGGTGCCTCCTTAACTATATATTGGAGCGGTGGCAGCTGATTAATAAAACAGATTAATAAAAAAAAAAATAAAAATTGTATGGGGACCGCCTTAAAGGTTTGAGTGCTCTAAGGGCACTTTTTTGGCAGTTAGAGCAGTTAAAAAATATTTATGAAATGTCATTTTGTATAGAAGCCTCGTTAAAAGTTAAAGATAGAGTGTAAGTTTTTATGAACAAATTTTAATTGATAAAAATTAATGGGTGTCGGTATTTAAATTGACCCTTTAAGACGCTCTGTTAGAGCAGTGGAATAAATATTTTAATAAAAAATTTAAAAAAAAATAAAAAAAATCTTTTGGACAAAAAGTTTCTAGAATCGATAGAAGTTTCCCACAAAAAATTTTCAAAAAAAATCAAAGCGTATTTTAAAAAATGAGACTTAAATTTTAAAACTTAAAAATCGAATTTTATAACACTTAAAAACATTGTGCGAAGTTTTTCTTTGGAGTATATAGTCTGAAAACTTAATTTCAGAAAAACTTGGTTTGTTTGCTTTTCTTTTATCCCTCTGTGTTGTAAAGAAAAAAATCTTACATTTAAGCGGTTTCCATTGAAATATCAAAGATTATGTTGTCCTATTACAATTCCTAAATTTGCTAAATTTCATCTTGCTAGTGACCCACTATACTACTATTGACAAACTCATTTATTAATAAAAAGTTTTATTCTTAATAAATTTCAACTTTTTTTATTAACAATGACACTTTTTCCGACTAAACAATAAATATGCAGCATAACAGAGTTATAAAGTAATGAATTCTTTTCTTAAAAAAATAGAAAATTGCTAAAAAAAAATTGTTGTTACTAGAAAATGAACCAAACAAGAATTCCTTGACAACGAACTTACAATCTAATAGTTATATAGGAGATGACACGCCGCAAAGTTTGTCACATATTATATAGAGATTACACAAAGAAAGCAGTTTAATTGTGCCTGCTGTATTTAGAGACTACTGCATGGTTTAATTACAATAACCGAAATTTTCGGTTGCGATTACCGAAATTTTTTTGGACCAATAGAAGTTAAGTTGTTATAAACAAATTTCGGATATCGCAAACGAAAATTTCGGTTGTTATTATTAAACCGTGCAGTTGGCTCTAAATTCGACTGGCACAACTAAACTGTTTTCTCTGTGCAATCTTCTACAATATGAACATTTTTCATTATTTTACCGAATATTCATCAATACATTTCCCAGATTCAAAAACCTCTTTCCCTCCAGCAATTTTAAAGGTTCAGACAAAAATTTCTGAATGAAAAATTTTTGGTTTTTAAAATATTTTTGAACACATTCCTGTTAAGCTCATATTTTTTGAAAAGCACTCCATACATATTGTTGGCAAATTATGTGGAAGTAGTTGATTAATTTACATATTCCAAACATGAATAGCAAATAATACTATGCGACAGTCAGCACCAGCAGCAACAACAATAAAAATATATGTAGAGTATTTTACTCAGTGATGCCATTTTAGCACTTTTAGTGCTAGATCTAGCACTATTTTCTTGGACTTAGCACTAAAGTTTTGGAAAAAAGTGCCAAGTGCTAAGTTAGCACTTTTTTAAAATTTTTTAGCATTTTTAGCATTTTTTTACATTTTAATTTGTTTTTTTAAATCTCTTGTAAAAATTTTTAGCCTGCGGCGCTTTCTTTGCACCTGTATAATGAAATAACTCCCAAATCGTATGGAATTTATTTAATGTTTTTTCTTGGGACTTATTTCATGGCGCCTAATTAAAAATCAGAAATCCTAAGAAATTAAAAAAGTATAAATTGAAATTCAAAAATTTAGAAAATATAAGTTGAAATTCAAAAATTAAGAAAATATAAATTAAAATTTAGAAATCTCAGTTAAAATTCAGAAAACCCAATTGAAATTTAAAAATCCAGATAGAAATTAAGAAAAGATTGAAATTTAAAAATACCAATTGAAATTCAGAAAACCCAATTGAAATTTAGAAAACCTAGTCGAAATTTAGAAAAATACATTGAGAAAATCCTATTTAAATTTAGAAAACCCAATTGAAAAACAGAAAACCTTTTTCAAATTCAGAAAATCCAATCAAAATCAAGAAAATCATTGGAAATTCAGAAATCCATATTGTAATTAAAAAGATTTTAATTGAAATTCAAAAATCCTAATTGAAATTCAGAAAACCCAGTTTAAATTAAGAAAACGCAATCGAAATTCATAAAAAATTAAAGCACAGAAAACCAAATTGAAATCAAGAAAATATATGTACCGGTTACACTAGTTTACAAATAAAAAAAAAAAAAAAATTATTGAAACCGTAACAAAAAAATTTGTTATGGTTTTTTTTAAGCCTGATCCTTAACTAACAAGGGAAGTATCTCAACCCTTATAAACCGATTTGCCTGAAACTTAAAATATATATAAAAGAGACAATTCTAAGGTTGGGCTGTCTCGGCTTATCGGCCATATCGGTGTTTAAAAATTTCGTTCCTTGATGAAAATCTATGGGTTATCACCGAAGTTATGACTTATTATATGAAAATATACACAAAAAATAGTATGGTATTTAACCCAGTTTTTATTCTCGTATTTTAAATACAAAAAAAATTTAAGAAAATTTTTATGCGTAGTTTCAAAAAATTCATTATAACTTTGGTGATTGCCCATAGATTTTTATGAATCCCATTTTGTTATATTTGTATATGGTCAGGCTTTTAAGGTAAATAAAAAAAAAAATTTAATTTGCAACGATTCGTTAAAAAAAAAATTAAACATGAGTTTTTTGATCAACAAATGAATTTTTTTGATCAAAAAATGAATTTTTACAATATATTTGTCTATCGAGCGTATACTATTCGGAAAGTATCGTGTGTAAAGTTTGTTGCAAATTTGATTAACTTTAATTTGCTTTTTATCACGAGTAGATCGGAGGTACATTACTCAAGATATAGGGAAAACAGTGAAAATAACTCCAAAAAACGCAAAACAATTTATTGGAAGTATTTTTTTCGATAAAATTTTTAAGTTTAGCGGTCAAAAAAAATATGTAGACACATTTAGTGGGCATTTTCGTTGTTAACTAGAGTTATTGTTAAAAATCATTATTTGTTAATTTAATGAATGAAAAAAAATCTAGCACTTTTTTTTTAGTCTGTAGAGCATTTTAGCACTTTTTTTTCTGCCATTTAGCATTTTTTCAAAATTCTCTTATGGCAACACTGATTTTACTACGTATGGAAACACTATGGTACAAAAGTATTTGCACAAAATTATAAACATATTTAAAAGCACAGCATAAAGTTGTTAAACCGATTCTTGAAGTTTTCATATTAAAAAAAATATTACCAACTACATTTACAGATGTAATTCGAATAAAATCAATTTTAATTCAAAGATTCTACTTTTAAGTCGAAGATTCAATTTGTAATTCGACAATTTTATTTGTAATTCAAAGATTCTACTTGTAATTCGAAAATTCCATTTGTAATTTGAAAATTCCATTTGTAATTTAAAAATGCCATTTGTAATTCGAAGATTACAAATCAAATTAAATCAATTGTAATTTGAATTAAATCAATTGTAATTCAAATTAAATCAATTGTAATTCGAAAAATAACAATTGTTATTCGAAAAAAATCAATTGTAACTCGAAAAAGGCCAATTTGATTTCGAAAAAGATCAACTGAATTTCCGTTGATCTTTATCGAATAACAAATTATCTTTTTCGAATTAAAATTGATCTATTTTAAACTACAATTGATTTTTTTTTGAATTGCAATTAATCTTTTTCGAATTACAATTGGCATTTTCGAATTAAAATTGATGATTTTCGAATAACAATTGATCTATTTCGAATTACAGTTGATATATTTTGGCTTAAAATGAATAAATAAATAAAGTACCATAAAAAACGTATACTTTTAGAACATTGTTTACTTACAAACACTATGTAGTTTAGAATCAACGCATTTTCCATGTAATTCACAAAGTGAGACTATAAAATGTAACAATGTTGTGGTGTTTTAATGCACGTCGTATGTAAGCATATGAGGCATTTCACATTAAACGTTCCGCATAAAAAAAGTACAGAAATATACTAATAAATATGCTAATAACACTGTGCAACACGATATTGGATGGAACCAAAAAAAAAAAAAAAATTAAAATATACCAACAGTAGAGCAAAACCCCCGAAGGATTTTGAAAACTTAGCTCGAGTTTTTTTTTTATGACCCACTGAAGTTTTTAAATTTTTTTCAATAGCGTTTTAAATAACTCAAAAACAAGTATTAAATCTAGTTCTGAGGTAAATAAGGTTGAAACATGTCTTTAGTGAAATTTGATGGCTGTTCTTTTTTCAGAATATATTAACCCTCTATCTCCCATTTTTTGGGTCATTTTGGTCCTTTTTTCAAATATCCTCATAGAACATTAATAAAACGTGCGTTTAAAGGGTTAATATGTTCTACAAAAATTTTATCCATAAAATTTCACTAGGGGTTGTCGAAGACCAAAAGTTCGTTCGAGAAGTGGAAAATGCTTAAAAGAGTAAAATTGTAAATTATCACAAAATTTAAAATTGTTTTTTATTAAAGTCGTGTGAAATAAGTCGAAAAAATTTTATAAATCTCTTTCTGAACTAAAATACGATAATAGGTGTTTTCAGTGAAATTTGATGGCGGTTCTTTTCTTAGAACATACTAACACTCTATCTCCCATTTTTAGGGGTCATTTTTGTCCTTTTTCCAAATACCCTCATAGAACACCCCTAAAATCTGCCTTTAAAGCCTACTTCAGACTACATATAAATAACACTGAGTCGTAAGAAAATACGTATCCGAAATAATACCCGCTTGTCAAAAAATCTTTCAGAAAATCCTTTACGTATTTACACCATCATATCTTAAGTATTATCAAAACAAATACAACCCTGATCTTATGAAAAACGTATACGTTTTCTCAATTTTAGAGAAATTTCTAAAAATGAGAATACATATTCGCTTGTCATTTTTCAATCCGTATTTCTCTAGGTTTTATACCGATTTGTGTTTACACCATACTATTTCATAGATTTTACACAAAATTTTGACAGATATTATTACAAATATTATAGTCTGAAGGCACCTTAAGGAGTTATAATGTTTTTCAAACTTTTTCTTCATCAAATTTCACTAGTAATAAATATTGATATTACTCATACGCACACGTTTTATACACCATTATTGTATAAAATTAGCGTATTGCAATCTTTAACATTTGATTTCTCGAAAACAAGGCAAAGCGATCGGCAGTATTTAGCGAGATATGTGCATTCTTAAATTTCCCGGAATGCTAACTTTTTTTAGATTCAAAATAAGGACCCAATGGGGTCTACCCATGTGTAGAGGCCTAGCGATACTATGGGGATCCCAAGAACCAAAAATGTGCTCCGTTTTGCTCTATCTTGCTTAGTTTTCAAGATATCGTGTTCGCAAACAGAACACTAAAAGAACTTTATTTTGTTTCTAACCTAGTTCGGTTCGTTATCGTAAAGTTTCTGTTCTTCAACTCGCAGGCATAACGTTCGGAATTCTGTTTGCGAACACCTTCACAACCACTAAAAAACTTTTTAGTGAATGTGTTCTTGGAACGGTACGTTTCGATAACGTACGGTATCTTCATAGTTCCGTACAGAACACTAACGTACCGTACGTTAGAGTTTTTTTTCAAACCCTGATTGAAGTAAAGATACTCATGCAAAAAAGTTTGATATTTTCAATATTTGACCACGCCTACAACGCCCACTTTTTGAAAAAACTTAAATTTTATTTTTGTTATTTAATAGTACCCTAAGAGCGAATACTTTGCAAATGATATCCCATTGAAACCACTATGGTTTTTCTGTAGTGGAACAGTTGGTGTGGAATGCCTCATATGTACAACAACAAACTTTTGTGATGCACTCTTCTCAAGTATGCATAATTTAGTTAAACAAAAAAAAAAAATAAAAAAAAAATAAAATTATGCAAAAAAAATAAAAACTTTTTACATACTCGTATTTTAAAAGAAAAGAATTAAATCGTTGTAGTTTATGTTTCACAAATAAATCTTTTTAGTTTGTTGCAAATAATGAGATTAGGTCAGTAGATTTAGAGTTGTAGCGGATGGCAGATATTCTTTGGTATGTTCTGAATACAATTAGATTTCGTGATAGAATGTCTCAAGCACATTTAAAAATAAATTTCTAAGAAACATAATTTTTATGTTTATGAAATTATAATAATTCTTTTAAATTTTTGAGGGTGTATTCGGCACAGCCGAATTTAACATTATTTGTTTGAATTTCAAATGATATTTTTCAAATTTTTATTGATCTTTTTTGAATATTAATTGATTTTTTTACGAATTTTAAATGGAATATTCGAATTGGAAATAACGGATTTCAAATTTAACTTTGTAAAATGACAAGAAAAGCTTTTTAGTTTTAGTTTTTGCTGCCTCCTATTTGACGAGAATTCTTAGTAATTTTAAAAGCTTTTTACCAATAATTTTGTAATATTACAAGCTTTTTATTAATAAAATTGTAAATTTACAACTTTATTGACGCGATAAAATTTACAAGGAGTTCTCGTGACTTTACTTTACTAATTTTACAAGCTTTTTAACAAAAAAAAAAATTAAATTTACAACTTTTTTTACGCAATAAAACTGATAATGTAATCTTTTGAATTTCCTAAATTTTTTTTCTTTAAATTACCTCAAAAGTTTATAAAATTACGAAAAAAAAAAATGTCAAATTACAACAAAAAAAAATTTTTTTGTTGTTAAAAAGCAAGGAAAACTGTCAAATATTGGTACAATGGGATTACAAGACTTTTTCAACACTCAAAAAAACCTTTTAAAATGACAAGAAAAGATTTTAACTTTTTTTTTTTGCTACCTCGTATTTGACGAAAATTCCTAGTAATTTTACAAGCTTTCTACCAATAATTTTGTAATTTTACAACTTTTTTACCAATAAAATTGTAAATTTACAATTTTTTGGACGCGATAAAACTTACATGGTTTCGTGACTGTACTCAATTTTTTGCTACCTCCTATTTTACGAGAATTCGTAGTAAAAACTACGAGCTTTTTTGTAATTTTACAAAGTTTTTACCAATAAATTTGTAAACTTACAACTTTCTTAGCGCAATAAAACTTACAATGAATTTTTGAGAATTTACTAGATTTTTTTTTGTAAAATTGCCTCTGAAATTTGTAAAATTACAAAAAAAAAATTGTAAAATTACAAAAAAATGTTAATTTCGATCAATTTTTTTTATTAAAAAACAAGGAAAACTGTCAAATATTGGTAAAATGGAATTACGATACTTTTTCTAGTTATTTGACAAGTTTTTTTTTGTGTATAATCATTGATTTTCAAATGATCTTTAACGAATTACACTCGAAAACTCTTTAAAGCTTTCTTTTAAAATTCAAATAAATTCTTTTAGAACTCTGTCCGCAAAAAAAGTAACATAGTAATAGTAACTATGGTAAATATTAGTTTATATTAAACAAAATATCAAGACAAATTATATGGTATGTTAAAAATTTTCACTTAATTAAGAAGGGAAACTTTATTTTTCTTCTGCTGCAACCGTTTCCAGCTGGTTGTTGTTGCTGTTGTTCTTATGCTAATGAGCAGCAAACGATTTCTTCCTCCACGCAGAATTGTTGTTTGTGTCAAGTAGGAAATGTAAGAGTTTCTTATTTGCAACATTGACAAAAAGACTTTATTTTTATACCCTCCACTCTAGTGATAGAGGGTATATATAAGTTTGTCATTCCGTTTGTAAAACCTCGAAATATTGGTCTAGGACCCCATAAACTATATATATTCATGATCCTCGATCGATTTTAAGACGATCTAGCGATGTCCGTCCGTCCGTCCGTCCGTCCGTCTGTCCGTCTGTCTGTCTGTCTGTTGAAAACACGCTAACTTTTGAAACACTTTACGGAGGCTCCTGAAGTTTGGCATATATGTTGGGCATTCACCTGGTCAGGTTGGTATTGCAATCCAGCGAAATCGGTCCAGTGGTTCAAAAGTTATGAGCAAATGACTGAATTTTGGCAAGGGTTTTTCGTGAATTTACTAGATAAAAATCAAGCTAACTTTCAAAAGGCAGTACTGAGGATGCTGAAGCCCGGCATATATTTTTGTCGTTCCCCTGGCCTGGCTCATTTTGAATTTCAGCCAAATCGGTCCAGTGGTTCAAAAAAAAAAAAAAAAAAAAAAAAAAAAACCTTGAATTTCAGATTAGCTTCACCTTAAATTCACGTGTTGAAAACCCGTTAAACATGTTTTAAAAACATTGTAGTCACAAAAATATTTTACAACTTATTTTTGTCACTCAAAAATATTTTAACACTAAAAAAAAAAAAAAAATACACTCGAAAAAAAATTTTACTCTCAAAAAAAATTTTACACTCAAAAAAAAATTTAGTAAATTATTTTTTTTTTTTTCCAAAAATTAGTTTAAAAAAGTGTTTTTACACAAAATAAAATATTTCTAATCAAAAATTTTATTTTTTCACGTTAGAAAATTTACTATCACTTAAAAAGGGCATTGTGGAGGGTATTCATAGATTCGGCCAAGTCGAATTTAACTTTTCAACTTGTTTTTTAAATAAAACTATTCATAAAAAAACAACTAACAAACAACTAACAAACTTAAACTAACAATTGTTAGTTGGTGCTTATCTAGTAAAGCGTTTAGACTGCATTTTGTAAAAGTTAATTTTAGCATGGGAAAGTTTCTTTTTTTTTACTGTATTTTTTTACCTTTTCGAGCAAACTTTTTCAATCTCTGACGAGATTTCCTTTTATTTAATAGTTTAATGAAAATTTCAAGGTGTAATCTAAACGCGGCATTAGTTATTGTCGTTTTCTGTACGTCTAAATAACAAAATAGTTGTGAAAAGAAACTTTGTTGCTGGGAATTTATAATGACCTGTATTGGATTATGAAACCGGTAGTTTATAAGTAGTTTAATTTAACAAATAATATGTAGGTACTGTACTTGTTAAGGATGACATAGTTTTGACACAGATTAAACAGATGCGTCAGTTTAGATAGGTGTAAAAATAGTAATCTTGAATCAGATGCTATTTTTAATCACTCTACTCTGTGAAAGAAGTTTTGAATTCATCATTCCGTGCGTAACTCATCAAAATGCTCTGAGCGCGTTCTCCCTCGTGTTAAATGTTTATAAATTCGTTTATGGCTCGAAATGCACACTCAAAAAAAATCTTTTTAAATTACTAGAAAAAGTCCCATAATCCCATTTTACCAATATTTGACATTTTTCCTTGTTTTTTAACAAAAATTTTTAGATCGAAATTTTAATTTTTTTCTGTATTTTACAGTTTTTCTTGTAAGCTTACAAATTTCCAAGATTGTTTACAAAAAAAGTCTAGTAAATTTACGAGAATTTCTTGTAAGTTTTATTCCGCCAAAAAAAGTGTAAAATTTACAATTTTTTTGGTAAAAATCTTGTGAAATTAGAAAAAAGCTCGTAAATTCTCGTAAAATAGGAGGTAGCAAAAAATCTAGTAAAGTCACGAAACCACCTTGTAAGTTTTATCGCGTCAAAAAAAAAAAATTACAATTTTTTGCGTGTATACCATTTGCAGATTTAATTCCAAAAGATCAATTGTAATTTAAAAATTATACTTGTTATTTGAAGATTACATTTGTAATTCGAAGATTCCATTTGTAATTCGTAGATTCCATTTGTAGTTCGAAAATTCCAATTGTAGTTCGAAAAGATCAATTGTTATTCGATTAATATCAATTGTAATTCGGAAAAGAATTAATTGTAAATCAAAATAGATCAATTGTAACTCGAAAAAGATCAATTGAACCGATTATTATGAAAGTGAGGTAAGTCCACATGGTTTTAAAACGAGATATTGAAGGGTTTGCGTTTTTTAGTCTCTAAAAATCTGGGTACTTTCTATTGATTAAATTTTAATGAAGATGTTATCTCAGGTACCTAAATTTACTTATTGAGTATTATTTTGTTAGGATGTATCAAAACCAGCCATTTCTCACTATAAAGAATGGACTTATTTCACTTTCAAAAAAAAAAAAAATCACAAACTATATATTTTGAGACAAAACATCTCGATTTGTATGAAATAATTATCTGAGAAAGAATTTGGTAGTAAACGATTTATCAAAACCATTAATTTTGAAAGAGGGGTTAGTCCATAATTTTTTTAAATTACTAAAAGAACTTATTAATAGCCAACAGCATATAATTGTAAAATAATGTCTTTATTTCTTCAAATACTTTATATTTTAACATTTAACAATTTTTGTAACAAAAGATAGAGTTGAGAGAAAAAATTCACTAGTAAACGATTTGTCAAAAACGTTAATTTTGAAAGTGAGGTTAGTCCAAAAAAATTTTTTGTGGTGTTAAAAATAACCAAATAATTGCCGATAGAGTAAAACTTTTGTGATTTTTACTCTAAAATAACTCTATAGTTCAATCCCTAACTAATTTGTTACAGAACTTTCAGATGAGCTTAACAAATATTTACTAGTTAACGATTTATCAAAATAAATGTTTTTGATAAATCGTTAACTAGTAAAATTTTGTTCAGCTTATCTCAGAATTCTGATGAAAATTAGTTAAGGATTTAACTATAGAGTTATTTAATAGTGGAAAACACCAATGTTTTATTTTATCACAATAATTTGGTAATTTTAAGCGCTACAAAAAAATTGTGGACTAACCTCACTTTCAAAATTAACGTTTTTGATAAATCGTTAACTAGCAAAACTTCTCTCATAAAATTCTCAGACGTTTTTAAAATTTTCTTTGAACTTTTTTTTTTAATCGAAAGATACCATTAAATTGTATCCAAATCTATCATTAACTCAGTTTTTTTGAAAATGTGACTTACCCCACTATCATAATAAATGGTTCAATTGTAGCTTGAAAAAGGTCAATTGTAATTCGAAAAAATCAATTGTAATTCAAAATAGATCAATTGTAATTCGTAAAAAATCAATTGTATTTCGAAAACGATTAATTGTTATTTGAAAAAGATTAATTGTAATTCGAATAATATGAATTGTATTTTGAAAAAATCTATTTAAATTCGAAAAAGATCGTTGTAATTCGAGAAAGATTGATTGTAATTCGAAAAAGATCAATTGTAATTCAAAGATTCCAAATGTAATTCGAAAATTGAAATTCAGGTGATATATTTCGTATTACAATTGGAATCTTCGAACTACAATTTATCTTCATCGAATTATAAGTAATCTTTTTTCAAATTATAATTGAATTATTTTGAATTACAATTGATCTTTTTATACCCTGCACTTAGTGATAGAGGGTATATATAAGTTTGTCATTCCGTTTGTAACTCATCGAAATATCGGTCTGGGACCCCATAAAGTATATATATTCATGATGCCCGATCGATTTTAAGACATTCTAGCGATGTCCGTCTGTCCGTCTGTCTGTCTGTGGAAAATGCTCTCGCGGACAAAATATTGCACAGAGATGACTGAAACTTAACATATATATTGGAAGTTCTCCCGAGAAGTTTGGTATTGCATTTGAGCGATATCGGTTCAGCGGTTCAAAAGTTCTGAACGAAAATGTAAGCACACCTCAAAAATTTCAGTACATTCAACATAACCTCAAAATACAAAATGCTTTAATTCGGCTTCTGGTTGACATATGTGAACATAATTGAGCACCAAATGGTATTTAAACAAGTACGAACATATTTTTTGACAAAAAAAGAAAAAAATCGCGGATTTTTTTTTACCAATTTTTTTTTTTTTTCAAAAGTAATTTCCTTTTAAATAAAGTTGTTTGCAATAATCTTTTTGAAATTGTGGAGGGTATCACTACATTCGGCAAGGCCGAATTTAACTTTTTTACTTGTTAGAATTTTAATTGACTTTTTTGAATTGCAATTGATCTTTTTCGAAATAAAATTGATGTTCTTTAAATTACACTTGATCTTTTATGAATTACAACTTATTTTGTTATATCCTCCAACCACAGTATTTGGAATTTGTCATTCCATTTTTAAAGCATCAAAATATCGGTCAGGGACCCCATACAGTATATATGTATCATTGATCGATGATCGATTTTAAGAAATTTTATGAATGTGCGTCCCTTCATCTGTCTGTAGATGGCTCCTGAAGTTTGACATATGAATATGTCTTAGGTCATTTGAATATGTCTTAGGTCATAGGCAGCTTAAGTTTATAAATGGAAAAACTCAGTCTTGGGGGAAAAAAGGTTTCCATTGAAGAACTAAACCAACCTTTGAAATACACAATTTTTGTATGTGTTTATACCCTCCACCACTCTGTGGTACAGGGTATAATGACTTTGTGCTGATGTTTGTAACTACCCGAAATATTGATCCTAGACCCATTTTTAAGTATAACTTTTAAGTCATTCTATCGATGTCCGTCCGTCTGTCTGTCCGTCCGTCCATGTAAACGTTGTAAACACTATACAGGTCGCAATTATCAATCGATTGGGATTTGAAACTTAAGCTTTGTTTGGCCTAAGGACGAAGCCTATTAAAATTGGGGAAAATTGGTCCATGTTTAGACCTAGCCCCCATGCAAAGGTCCGCTTTAATTTTGCTCAAATGGCTCTAATAACCGTATTGTATTAGGTAGGGTTGCCATCCGTCCTCTTTTCCCCGGACACCGTCCTCTTTTTTAGGTCCGGGGCAGTCCTACTTCTTTTTTAGAAAGTGTCCGGGGTTGTCCTACTTTTTGCACTTTACCCGATAACATTATTTTTATTACTTTTAAACTTTTGAATTATTTTCATCGCCATATTTTCGCTTATCAGCAGTAATGTCAACTTTTTGAGAACAAAACGCACAAAAATTAAAAAAAAAAAACGCTTCAAATTAATTATATTTCGAGTAAAAATTCACTCTAGGTAGTGCGAAAATAACTACGTTAGCATCAATTCTTATCAGCTGTTGTGTGTCTTAAAGTTTGCTCTCCGAAAAAAGATTTGTATATCAAAAATTTCCATTACAAATTTAAAAAAAAAATAATAATTTTAAGAAAATTCCTTTGAATTTCCAAAAATTCCATTTGTATTTCAGAAATTTCCAATTGTATTTCAAAAGTTTCCAGTTGTATTTTAAAAATTTCTAAATGCTTTTTAGAAAAATCCGTTTCAGAAATTTCCAATTTAATTTAAAAAATGTCCATTTAAATTTCAAAAATGTCTAAATGATTTTCAGGAAATTCCAATTAAATATATTTCAAAAATTTCTATTTCTATTCAAAATTTTTCAAATGCTTTGCAGAAAATTTTGATATACAAATAAAATTTTTTAAAAGCATTTAGATAATTATATTTTGAGTAGGTTTTTTCCTAACTCGAGGTCATTAAAACTATGATAATCTCATATAATAATTTTCAAGAAAATTATTTTTCTGTTTTAAATTTATTTATATTGGTCATTTTTTGCAAGACTTAATCGACACGTGTTTCGGGATTTGTCTAATCCTATTGTCAAGATTATTTAGCAAAAAATAAAAAAAATTACAATCGTTAATGATCAAACTAAAATAAAAATACATATTCGACTCTATTTCCATTGGGAATTAGAAGACGAAAATTGTACCATTGTAGTATGGTCACGATCATCATCCCGAAACACGTGTCGACAAAGTCTTGCAAAAAATTACCAACATAATAAATTTAAAACAGAAAAATAATTTTCTTGAAAATTATTATATGAGAATATCATAGTTTAATTTAGTAAAGGAAATAATGACCTCGAGCTAGAAAAAAACCTACTCAAAATATAATATTTTAAAGGTCAACAACAATTTTTATTTTTTAATAAAAATTAATCAGAATTTGAACATTTGGATAATTTTTAAATAAAAATGGACATTTCTGAAATACAATTGAGGGGCTCAAAGCACAAGGGGTTCAAGTGACTTTTTTAAAAAAATTGAGTTAACATATGGAATTAGTAGGTGAAGTTCACAGAAGTTCAGAGCACAAGAGGTGAATGTGAAATTCTTATCCGTTAGCGAGATATGGCGACCTTTTCTAGCTCTTGTTACTAAAATACCTGTTTTGCTTGGAGCACAAGGGGTATATGAGCACTTAAACCCCTTGTGCTCCAAGCAATTATTTAAATTTAGTTTTTCACGTGGACAAAGTGGTTGAATTCCGAGAAGTTCTTGTAGTAATAGTAATCAAATTTTGCAAGAGCATCTTCAGTCTGTAACCAGCGGTTAAAGTGTGAAAAAATGGCGATTTCCGACCAAAATTCACGTCCGAATTTTTTGACCAAATTCGGCTCAAAAATTAGGAATTTTTGCGTACATAATAGGAAAAATATAAAAAAATCCAAAAAAAAAATATTGGTCCACAGATGCTGATTTTTAACATAAATATTATTTTTTTTATCCAAATTGGTTCCAAAAGTTGGAAAATGTAAATCAAGTTATCTAAAAAATATTAAAAAAATATAAAAAACACGATTTTCGTTCAAAAATGCTGATCAAAGATTTTGATACACAGATGCTAATCAGCCTTTTTGGACCAAAATCGTGGGTTTATTTATAAAATTTTTCACATAAAATACTCAACATTTTTCGACTTTTAAGACAAATTTGGTTAAAAATATTTTTGATGTTTATAAATCAGCATCTGTGGACCAAAATCGCAATTTTGAAATTTTTTAAATATTTTTCCAATAAAACGCGCAAAAGTTCCTTATTTTTGAGCCAGATTTGGTTAAATATTTCAGATATAAATTTTGGTCCAAAAACGTAATTTTTTAAACTTTGACCGCTGGTTGCAGACTAAAAATAACCTTGCAAAAATTTTTCATAAATTTTCCCACAATTAGCTACTCCATGTCTATCGTTCGGCAGGTATCACGGCACGAAATTGGAAAGTTTAGATTTCAAGGGACGCCCTAATGAAGATGAAGATGAGCCCGATGATGTCATGGAATCTGATTATGACGACTAAAAAATTAAACAAAGAACCATTAAACCCTTTCGTAATAAAATGTGGTTTTCCTTTTACAAATAACTAACATTCTTTTCATAATTTAGAAATTTATAAAAAAAAGTTAGAGCACAAGGGGTATAAGTGCCACTTACATACTTCAGAGGCAATTTTTGGGTGCTTGTATTTGTGAAATATGGTATTTTTTTAACTTGATAGATTAAAATATATCTCAGGATCTCTATTAACTAAAAAATAATATTCTAGATATCATCTAACATTTTTTATTGCAATTTAACTATAACCTCTTTTTTCCCATTATTAAATTTAAGGCACTTAAACCCCTTGTGCTCCAAGCAATTATTAAAATTTAACTTTTAAGACCAATTTGGTTAAAAATAATTTTTATGTTTGAAAATCAGCATCTGTGGACCAAAAGCGCTATAGTGGAATTTTTTAAATATTTTTCCCATAAAGTACTCAAAAATTCATAATTTTTGAGCCAGATTTGGTTAAATAATTTTCGGCAGGTATTATGATACGAAATTGGAAAGTTTAGATTTGACGGGATGGCCTAATGAAGATGAAGATGATCCCAATGATGTCATGGAATCTGATTATGACGACTAAAAAATGAAACAAAGAACCATTACACATTTTCTTAATAAAATGTGGTTTTCCTTTTACGAATTTACAAATTTATAAAAAAAAGTTAGAGCACAAGGGGTATAAGTGCGACTTACTTACTTCAGATGCAATTTTTGGGTGCAAAAGGGTGTAAAAGACGGTATTTTTTTAACTTGTAGATTAAAATATATCTCAGGAGCTCTATTACCTTAAAAATAATATACTTGATACCACCTAACATTTTTTTTTGCAATTTTACTTTAACCCATTTTTTCTCATTATTAAATATAAGGCACTTGAACCCCTTGTGCTCTAAATAGAAATTTATAAAAAAAGTTAGAGCACAAGGGGTATAAGTGCGACTTACTTACTTCAGATGCAATTTTTGGGTGCAAAAGGGTGTAAAAGACAGTATTTTTTTAACTTGTTAGATTAAAATATATCTCAGGATCTCTATTAACTAAAAAATAATATTATAGATAGCATCTAACATTTTTTATTGTAATTTAACTTTAACCTCTTTTTTCTCATTATCAAATATAAGGCACTTGAACCCCTTGTGCTCTAACCCCCTCAATTGAATTATCAAAAATTCCAATTGAATTTATTTAAATTCAAAAGTAATTTTCTTAAAATCATTGTGAAAATTTTGAAATGGAAATGTTTAAAATACAAATGGAATTTTCTGAAAACCATTTAGAAAATTTTGAATTACAAATAGAAAATTCTGATATACAATTAAAATTTTTGAATTATAATTGGACTTTTTTTTAAATTAACCAAACATTTTTGAATTAAAAATGAATATTTCTGAAATATAATTGAAAATTTCTCATATATAATTAGAAATATATTTAAACATTTTTTAAAATTGAAAATTTTTAAAATATAATTGGTACTTTCTGAAATAAAATTGGAAGATTTTCTTTTATGTATTTTTGTGATTTTTTTAGTGGAAATGAAAATTGTTTCCTTAATAAAAATGCATTTTTTTGCATATTGTGTCGCGTAGTTTACTTTTTTAAAATTAATTTATTAAAAAAAATGTCCTCTTTTTTGGGTCAAATGTCCTCCTTTTTTGAGGTTAGCGTCCTCTTTTTCTCAAAATGGAAATGGCAACCCTATATTAGGTATCCTTTCGGCAGTTAAACCTGGTTTGTATTCAGTAATTTCCATTCCGAATTTCAAAGGAATCGGACCAGTTCTTCTTGTAACCCCCATACAAAAAACCTTCTCGATATTCACATAAATGTCTCAAATTTCATAAAAATTAAAAATATTATTATTTTAAAATTTTTTAAAATTCAAATTTTGTTTGTGTGTGTTTTACGTGTACTTTAGTAACCCAATAATTATAGTCGGAGCATTTTGGGACTTATGAAAATGAAGCGGTTTATTGGCAAGAAATAGAAGCCTATTTCACTCAAATTTGGTTCTAGGACCCCATAAAGTATATATACAATTAATCAGTGATCGATTTTAAGACATTCTAGCGATGTCCGTCTGTCTGTCTGTGGAAATGGTGATCACGGCCAAAATATTACACGGAGATGACCGAAACTTAACATATTTATTGGAAGTTCTCCCGAGCAGTTTGAACGGAAATGTAAGGACACCTCAAAAATGTTGGTACATTCAACATAACCTAAAAATACAAAATGCTTTAATTCGGCTGCTGGTTGACATATGTGAACATAATTGAACACCGAATGGTATTAAAACAAATACGAACATATTTTTTGACAAAAAAGAAAAAAATCGCGGATTTTTTTTTACCATTTTTTTTTTTTTTCAAAAGTAATTTCCTTTTAAATAAAGGTATAAATACATTTGGCAAGGCCGAATTTAACATTTTTTCTTGTTTTTTGGTATATTTGTTAAACAAGTGTAACATTTTTATGCTAGAAGAAGTTCAAAGTCCTGCACTGCACGATTAAAATTTGTTTGCCCCCCACCCTCTTTTTATTAAAAATCGTTTAAATAAAGAAAAAGTTCTATAAATTTAGTGCAAAAAGTATTATAAATGAATTAATAAACATTTTTTGCGAGGGGGAGGTGCTTCCTTCAAAGCCCCCCAAAAAGTAACGCTCCTGTTTTTTTTTTAAATGTTGGAGGGTATTAAGATTCGACACAGCTGAATTTTACACTATCATCTGTTCGAATTACAATTAATTTTTTTTTTCAAATTTCAATTGGAATCTTCGAATTGGGTCATTCTTAGTGAAATCAATCATGAATATTTTTAAACCCTCTGATATTGATGAAATTTGGTTAAGTTCTTACACTAATTGTAAGTGAAGAACTAACAAATGCTAATTTTCAGCCCTCAAGTCAACAGGGGCCGAAAATACGGAGGGTCACAATTTCCCCTTAAATCTCCCACTTAATATCGTGGGTTCTATTATAGCTACAGAGCCCATTTTTGGTCTGTTTTAAATCTCATAATATGCTCTACAAGACCTACCATAACCAAAAAATTTTCTAAAAAAAAATAAGGGTTGCCTCCCTTATTTTAAGTTCGTAACAAAGGGATGAGGAAATGGGGAGGATGGTATCCCCCGATTTTTTTTAACTTTGTAATTTCAAAGAGCAGGTCCTAAAGAATATATCCTAAAATTTTTATGTTGGGACAACAAGGGGATCTCCCAAAGTCAAAATTTTTCACAATTTCCCCCAATATCTCCCAATTGCGACACGTGATTGTCGTGAGTGTAAGTATGTGTGAGTCAAAAGTTACTCACGCGCTCATCTCTAGTTGGAGGGTATTAAAAAACGTTTTAATATTTTTTGAATAAAATATTTAATAAAATAATATTTGCTGTACAACAGCATAACCTTTTTGCGGTTTTTGTTCTTAAAGTAGAATATAACTTTTCAACTTTAAAAGCATAAATGGTTCTTTGGCAAAAACAAACATTTTGTATGAATATCATTAAGCAAAAGATATTTTAACAGTGAGCACTTGACAAACTCGAACTAATGGGAATAAGAATACAGCTTGTCTTTAAGTCATTTTTCAGGATAAAGATGTATTATAAGTCGTGTGATCTGATCGTATCTAATTATCTAATAAGATCTGTTATATCTTAAATTTTGTCTACGATTTCGGGATCAGTATGATACAATCGATTCCATCAGATTATATTAAATTATATTCTTTTAAATAGATTTCGAAAAAAATGAAAAACAAGTACCCCAGTAAAAAAGTTTTTGATATAATTATATATAATTTGATAAAATTATATCAAATTATATATAATTATATAAAATTACATAAAGAGCTAAAATTTTCCAAAAAGTTGGATAAAATTATATAAAATTGTATATAATTTTATAAAATTATATGTAATTATATCCAGTATTTGGTGGTTATAATTATATAAAATTATATCAAATTTTATAAAATTTTTTCAAATTATATATAATTTGATACAATTTTATATAATTATATCCACCAAATCCTGGATATAATTATATATAATTTTATATAATTTTATCCAACTTTTTGGAAAATTTTACCTCTTTATATAATTTTATATAATTATATATAATTTGATATAATTTTATTAAAATTTATATAATTATATCAAAATTTTTTTACTCCCCGAGTAAAAAAGTTTTGATATAATCATATAGTTTTTTATATAATTGTATATAAATAGATCCATCATTTGATCCCAAAAATGGAGGATCTAAAAATATATGATTATATCTAATAAGATCAAATTTTATATATTTAGATATAATTAGATCCCAAAAATGGAACGGTAAATTTCATCTGATTTGATGTTAAAGATCATATTAGATCTAATAAGATATAATTATATACTATTAGATCTTATTAGATCTAATTTTTTATAATATCAAATTAGATAATATTTACCGTTCCATTTTTGGGATCTAATTATATCTTATTATCTAAATTTTGATCAAATAAGATATAATCATACATTTTTGGATCCTCCATTTTTGGGATCAAATGTTATATGGCACCGTATTATTTTTTTTTAGTCGGGTCGGGTATACATAAATATAATTATATTTGTTTGGTATTGTCTTTTTTGGATCAATATATTATATCTGATATCAGACCTGATATAAGCAGATCAGATCTAATACATCTAATACAGATCTAATACATTTTTAAACTTTTTGTCATAAAATTTATGAAAAATTCATAGATTTTATATTCATTTTTCATAAATATTATGAACATAATTCTCTCCGGGTATAAAAAATAAATTCTCTTAATCGAGATCTACCTGTATTATAAATTCAAAACAAACAATTCTACTTTTTCTCACATCTACACACAATATCTTACAAAGGATTGTATAAAGGTTGTTTGGAAAATACAATATGTATTGAAAAATAAATGGAGCTAGAAATAAGGAGCACCTTTTTTGCTTGTTTTTTACCATTCACTTTGTAAAATATTTTCGTACAGAGAAAATTGTGTGAATAATAAAAGCACCCGCAATTTTGTTTATATAAAAGACCAGTAAGAAAATAAAGATATTGTTTAGCCATTTTAAGATATTTTTAAAGGATTTTTTTTTTTAAGAATTTAAGAATTTTTTCATATGAAAACAAATAAAAATTTTAAAGACTATGGGACGTTTTTATTTCTACCACTCTACACTCAAAGAACTGGAAAACAATTTGTCATAAAAGTTCGTCCAATGAAACTTTTTAATCAAATTTTCATAAATATTATGAAAATTATATTTTGAGGATGTTTATTCTGGCTCGAGGTTATTATTTTCTTTACTAATTAAAACCATAATATTCTCATAGCATAATTTTTAGCATATTTTTTGTTTTAAATTTATTTATGTTGGCCATTTGTGCACGACTTAATCGACACGTGTTTCGGAACTTGTCAGATTCCATTGTCAAGATTATTTAGCAAAAATAGAAACGATTTACTACAAAGTAGCAAACGAGTCTAATAACAAATCGTTTGTTCACAAACTAAAATATTAGTTCATATTCGACTCTATCCACAATGGGAATTAAAAAGACGAAGAAATTGTACTATACTAGTAAAGCAACGATTGTCAATAACCAACAAAAATATTTAAAACATTTTACATATGATAGTCCATTGAATGTTTTAAATATTTTTGTTGGTTATTGACAATCGTTGCTTTACTAGTATAGTACAATTTCTTCGTCTCTTTAATTCCCATTGTGGATAGAGTCGAATATGTACTAATATTTTAGTTTGTGCACAAACGATTTGTTATTAGACTCGTTTGCTATTTTGTAGTAAATCGTTTCTGTTTTTGCTAAATAATCTTGACAATGGAATCTGACAAATTCCGAAACACGTGTCGATTAAGTCTTGCAAAAATGACCAACATAAATAAATTTAAAACATTTTTATTTTCTTGAAAATTATGCTATGAGAATATCATGGTTTTAATTAGTAAAGAAAATAATGACCTCGAGCCAGAATAAACATCCTCAAAATATAATATTTTAAAGGTTAAATAAAACAATTTTTATTTTTTAATAAAAATTAATCGGAATATTATGAAAATTTTCATAAATATTATGAAATGTTCCATAAATACTATGAATATTTATGAAACATTTCATAAATATAATGAAACAGTTTCATAGGACGAACTTTTATGACGAGTTTCATTATATTAATGAAGCTTTTTCTTTGTGTGTCGTGATAGAGCGTATATATAAAGTTGTCATTCCGTTTGTAACACCTCGAAATATTAGTCTAAGTCGATCTAACGATGTCCGTCCTACCGTCAGTCGGTCTCTCAGTCTGTTTGTAGAAAACACGACAACTTCTGGTGCCACTTTTTCCGGTACTTTTTAAAAGGTACCACGAAAAGTTCAATTTATCAATATTTCACATTTTTTTACTATTTATATGTAAGGGAAATACATTAAGAGGACTTAGGGGCTGATTCTCGGAGTCAATAGCGATCAAAATTCTACCCAAACGTGCTTTGTCAATTTTTCTGTATCCCTAAAATTATTGATAAATACAGGCCTGTATTTAAAACCCCCTATCTTCCATTTTCATGAAAATGACTTTTTGATGGCAAAATATTAAGGAAAACGGCCCTCATGTATGGTGTAAAATTCAGAATAAAAATATTTTGCTATTTTATTTGCATTTTTCATGCATTATATGTTTTCTTACTAATTTTTGCATGCTGAACATGAATTTGTCAACAAAATTCCAGAACCACGAAAATTTTATTTAATTTTTTCTGAAAATTCTTGTTTGACTTTTTTGAAAAATATGGCTCAAAATTTGGATGTCTTGTGTACAATATGAAACAAAAATTTTAATCTTAAAAATCGCGATGCTGATCAGCATCTGTAGACCAAAATCGCGTTTTTAATTTTTTTACTATTTTTTACATAACATACTCACTCAACAGTTTGTCAACTTTTCAGATGAATTCGATAAAAAAAATAATTTTTGTCTTAAAAATTAGCACGTGTGGACCAAAACCGCGATTACGGAATTTTTTATAAGCCGTTATCATTAATAAATTACGTTAAAAATTTACCGATGTCATAAATGAAATCATAATAACACTGTGCTACAAAAAACACAAAATCGAATATACTTTTAAAATGAGGTAGTTAAGGTTGTTGGTCTCGTAGAAAAGATCACAAAAATGCCCACCAAACTTGCCAGACACTCTCAAATTTTAAAGTTATTGTCAAAAAACGTTTTTTTGTGACTTTTCTCACTAAACCACGTGTAACTTAAACATTTTTCAACCGATTTCAAATTTTTCAACTGTTTTGGATAGAAGAAGAATAGGGCTTTTTATGTGTGTGAAATGGTCTATACATATAAGAAAGATACGTATTGATTTTTTCAACAATATCTATTTTTTTTTTTTATTTTTTTTAAATTTTTTGAGTTTATCGATTTTTTTCTGCTATAGTTTGTTCAACAACATTTATATTAATAAACGTATTCCTAAAGAAAATTTAATTGTGAATACGATGAGCTTTATGCCAAAAAAATCGGATAACAATTGACAGAGTTGTGATAATTTTTCTAGAAAAGAAAATTAAGATTTTACATGAAATTGCCGTGCGGATAACCCAGGCAAAAAAAAAAAAACGAACATACTGAGAGGTCGCGTATCATTACTTTTAAGGTTTTTGACCTCCTGAATTTGAATTCGACCTTGAAATTGCGCTATCTTATTAAGTTTTTGATATATCAATTTATGTTAAATATCTCAAAAACCTGACCAGATAGAGCAATTTAAAGGCCAGATTCGGATTTAGCGCGCCAAACACCTTTAAAAATATTGTACATGACCATTTATGATAAATTTATTTTTTTTTTGCCTGGGTTATCTGAACGGCGATTTCCTGCAAAATCTTAATTTTCTTTTTTAGAAAAATGATCACAACTCTGTCAATTATTATCCGATTTTTTCAGGATAAAGCTTATCGTATTAAGAATTAAATTATCTTAAAAAAAACGCTCATAAATATAAAGGTTGTTAAACGAATTAAGTATAGCAAAAAAAAATCGATAAACTCGAAAAATTTCCAAAAAATAACAAAAAAATTTGATTTTGTAGAAAAAATCAATAGATATCTTTCTTTTACGTATTGACCAATTTAAACACATGGAAAGCCCTATCCTTTTTCTATCCAAAACAGTTTAAAAATTTAAAATCGGTTGAAAATTTTCGGAATTACACAAGGTTTAGTGAGATAAGTCCCAAAATAACGTTTTTTGACAATAACTCTAAAATTTGAGGGTGTCTGGCAAGTTTAATGGGTATTTTTGTGATCTACTCGACAAGACCAACAATCTATACTATGTCACATCACAAGTATTTTTTCACTGTAGCACAGTGTAATTAATTTGTATTAAAATGCTAAACATTCTATCTGATCATTTTCATTCATATACTTAATATTTTTGAGCAACAAAACCCTCTATCTATCATAAAATCCCCAATAGTGCAAAATTTTAAAAACGAATTATATATGAGATTCAGTACACAGAAAAAAAAAATTGAGTAAATTTTTAATAGTATTGAGTAAATTTTTTATAAAAAAATTACAATTAAAAATATAATTAAAAATTTTTCTATTTTTTTAAGTAACTTTTAAATTGTGTCAAGTAAAAATTTACTCAAAATTTATCAATTTATTTTTTTAAAAAGTTTAAAAAAGTTTCACATTTTTTTTTTTCAAAAAGACATAGGAAATTTCATAAAGATGATTTCAAACTTTCATATACATATACAAAAAACTATAAACTAAATGAGAATTCAAAACACGAAGAGAATAAAAGAAAATAAAAAAAAAATATAAAATTTTGTATTAAATTAGTTACTCAAATTTTTTTTTTAATTTTTGAGTAAATTTTTAATTGCGTCAAGTAAAAAATTACTTAAATCTTATTTAAAAATTTAAACAAGTGATTACTCAAATTGGTTTTCTCAATATTTTTTTCTGTGTAGTTGATTTAAAAAAATATTGTAGAATATCGAATTTTTATTACTCTAACAATACGCGAAATAAACAGTTTTTTTTGGCTCTGCTGAAAAGTTGTGTTTTTTTAGATAGAGACTTTTGAATATAAACCCTCGATAATGGATTTTTGTATTTTTTTTTTATGTTTCAGTGTATCAAGAGAAAAATATTAAATCCTTGTGTTTATTATAGCATAATTTTAGGCATAAACAAAAATTTAAAATACGCACGTTCGAGTAGATCTTCGATCGTTATCGACTCCAAAAATTGGCCATCTAAGTTGAGTATCTTTTAAATGCTTAAAAAATATTTTTAAATGCTTTAAGAATTTAAATTTGCTTTGAAAACTAAACGTAGTATTAAGTGCTCCAGTGAGCCACTCAAGATTTGGTTATAGCTCAATTGTGCCACATTTAAAATCACAATTGTAAAATGATACAAAAGAAACCAGGACAACATCGAGCTACCCCAGTTTTTCAACATAAAAGGAATTTTCTTTTGATATAAAAAAAAAAGTTTTCTTAAAAACAGTTATTACAATCAGAGGTACATAAGTACCTACACATTTTCTTTAGCAAAATATTTTAATCTGTCATCGTTTTATCAACAAAAATTCAAAAGATTTTTTTTTTTTCTTAAAATAAATAGAAAATATTTACAATAAAGTGTAATCAAAATTATAATTTTCTTTGGCAACAAATCTTAACCTAATATTTTTAACAATTGAGGTTAAATTTATTAAAACCCATCATCAATAATATTGTATAAACAATAAACGCATTTAAGTAGTTTTAAGTTGATGTAATTTTACATGATGTTATGAGTTTTTATACTTAAACTATTTGTTTTAAGTACATATTTTTATAATTTTTTTCCGTTTTTTGTTAATATATTATAACCTCGAGTTGGAATTTGTATTACCAACTTTTATTTGTGTTAGTACTAGGGTGTTCAGTCGACTAATTCTTGTTCGATTAATCGAACAATTTTAGACGAATAATTGTTCGATTAATTTAAAATTGCTAATTTCGATTAAAGGATTAATCGAAGAATTTATGCCGATTAATCGAATAATAATAATATATGGTTTTTCTGGAAATATGTATAATTTTTTAAAAGTTTTAAGTCCAATAAACAAACCAAATGTATGTTACAGTTGGAATTAAAAAAACACAGTCATGTTTACTTAAGTGGTCCTTATTTAAAATTTGTTTTCGGATTTTTGCTGTTCCTGAAGCTTGGATTTGTTAAACGACCTAAATAAGTACCTGATAAAATTTTAGGCAAAATAGGTTAACTGTATGACAGCGCTTAAATCGATCAAATTTTCAAGTTTTGGGCAAAAACGCACTAATTTATAAAAAAAAAAAATCAAATTTAAGATTTTCCCAAATGTAGTGAGATAATAAATATATATTTTTTTGTAATATTGGTAATCCAAAAAATTTGTCAAAAAAATTGTTTTTGAATTCTACACATTTTACAAATCTACAGTATGATTTTTTAAAAAATTTTCTCAAACAAATTAGCAGAAAACTTAAATTTTGATACATTTTGAGATGATTTCAATTTTGTTTTTTGTTGTTAATAAAATGTGAAAATACTTGTAATTAATATTGTTTATTTACTCAAGCACCAATTTTTTCTAAAATTGTCGAAAAAAATCTTGTAATTTAGAAAATTTCTTAATCTGTAATTATTCGATTAATCGAACAATTTTAAAATTTTATTCTTTTAATCGAATAATTTAAAAATGGCAAATATCGATTAATCGTTTAATCGAACAATTGAAAAACTCGATTAATTGAACACCCTAGTTAGTACATAGAGGTCCTTGTACTCACAAATACACACACACATACACACATTGTGTGTAAAGTACACACATTGTACTACTACTTGCACACAACGAAAACTACAATAAAACTAAACAAAAAAGCAATTTGTTTGGAAGCTTGTTTAAAGTGGATATATATTAGGGTGAAAGTTATTTTTAGGTTAGGCATTCCAATTGTAACTTATCGAAATATGGATCCTGGATATTGAATGCATCATGCCCTATTTTATAGGCTAGGGTCAAAAAGAATACGCTTTGCGGATAAAATGAGATGCAAAAAACTTTTTAGCAACGCAAAGAGTTCTAATTCGAAAATTCCATCTGTAATTCAAAGATTCTAATTGTTATTCGAAAAATATCAATTGTTATTCAAAATAGATCGATTGTGATTCGAAAAAAGATCAATTGTAATTAAAAAAAAAATCAATTGTTTTTCTGAAAAGATCAATTGTATTACGAACAAGTGAGAGTGTTACATTCGGCTGTGCCGATACCCTCCAAAATGTAAACAATCTAAAAAAAACAGGGGCGTCTTTTTTTTGGGGGGGGGGAGGGGTTGGTGTGAGACGTTAGGGGGCACCTTCCCCTTGCGATTTTGAACTTCTTCTGAGATAAGAATGTTGCATTTGCTTAACAAAAGTACAAAAAACCCTTTAAAAAATGCTGTTTTTCTTATGTTGGTTTAGTTCTCTAAGGGGGAACTTTTTTCCCCTTGGTCCCATTTTGCCCATTTCCGAACTTAACCTGCCTAGGAATATAAGACATATTCGTGCCAAACTTCGGAAGCCTAGCTCTTTTATTTTGGACTGTATCGTGTCCTCTACAGACGGACAGACGGACGGACGGACGGACATCGCTAGAATGTCTTAGAATCGATCGCTGATCAATAAAATATCTACTTTATGGGGTCCTAAACCGATATTTCGATGCGTTACACACGGAATGACAAAGTGAGTATACCCCCATATTGTGGTTGGAGGGTATAAAAAGATACATTTTAATTCGAAGATTCCAATTGTAATTCGAAAAGGATCAATTGTTATTCAAAAAAGATCAATTGTTATTAAAAACAAGAAAAAAAGTTAAATTCGGCCTTGCCGAATGTAGTGATACCCTCCATAATTTCAAAAAGATTATTGCAAAAAACTATTTAAAAAGAAATTAAAAAAAAAATTTTTTTGAGAAAAAAATTTCCTCGGAAAAAAAATTTGGTAAAAAAAAAATCAGCGATTTTTTTCTTTTTTTTGTAAAAAATATGTTCGTACTTGTTTAAATACCATTTGGTGTTCAATTATGTTCACATATGTCAACCAGAAGCCGAATTAAAGCATTTTGTATTTTTAGGTTATGTTGAATGTACTGAAATTTTTGAGGTGTGCTTACATTTTCGTTCATAACTTTTGAACCGCTGAACCGATATCGCTCAAATGCAATACCAAACTTCTCGGGAGAACTTCCAATAAGTATGTTAAGTTTCAGTCATCTCTGTGCAATATTTTGTCCGTGATAGCATTTTCCACAGACAGACAGACGGACAGACGGACATCGCTAGAATGTCTTAAAATCGATCAGGCATCATGAATATATATACTTACTGGGGTCCCAGACCGATATTTCGATGAGTTACAAACGGAATGACAAACTTATATATACCCTCTATCAATAAGTGGAGGGTATAAAAAGACAAATTTTAATTCGAAGATTCCAACTGTAATTCGAAAAGGATCAATTGTTATTCAAAAAAGATCAATTGGTATTAAAAAAAATCACGTGCAATTCAAAAAAGATGAATTGTAATTCGAAAAAGATAAATTGCAATTCAATATATATCAATTTTAATTCAAAATAGATCTTCAAATTACAAATGAAAACAATTGAAAATGTACACAAAAAAAAAAACTTGTCATATTACTAGAAAAAGTCTTGTAATCCCATTTTACCAATATTTGACAGTTTTCCTTTTTTTTAACAAAAAATTTTCGATCGAAATTTAAATTTTTTTTTGTATTTTTACATTTTTTTTTTTTAATTTTACAAATTTCCAACATTTTTTACAAAAAAAAAAATCACGAGATTTCCTTGTAAGTTTTATTGTGCTAAAAAATATTTAAATTTACAATTTTATTTGTAAAAATCTTGTAAAATTACGAAAAAGCTCGTAATTTTTACTAGGAGTTCTCGTAAAATAGGAGGTATCAAAAAATTTTGTAAAAACACGATACCTCCTTGTAAGTTTTATTGTGTCAAAAAATTTGTAAATTTACAATTGTTTTGGTAAAAAGCTTGTAAAATTACAAAATTATTGGTAAAAAGCTTGTAAAATTACAAGGAATTGTTGTCAAATAGGAGGTAGTTACAAACTTTTCCTGTCGTTTTACACGTTTACAACGTGTATGTAGTGTAGAAAAAATATGTTTTTTGTCAAATCCTTCATTAGTCATGTTTGTTAAAAAAAAAAATCGAGTGTAAATTTTTTTGAGTGTACTTTTTTTGAGTGTCCTTTTTAGTTATCAATATCTTTCAGAGCGTGCTTAGCGGACTTAACAAGAGAATTCGTGAAAACCTGTTCAAAATTTTGAGTTTTGCCTACAATTTTTAAATCCATTGTATTGCGAAAGTTAAGGGCAGACGGACAGACGTTGCTTTTTTTTTAATTTTCTTGTTCTTGTCTTGAGCAAACATTTTCTAAAAAAATTTTAAAGTTTTCGACAACTAAATTTTTTTTTTAAAAAATTCTTTAGTTATCGATAGCAAAAAATTTTCTAACCAAAATTCTGTAAATATCGATAAAAATTCTATAGTAATCGATAAAAAAAATCTTGAGCAAAAATTTCCTAAGAAAATTCTATAGTTATCCACAACTTAAAATTTTCTATAGAAAATTCTGCACTTATCGATGACAAAAAAAATTCTATAGAAAATTTAGATTTTAAAATTCATAGTTATCGATAACAAAAAATTTTCTATATAAAATTCTATAGTTATCGATAACAAAAAATTTTCTATGGAAAATTCTATAGTTATCGATAACAAAAAAATTTCTACAGAAAATTCTATAGTTATCGGTAACAAAAAAATTTCTATAGAAAATTCTATAGTTATCGATAACAAAAAATTTTCTATGGAAAATTTTATTGTTATCGATAACAAAAAATTTTCTATAGAAAATTATATAGTTATCGATAACTAAAAAATTTCTATAGAAAATTCTATAGTTATCGATAAAAAAAAATTCTATAAAAAATTCTATAGTAATCGATAACAAAAAATTTTCTATATAAAATTCTATAGTTATCGATAACAAAAAAATGTCTAAAGAAAATTCTATCGTTATCGATAGAAAATTCAATAGTTATCGATAACAAAACACTTTCTATATAAAATTATAGATAACAAAAAATTTTCTATAGAAAATTCTTCAGTTATCGATAACAGGAAATTTTATATATAAAATTCTATAGTTATCGATAGCAAAATATTTTCTATAAAAAATTCTATAGTTATCGATAACAAAAAATTTTCTATAGAAAATTCTATAGTTATCGATAACAAAAAATGTTCTATAGAAAATTCCATAGTTATCGATAGCAAAAAATTTTCTATAGAAAATTCTATAGTTATCGATAATAAAAATTTTCTATATAAAATTCTATAGTTATCGATAACAAAAAATGTTCTATAGAAAATTCCATAGTTATCGATAGCAAAAAATTTTCTATAGAAAATTCTATAGTTATCGATAACAAAAAAATTTCTATAGAAAATTCTATAGTTATCGATAACAAAAAATTTTCTATAGATAATTCTATAGTTATCGATAACAAAAAATTTTCTATAGAAAATTCTATAGTTATCGATAACAAAAAATTTTCTATAGAAAGCATTAATGGTATTCAGAGTCTTGCTGAGAATTTTTCTACACGAAACATGTCTCAGAATCTGAGAATTTTTCTAAACGAAAAACGTCTCCGATTCTGAAAATTTTTCTACACAAAAAATTTCTCAGAATCTGATAAATTTTCTATACGAAAAATGTCTTAGAATCTGAGAATTTTTCTATACAAAAAATGTCTTAGAATCTGAGAGTTTTCTATCCGAAAAAAGTCTCAGAATATGAGAATTTGTCAATACGAAAAATGTCTCAGAATCTAAAAAAATTTCTAAATAGAAAATGTCTAAGAATCTGAAAATTTTTGTACAAAACTCAAACAAAAAACCTTGTTAAATTACAAGAAAAGTTTGTTTTTTTTCTGCTACCTTCTGTTTGACAAAAATTCCTGGTTATTTTACAAGCTTTTTACCAATAGTTTCTTAATTTTACAAGCTTTTTACCAAAAAAAATTGTTAATTCACAATTTTTTGACGTGATAAAACTTACAAGGAGGTTTTGTGACTTTACTAGATTTTTTGCTATTTACAAGAATTCCTAGTAAAAATTACGAGTTTTTTGTAATTTTACAAGATTTTTACCAAAAAAAATGTAAATTTTCAATTTTTTTGCGAAATAAAACTTACAAGGAATTCTCGTAAATCTATTTTTTTTTGTAAAAAACTTTTTGGAAATTTGTAAAATTACAAGAAAACTGTAAAATTACAAAAAAAAATGTAAATTTCGATCGAAAATTACTTGTTAAAAAAACCAGGAAAACTGTCAAATATTGGTAAAATGGGATTACGAGACTTTTTCTAGAAATTTGACAAGGGTTTTTTTTGAGTGTACGAAAAATGTCTTAAAATCCGATAATTTTTCTGTATGAAAAACGTACTAGAATCTGAACGTTGTTTATACGAAAAATGTCTCTTTTTACATAAAAATGTTTCAGAATTCTATTCGAGAAATTTTTTAGAATTTGAAAATCACAAACTTTTCTGTACAAAAAAGAATCTGAGAATTTTTCTATGCAAAAACTGTGTCAGAATCTGAAATTTTTTTATACAAAACATGTTCCACAATCTAACCCCCAGTTTCTGTAATACGAACGCCATTCGTTCGTGACGAATTTGTGTCTATTTTGTTATTGTAACAAAAACAAAATACATGCCAATTCGTAGCAGACGAATGGCGTTCGTATTACAGAAACTAGGGGTAAGAATTTTTCTATACGAAAAAATTTTTTTGTGCGAAAAACACTTTAGAATCTGATATTTTCTGTATGAAAAGCGTACTGAAGTCTGAACGTTTTTTTATACGATTAATCTCTCAGAGTCGAGATTTTTTTTTTATAAAAATGTCCCAGAATCTGAGAATTTTTCTATTTTTTGTCTTTAACTTGATATAAGTAGGTACTATTGTTTTCTAAAAGCGTATAAAAAAATACCATCCTAATGTACATATAAAATACAATAAAACGTGCAATTGTTGCACATTTTTTTGTTGTTCCTCCGAACTACTTGTACACATATTACAGCTAACAAATATACCAAGTTACAAGTTAAATAAAACAGTGATTGTTACGGTTTTTACTACAGTTTACAATTAAGTTTAGTAAATATACTACGAGGGTAGGTGGAAAATTGTGGTGTCATAACGAACTTAAGGGGGTTAGTAAGCTAACAAAAAGTTTGCTGAGGTGAAGTGTTCACTTCAAACCTAAAGCGAATTATTCTCTCATCCTCAATATTCTCTTGACTTACATCCTGCGACTTTTTGTTTCCAAACCTGACAAAATGGTTCGTCGGGGCATCTCGAAATCAAAATCCTATTTTCAATGGTTTTAGTAATTTTATAATTTAAAGGCAACAAATTTTATGAACGTTAAATTAATTATACTGAAAAAATTACCTAAAGTAATAAACATTTCTACTATATTGTAATAAATTTTCAGCCTACCCTCGTATACCCGTACCATGTTTCTGGCTTAAATTTATATGCTGGTCATGACTTTTGTTATTTTAGACTTGTTTTCTTTTTTTTTTTTTTTTTTTTGAAAACAAACTTCCACAGCACCAGAATTTTTGTAAGGAAATTTAATAACAATTTAAAAAAATTGTTGATATTTTTTATATCCCTTTTTTTTAAAGCACACTGAAATTGAAGGTTTTATATTGCTTTTTAACCAATTGCTAAAATAGGATTTTATTTTGGCATTGACACTTGAACCTTTTCTGCCAATTTCGTTGTTGTTTTTATTTAACCCCTTTTTCTAGTTTTGTTAAGGATGAAAAAAGGATTAAGTTTCATAGATTTTTACGAGGTTAAACAATATGTCAAATATACGTAATACTAAAAAGTCTAAATTTATTACAGATTATCATATCATCAACATAAATCTTTATAAAAGGCATGTGTAAGAAACAACAGGACAGACAAAAAATTATTATTTTTTAGATATTTTTTTAAGCCCTGTAAAATTTCAGATTTTTCCTATACAACAAATGTCTCAGAATCTGAGATTTTTTTCTATACGAAAAATGTAGCAGAATCTGAGTTTTTTTATACGAAAAATGTCTCACTCAGCATCTTAGATTTTTTCTATACAAAAAATGTCCTAGAATCTGAAATACCAAAAATGACCCAGAATTTGAGACTTGTTCTATACGAAAAATGTGTCGGAGTCTGAGACTTTTTTTCTCAGCCTATTTTTACTTTTAGTCCTCATACAAACCACCCTACCGATATTAAATCTCGTAAAATTCATAAAAACACTGAAATAAAAAAATATTGTTTAAATTCATTGAAAATTTCATACACTCAAAAAAAAAACCTTGTAAAATTGCAAGAAAAGTTTGTAACTTTTTTTTTTGCTACCTCCTATTTGACAAAAACTCATTGTTATTGTACAAGCTTTTTGCCATTAATTTTGTAATTTTACAAGCTTTTTATCAAAAAACTGTAAATTTACCATTTTTTTTGTCGCGATAAAACTTACAAGGAGGTTTCGTGACTTTACTTAATTTTTTACTACCTCCTATTTTACGACAATTCCTAGATTTTTACCAATAAAATTGTAAATTTACAACTTTTTTGGCGAAATAAAACTTACAAGGAATTCTCGTAAATTTACTAGATTTTTTTTTGTAAAAAAAACTTGGAAATTTGTAAAATTAGAAAAAAAGAAAGAAAAAATATAAAATTGTAAATTTACTTTTTTGGCGAAATAAAACTTACAAGAAATTCTCGTAAATTTACTAGATTTTTTTTTGTAAAATTACAAGAAAAACTGTAAAATTACAAAAAAAAATTAAATTTCGATCTAAAATTATTTGTTAAAAAGCAAGGAAAACTGTCAAATATTGATAAAATGGGATTACGAGACTTTTTCTTGTAATTTGACAAGTGTTTTTTTTTTAGTGTAATCGCAAATGCGCCGCTAGATTGGCTACTTCGGCCACTGTGAGGCATTTGGCCATTGAACTGCTTTAAGAATTTATAAAATTCTTACTATAGAAAAATTCTCAGATTCTGATACACTTTCATATAGAAAAATTCTCAGTTACTGGGCAATTTTCCCACCGAAAAATTTTCATATTTAGTAAAATTCTTCCTTTACAAAAATTTTCTGACATTTAGGGTCTGAGAATTTTATTTTTTAAATAGAAAAACTCTCAGATTCTTCAACCTCTTCTAAAACCAAAAAATACTCGTATTTTGTAATATTTTTTCTACAGAAAATGTCTGAAACTTCTTCTAACACTAAAATTATCAGATTGTAAAATATTTTTCTATAAAACATGCATTTATAAAAGAAAAATGTTTGATTTTAATTGTTTTTAAAATATTTTGAGGCATAGCCTTAGATTCTGAGATTCCTATAGAAAAATTATTAATTTTTTAGAAATTTTTTCTTAAATAAGTCTTTTTTCTTCCACTCAAAAAAAAAACCTTGTCAAATTACTAGAAAAAGTCTCGTAATCCCATTTTACCAATATTTGACAGTTTTTCTTGTTTTTTAACAAAAAATTTTCGATCGAAATTTACATTTTTTATGTAATTTTACATTTTCTTTTGTAATTTTATAAATTTTCAAGATTTTTTACAAAAAAAAATCTAGTAAATTTACGAGAATTTCTTGTAAGTTTTATTTCAACAAAAAAGTTGTAAATTTACAATTTTATTGGTAAAAATCTTTTAAAATTACAAAAAAGTTAGTAATTTTTACTAAGAATTCTCGTAAAATAGGTAGCAAAAAATGTAGTAAAATCTCGAAAACTCCTTGTAAGTTTTATCGCGTCTGAAAAATTGTAAATTTACATTTGTTTTAGTAAAAAGCTTGTAAAATTGCAAAATTATTGGTAAAAAGCTTGTAAAATAACAAGGAATTCTTGTCAATCAAGATGTAGCGAAAAAAATTTACAAACTTTTCTTGCAATTGTAAAAGGGGGTTTATTTTTTTGAGTGTAAAAAAGTCTGTTTTCTTAAAAAAGTTTCTTTTCTTAAAAAAGTCTGCTTCGAAAAAGTCTCAGAATCTATGACGTTTTTCCTTTAGAAATAATTCAGACTCACAATCAGAGGTATGTTTCGTATAGAGAAAATTTCTAATTCTCAGACTTCTTCGTAAAGAAAATGTCTTAGATTTTGAGACATTTTTCATAACGAAAAAGTTTTAGACTCTGAGACATTTTTCCAATAGAAATTTTTTATAGAAAATGTCTCAGATTCTGAGTAATTTTTCCTTTCAAAAAAGTCTCAGTTTCTTAACATTTGTTTTATCGAAAATTTCTCAAATTTTTCTTCAAAACCGTTTTCAAATTTTTCCTTTAGAAAATTCGTGGATTTTCCATATAGACAAAATTTCCTATAGACAAATTATCAGATTTTTTCCATAGAAAATTCTCAGACTTTTCCAATGTAAAAGTTCTATTTAATGAAACATTTTCTGATACATTTTTCTTATGGAAAAGGTCTCACAAGCGAAGTCTCCCTAGTGTCACCCGCCGATCTTTATGGAATTAGTTTTATTTTATAGAGCAGGAAAAATATGGAGATTCGTATTTTTTGTAGCGGCCCAAATTCATATTTAGTTTTTTGCGTTTATCTCCTATATTATACTTAGAAACCTAGTCATGTTAAATACCAAATGAATGGTATTTTGAAAACCTATCTTCGTGTGCTAACTTTTCGTCATATTGAGTAAAATGCCAAAATTTTAGGACATTTTTGCTTATAAGTCGAAAAATATTTACTTTTTTGTCGCGTTGTTAGCATCACGAGATAGGTATTTTAAATACCTTTAATCTGATACCAGATATGCCTATACATATTGAATTTTACCAAAATTTTAGAAGTTTAAAGCAAAATCCTGAATTTCAGATTGGTTTCAGCTTAAATTCAACTATTGAAAAACCGTTAAACAAGTTTTAAAAGCATTGGTAACTTGCCAATGCTTTTAAAACTTGTTGGTAACTTACCAATGCTTTTCAAACTTGTTTACCAATAAAAAGTTACAAAAATATTTTACAACGTATTTTTGTCACTCAAAAATATTTTTACACAAAACGAAAAAAATTTAACTCGAAAAATTTTACACGCAAAAAAAATTTTACACTCAAAAAAAAAAATATTTGGTATTTTTTTTATTTTTTACAAAAATGACAAAAAAAATAAGTAAAATAAAATTTTTGGAATCAAAATTGGTAATTTTTTTCACTTTAGAAAATTAACTGTCACTTCAAAAGGGCATTAGGAAGGTGTTCATAGATTTGGCCAAGTCGAATTTAAATTTTCTACTTTTTTTTTTTTAATTTTTTACATGTTGGAGGTTAAAAAAGATTTGCCGCTGCAGCCAAATTTAACACTTTCACGTTTTTATACCCTCCACTTAGTGATAGAGGGTATATATAAGATTGTCATTCCGTTTCTAACTCATCGAAATATCGGTCTGGGACCCCATAAAGTATATATATTCATGATCCCCGATCGATTCTAGCGATGTCCGTCTGTCTGTGGAAATGGTGATCACTACCAAAATATTACACGGAGATGACTGAAACGTAACATATTTATTAGAAGTTCTCCCGAGAAGTTTGAGATATATCGGCTCAGCGGTTTTAAAGTTATGAACGAAAATGTAAGGACACCTCAAAAATTGTAGTACATTCAACATAACCTAAAATTACAAAATGTTTTAATTCGGCTGCTGGTTGACAGATGTGAACATAATTGAACACCAAATGGTATTTAAACAAGTACGAACATATTTTTTGACAAAAAAGAGGAAAAAATCTCGGATTTTTTTGCCAAATTTTTGTTTTCAAGGAAATTTAAAAAAAAATTTTTTTTTTAAGTAATTTCCTTTTAAATAAGGTTTTTTGCAATAATCTTTTTGAAATTGTGGAGGAAATCACTGCATTCGGCAAGGCCGAACTTAACTTTTTTACTTGTTTTTATTTTTTTTTTACATTTTGGAGGGTATAAAAAATCTGAAACAGCTTGAATTTGACGCCCTCACTTGTTTATTTTAATAAAAATTTTATAAAAAAAATAATATTAATAAATTTATTTTCTCTTTCTTTCCAGGTAAATAAATATATATTTTTCTTCAAAAACTATCAACCCAATTGTTTTTTTTAAACCGTAAGTGATATTTAACGTTATTCATGAACTTAAAATATTTAACATTAAAAACCAAGCAATCTAGTCAAGTAGAGATTTACTGCTTAAATTCATGAAATGCAAAATAATATTTAAATACAAATATAAAACGAATTTAAATCTTTATAAACCATTGACTTAAGTATTTATACCCACAAAAATATGAATACGAATATTTCATTTAATCTGTTTTTCACAGTGAATTCATATTAAAATTATTTTTTTTTTCTCCGAAAGCACTTTCAATGTCAAAAACATTGAATACAAAAGATATTTAAGGCTTAACTATGGTGGGTTTTCTTTCAATAGCAAATAGTAAAAGAACAAAAAAAATTCGTTTAAATAAAACCATATTTTTTGTTTGTATGCACAAAAAAAAAATTCGAAATATTATTATACAAACCCAACTATACAATGTTTCCGGCAACATACAATTTTCCGTTTTGAGATGTCCCTAAAGGAGGAAGTTTGGTACAACAAAATTAAACAAAAAGCTTGACAAAATTCAAAAATAATTGTATAGAACATAAAGAATGAACGGAAAAATAAAAATAAAAAAAACAAGTAAAAAAGTTAAATTCGGCCTTGCCGAATGTAGTGATACCCTCCACAATTTCAAAAAGATTATTGCAAACAACTTTATTTAAAAGGAAATTACTTTTGAAAAAAAAAAAAAAATTCCGCGAAAAAAAATTTTGGTAAAAAAAATCCGCGATTTTTTCTTTTTTTGTCAAAAAATATGTTCGTACTTGTTTAAATACCATTTGATGTTCAATTATGTTCACATATCTCAAGCAGAAGCCAAATTAAAGCATTTTGTATTTTTAGGTTATGTTGAATGTACTGAAATTTTTGAGGTGTGATTACATTTTCGTTCATAACTTTTGAACCGCTGAACCGATATCGCTCAAATGCAATACCAAACTTCTCGGGAGAACTTCCAATATATATGTTAAGTTTCAGTCATCTCTGTGCAATATTTTGTCCGCGAGAGCATTTTCCACAGACAGACGGACAGACGGACAGACGGACATCGCTAGAATGTCTTAAAATCGATCGGGCATCATGAATATATATACTTTATGGGGTCCCAGACCGATATTTCGATGAGTTACAAACAGAATGACAAACTTATATATACCCTCTATCACTAAGTGGAGGGTATAAAAAACTATACAATAATTTATTGCAGCAGTTTTTTGTATATGTCAAAAAGAAGTATTTTTTTTTTTATTCAAAACTGTTTTAAACCATGAATTAAGTATAAATGTGAGTTTATTTTTTCTGGACCCACAAATAAGTAGAAGCATAACCCACCCTAGAAGACAAAAGTTGTGTACATATTCTCATTATTTTGAACTAAAAAAAAATCTGGTAACTAGAACGATTTGTACAACTTTAGAATTTAAAGTTTTCTTTTTATACATATAAAAAGTAATTAGTTTTTGTAGTTTTTTTTTTTTTTTTTTAAGAGTAAAAACTACATACTTATGAAGTGTCCCAATCCAAAAAAAAAATACAAGTATTTAAAAATTGTTTTCAGTAGTTGTTCAGAAAAATGTCTCAGAAATCTAATATTATTTCTATAAAAAAATGTTTCAGAAGTTAAGACTTTTCTATAGGAACGATTTCTCGGAAATTTTTTCTATAGGAAAAAGTTTCTCAGATTCTGACAATTTTTCTAAAGAATAAATGTCTCAACATCTGACACTGTTGCTATAAGAAAAATGTTTCATAATCTGAGACATAAGCTGATATTTTTTACTGGGAAAATTTCTCAGAAGGTAAAAGTTTTTATATAGAAAAAAAAATTTAAAATCTGAAAAATGTCTCTCTGATAGTTTGTCTTTAGGAAAAACATATCAGAATCTGATACTTTTTCGTAAGAAAACTGTCTCAGAATCTAAGACTTTATCTTTACAAAAAATCTCTCAGATTCTAAATCTTTTTCTATAGGAAAAATGTCTTAGAATCTGAGAGTTTTTCTGTAGAAAAATGTTTTAGAATCTATGAGTTTTTCTATTAGAAAGATATTTCAGAATCTGAGACTTTTTCTTAAGGCAAAATGTCTCAGAATCAGAGACCTTTTCTATAGGAAAAATGTCTCAGAATCTGAGACTTTTTCTATAGGAAAAATGTCTCAGAATCTGAGACTTTTTGTATAGGAAAATTCACTCAGAATCTGAGACTTTTTCTATAGCAAAAATATCTAAGATCTGATATTTTTTCTATAGGAAAAATTTCTCAGAATCTGAGATTTTTTTCTATAGAAAAAATGTCACAGAATCTGAGACTTTTTCTATAAGAAAAATTTCTTAGAATCTGAGACTTTTTCTATTGGAAAAATTTCTCTGAAATTAAAATTTTTTCTATTGGGAAAATTTCTCTGAAATTAAGACTTTTTGAGATTTTTTTATATGCCAATTTTCTCAGAATCTGAGAGTTTTTCTTTAGGAAAAATATCCCAGAATCTCAGACTTTTTTTAAAAGAAAAACGTCACAAATCTGAGACTTTTTCTATACAAAAAATGTCTCAAATTTGAGACTTTTTCTATACAAAAAATGTCTCAGAATCTGAGACTTTTTCTATTGAAGAAATGTCTCAGAATCTGAGACTTTTTCTATAGGTAAAATATCTCAGATTCTGAGACTTTTTCCATAAGAAAAATTTCTCAGAATCTGAGAAACAAAAAAAAATCCAGTTTTTCACCCTCCCATTTCACCCCTTAAACCCTTTCGATAGCCGATAAAAAAACGGTAAATCTAAGATTTTAGTCCTCTATAACATATTAAAAGTGCAGGGCAATCGGAGTGTAAGCTATGGGATACCTTCCTTGTTACTGATAGAGATATATAAGTTTGTCACTCTGTTTGTAACTCATCGAAATATCGGTCTGGGACCCATAAAGTATATATCGAGGGCCTATATTTAAAACCCTCTCTCTACACCATTTACAGATGTAATTCGAAAAAGATCAATTGTAATTCGAAGATTCTATTTGTAATTCGAAGATTCCATTTGTAATTCGAAGATTCCATTTGTAATTCGAAGATTCCATTTGTAATTCGAATACTCCAATTGTAATTCGAAGATTCCATTTGTAATTCGAAGATTCCAATTGTAATTCGAAAAAGATCAATTGTAATTCGAAAAAGATCAATTGTAATTCGAAAAAGATCAATTGTAATTCGAAAAAGATCAATTGTAATTCGTAAAAGATCAATTGTAATTCGTAAAAGATCAATTGTAATTCCTAAAAGATCAATTGTAATTCGAAGATTCCAATTGTAATTCGAAAAATATCAACTGTATTTCCATTGATATTTTTCGAATTACAATTGGAATCTTCGAATTACAATTGATCTTTTACGAATTACAATTGATCTTTTACGAATTACAATTGATCTTTTTCGAATTACAATTGATCTTTTTCGAATTACAATTGATCTTTTTCGAATTACAATTGATCTTTTTCGAATTACAATTGGAATCTTCGAATTACAAATGGAATCTTCGAATTACAATTGGAGTATTCGAATTACAAATGGAATCTTCGAATTACAAATGGAATCTTTGAATTACAAATGGAATCTTCGAATTACAAATAGAATCTTCGAATTACAATTGATCTTTTTCGAACTACATCTGTAAATGGTGTAAAAAAACGCATTTTTTCAGGAGAGCCAAAAAACTGTTTATTTCGCGTATTGTTAGAGTAATTAACATTCGATATTCTACAATATTTTTATACCCTACACCGCACTGTGGTACAGGGTATAATGAGTTTGTGCTGATGTTTGTAACTACCCGAAATATTGTTAAACACACCGATCGTCTCAGAATAACTTTTTGAGTCGGATTTAGCGATGTCCGTCCGTTCGTCTGTCTGTCCATGTAAACGGTGTAAACAATATTCAATCAATTTACTTGAGATACGTAAGCCACTCTTGGCCCAAGGACGAAGCCTACTGAAATTTGTAAAAATCGGTCTATGTTTAAACCTATGCCCCATAGAAAGGTCCTCTAAAATTTTGGCTGAAATGACTCTAATAACCATATAATAATAGATATATTTTCAAAATTTAGTAGGTAAACGTGTTTTGTATTCACAAATCTGATTTTCAAGGGAATCTTACCAGTCCATACAAACCACCCTCCCGATATTCACATAATTCCCTCAAAATTCATAAAAATTTAAATATTTGCTTATAATTGTGTAAATTAAAACGTGTACTTCGGTAACCTAATCAAATCTGAATATAATTGGACCATTTTTTTACTTAATGTTAGTCCACCATATAAAAATTTTGACCGATATTCAGTTAAATCAGTGGTCTATTGGCAAAAATATAACTTTTTTACTTGTTTTAAATAAAACACTGAATCTCACATATAATTCTTTTTTAAAATTTTGCACTATTGGGGATTTTATGATTCGAAGTTTTTTTTCTCAAAAATAGTTTAAGTACATGATTGAAAATGATCAGATAGAGGGTTTTGCATTTTAATAAAAATGAATTATTTTGATTTCATTAACGACATCGGTAAATTTTAAACGTGATTTATTAATGATAATGGCTTTAAAAAAATCCGAAATCGCGGTTTTAGTCCACAGGAGCTGATTTTTAAGACAAAAATTATTTGTTTACCAAATTCAACTCAAAAGTTGACAAACTGTTAAGTGTGTTATGTAAAAAAAAATAGTCAAAAAAATTAAAAACGTGATTATGGGCCACAGATGCTATTCAGCATCTCGATTTTTAAGATTAACTTTTTTTTTTCATAATCTGTACAAGACATCCAAATTTTAAGCCATATTTTTCAAAAAAGTCAAATAAGAATTTTTAGCAAAAATTAGCATCAGTGGACAAATATCGTGGTTCTGGAATTTTATAAAAAAATTCATTCAGCATGCAAAATTTAGTATGAAAACATGTAATGCATGATGAAATTATTCCAAAAAAATATTTATAAATTAATTATTTGAACAGATAGAGGGTTTTGCATTCAGAAAAAATAATTGTGTAAGATAGAGAAAACTAAAAATGCAAATAAAATAGCAAAAAAATATTTTTGCTCTGAATTTTACACCATAGATGAGGATCGTTTTACTGAATATTTTGCCATCAGTCACTTTCCTGAAAATGGAAGATAGAGGGTTTTGAATATAGGCCATCGATACATTATTGATAAGTGATCGATTCTAAGGCATTATAGTGATGTCGGCCTGTCTGCCAGTCTGTTGAAATAGTGATAACGGCCAAAGTAATAAACATATATGACTTAGACGTAGCACATTAACTTGTTCTTGTCTCAAGCAGTTTGGTATTGCATTTTAGCAAAATCGGTTCAGCGGTTCAAAATTTATGAAGGAAAATGTAAGAACATCTCGAAAATGTTGGTACATTCCACATAACCTAAAAAAACACAATGCTTTACTGGTTGGCATATGTGAACAGAATTGGACACAGAATGGTATTTGAACAAATACAAACCTATTTTTTTATAAAAAAAAACGCGGATTTTTTTTTTTCACCAAAAATGTTTTTTTTTAAATAATTTTTCTTTTATTACATTGTTTAACTTTTTTACTTGTTTTAAATTTTTTTTTCAGTGTATACATTTTAACTCTTAAAATCCAGTTAATTGAAAATAATGTTTCAGTTTTCCTATGATTTTAGTTTTTTGTTAAAACCTTTTTCAATTTCAGTTCGCCTTTATAACTTTAAAAAACATGTCAACTTTATTTTATATTTTCATTCATATTCCTAAGCCGTTTTTGTTTCTTGTTTTATATTTCACATTTTTTTTTGGTAGTCCTGCCATCAATTTCTCTATTTTTTTTTTTATTTTTAACTGATTTTCTATTCATAAATATCTTTTCAAAAAGATTCAATTTAGATCCCTCTTTTACAGTATTTCTATTCATGTTTAAATTGGTTTCTAAAAACAGAAGCAAAAAAAAAGCAAAATTGTGCGGTTGCAAAATTGAGCACAAGTAAACTTTGAAACTATGATTTTCATAATAAGAACTAGGAATATTTGTTTTAGTTTTAATAGAAAAAAAAACTGAAATCAAAAGGATACATACATTTTCTATTATAAAATTCTACCTCAGTTTATGGTTTGTTGAAACATATTTGTTTGATTTCAAATAAAGTTGAACTAAAAATAAAAACTTTGCAAAGACAAAGTGTTATAATAATTGGAGATTGCGGAATTTTTAATTTTTTAGTTCTTAGTTTTAACTTTTTTCCTTAAGTTTTTAAGAAAAGCAATACGAAATTATTAGAGCCCCTTCTTTTAGTAATTGCAAAATATAATTGATCTAGTTCAAGAAATAGTTCTATTTTTAAATGAACTAGTTCATAGAATCTGATTGTTTTGTAAAAATATCCATAAATAAATATCGATTCTAAATTTTTTTTCAATTTTATTTTATATAAAGACAATTGCTTTTCAGAAATACTTTTTTTTTTAGATATAGCCCATTATTTTTTGTCAATATATTGTATATATTTCAAAATCATTTACGTTGATCAAGTTATTCTAAATCGGGCATGCACCCAAAAATTTTGCTGGTTTCTTTAAAAATTAACCCTATAGTTGACTATTAAATTCTGTGCATAACAAATTATTTAGTAAATAGCAAAAAAGTGCTAAATTTTTATCAGAAAGGTAAACGTTATAAATATTCGTCTATTATATTTTGATAGGATATTTTTAGTGTCCGACCGAATACACCTTTTTTGGCCGAAGCCGAATATTCGGCCAAATTTTAACTATTCGGCCAAACCGAAGCCGAATATTAAAAAAAAAAAAATATTTATGTAGTAAAAACAAGAAAAAAATAAAACTCGACTCGGCGGGATATTCAAATGCATGAGAATGTTGTCTAGAATGATATTTTTTTAAGCAAAAAATTTTTTTGGACATTTTTGTAAAAAAATATATTTTAGAGTGTAATTTTTTTTCGACCGAAAATTTTTTTTGAATGTAAAAAATGTTTTTAGTTGCAAAAACACTTATAGTTAGTAAAATGTTAGCACAAATATTATACAATTATTCGGTATTCGGTTAAAATTGTGGCCGAAGCCGAATAGTGGCCGAATAGTGCTTTTTGGCCGAAGCCGAATATTCGGTCGGACACTAGATATTTTATAGTTTTTTTTTATAAATCATTTCATAACCACAAAAATAAAAATAACTATTCCGGGAACTCTTACATCTGCCATAAACAAATGACTACCAACTGTCACAAAAAAACAAGAGAAAAAGTAGAACAAAATTTAAATAAAACAAATATACTTTGTCATAAAAATAGTAAAACAAAAACTGCGTATGAGCAATAGGGTGGGTCGATGAAATGCATATTTGCGAATCTCGTGTACTAATAGCAAAAACTCGACGCGCATTTTCGAGCTGATAACGGGAAAAATCATGAAAAAATTTTAGGAGGGTACTTTTAGGCCTCTACAAGCGGTTTTAGTTCGCGGTTTTTGGAAAAAAAATATTTTTTTTGATTTTTTAAAAATTAAGTAAAATAATGCTTATTACAAAACAATATCCAAACAAAATTTATCTCGCCAATTTTAGCCCGTGGATGCGTTTTTATACCCAGAAAAGTTCGATTTATATATAGAAAAAAAAAATATTTTTTATTTCATAATAGCACTCAAATGGTGCATAAGGCCAATTTAAGAACATGAATGATAAAAATTAAAAAATTGCGGGTATTTATAGCAATCCACAAGTGCAAAAAATTCGCAAATTAAAAAAAAATTAAAAATCGGTATCAAAATTTTGGTAAAATAAAGCGTTTTAAGATAATGATAAAAAAACAAAACAAATTGGCGGCTATTTATAAGAATTCGCAAGCGCAAAAAATTCGCAAGTACCAAAAAAAATTAAAAAATGGAAAAATGGGTATCAAATTTTTGGTAAAATAAAGCGTTTTCAGAAAAAAAATAAGAAATATATATTAGAGGACCAATTTGGTCCATGGATGCATTTTCTGATGGTTTTTTTTTTTTGTTTGATATTTAAATGTTTATTTACGATTGTAGCTTAAAGATTAAGTTTTTCGAGAAATTAAAAGGTAAGTGATAAGTTGTTTTAAAACATAATGTGGACCAACATCAATTATAAATAAACGTTTAAATATCAAACAAAAAAAAAACCATCAGATTTTCAAAATGCATCCATGGACCAAATTGATCCTCTAATATATATTTTTTATTTTTTTTCTGAAAACGCTTTATTTTACCAAAAATTTGATACCCATTTTTCCATTTTTTAATTTTTTTGGTACTTTCGAATTTTTTGCGCTTGCGAATTGTTATAAATAGCCGCCAATTTGTTTTGTTTTTTTTATCATTATCTTAAAACGCTTTATTTTACCAAAATTTTGATACCCATTTTTAATTTTTTTTTAATTTGCGAATTTTTTGCACTTGTGGATTGCTATAAATACCCGCAATTTTTTAATTTTTATCATTCATGTTCTTAAATTGGCCTTATGCACCATTTGAGTGCTATTATGAAATAAAAAATATTTTTTTTTCTATATATAAATCGAACTTTTCTGGGTATAAAAACGCATCCACGGGCTAAAATTGGCGAGATAAATTTTGTTTGGATATTGTTTTGTAATAAGCATTATTTTACTTAATTTTTAAAATATTTTCAAAAAATCAAAAAAAATATTTTTTTTTCAAAAACCGCGAACTAAAACCGCTTGTAGAGGCCTAAAAGTACCCTCCTAAAATTTTTTCATGATTTTTCCCGTTATCAGCTCGAAAATGCGCGTCGAGTTTTTGCTATTAGTACACGAGATTCGCAAATATGCATTTCATCGACCCACCCTAATGAGCAACCAAAAAATAAAACTCATAAACTATTCAAATCAAAACTGTTGCATTTATTTGAAATAAAAAATGTCTAGTACATTGTTGTAAAAACAATAAAAAACGAAAAGTTAAAAAATATACCCTGTTGGAATTTTTTTATAAAGAAATGTCAGAAAAATCCTTCAAAGAGTTAAAAATTTTATACATTTTTCACTCGAGCAAGTTTTTTTTCTCGAATTTTAAAATCGTCGGGGTGGGAATAGTTGCCTTTTAGGGTCAATATTAACACACAAAAATATTGGACCAGAATGGTATTTAAACAAGTACCAACATATTTAAAAAAAAATTGCAAAGTTTCGGATTTTTTAAAATTTTAAAAAACTAGAAAAATAAGATTAAGCCAAACTTTAATTTAAACTAAATTTTAGCCAAATCAGACCCTTTTGACCACTGGCGCCCTTTGAACAAAGCATAGAGTTTTTGTTAAAAATTTTCTAAAAAAAATAAGGTGACCATTTTTTTCTGAACTCAAATCAGTACGTCCAAGTTTTTTTTTTTTCTTTTTTAAATAACTCTCTAAAAAATTTTTCCCTGGAAAACACTGAAGAAATTTTTCAACACTCAAAAAATTTCGGTTAAAATAACAAAACTTGGGGTCAATTAGTATCTTATGGCGTTTTCTTTTCTGGCAAAAAATGTAGCATTTTGTAACATTTTTTTTATTCTTTGTGTTCTTTTCTAAAAAAATGCACACTTTTGAAAAAATTTATGTTCTTTTCTCAAAATATTGCCTGCCCGTGAGGTAAAAAATGCATATTTTCCACCCCGAAATCAAATGACGGGGTGAGAAACTGCTCTGATATTCTCTCATGTAGCAAAACTCAAATTAAGCGAACAAGTTAACTGGTGCTGTTGTGATGCAGAGGATGTGTCGTGGCATGTGACACTGGAGGTCCAGGGTTCAAATCCCGGTATGGACAAATTTTTTTTTTTTTTTTTATTCTTTTTTTTTTTATTCAATTAAGTATTATTTTTTATTTAATAATGTTTTTTTTTTCATATAAAATCGACTAAATTTGTTAATTTTTTGTATTTTTTTTTTTAAAGTTTAAATAATTTAAAGCAAAAAAAAATATGTGATGGCCATCGCTGGGATTCGAACCTGAGCTGCCGGCAATATAAGCGAAAAACACATCCATCGAACCATCAAATCAGGGCAATTTGTTTACAAAACAGCATTTTTTTGTGTTCTTTTCTGAGTGAAAAAAATGCAACATCGTTTCAGGGCCATGTCAACATTTTAAAAGTAAACATTTTAACAATGCATAATTTTTTGTTCAGAAAAGAAAACACCATTAGTAAAAACAACTGTTAAAAAAACAACATCCACATACTGTTTTCGTCATTTTGCAGAAAATTTAGTTGATTTCAAACTTCATTTGAATTTTTTACCGACAAAAGCGTTTCAGAGTTGACAAAATATCAAAACCCCGCAGGATTATAGAATTAAAAATTTTCTCTTATTCTGAAACTTTCTCCCTAAAGTTCTGATATTTCTTCCTTTTAGAAAACTTTCCAGATAATTTACACGTTATTTTTTTTAAATAGCTCTAATGTTCTGAGCGATTTTTCTAAAAATGCTGATGACATTACCTTGTGAAATATCCCAGAATCATTTGTTTAAACTTGTCGTTATAAAAAACAAAGATTCTGTGCACAGATTAATTTTGCGTACAGGAACCTCTTGGATTCGTGAACTCTAAGCTCTTTGGAATTAATTCAATGGAAATTATATCATTGTCAGACTTAAGTTATTGAAAATTACTTGGCGAATTATTGAAAATAAAGTTTTTGTATAGAATTTTTGAATAAAATAATTTTGTATGTCCAAATGTTCAAAAATCAGTACAAAAAATCAGTTGTCAAAAGAATTGGAGGTCAAAAAATGTGGATTTTTCTACTGTTCTTAAAAAATTTCACTGCTTGTTTGGGTTGTTCGAAAAATTATTTGATCACTGAATAAAATCTATTGGATATTTTTTTAAATTTTAAATGTTCGAACTTGGAAAATTTGATTTTCTAAAAAATGTCTATAAATAATTTCATTTTCCAGATCGACCCTCTGTATTTCAACTGTACTCAAAAAATTTCACTGATTGTTTGGGTTGTTCGAAAAACTATTTGTTTACTGAATAAAATCTATTGGACCTTTTTTTAAATTTTTAATGTTTAAACTTTCATTTTAATTTTATAAAATGAAATTATAAATAATTTCATTTTCCAGATCGACCCTCGTAGCACCTTTATTATTTAATCAATCTAGACGCCATTAAGCTTAACTTAAAGCTTAATAAATTACCTACACAACATTTTTTTAAATAATACTCATTTGATAATAATAATAATAATAATAATAATAATAATAATAATAATAATAATAATAATAATAATAATAATAATAATAATAATAATAATAATAATAATAATAATAATAATAATAATAATAATAATAATAATAATAATAATAATAATAATAATAATAATAATAATAATAATAATAATAATAATAATAATAATAATAATAATAATAATAATAATAATAATAATAATAATAATAATAATAATAATAATAATAATAATAATAATAATAATAATAATAATAATAATAATAATAATAATAATAATAATAATAATAATAATAATAATAATAATAATAATAATAATAATAATAATAATAATAATAATAATAATAATAATAATAATAATAATAATAATAATAATAATAATAATAATAATAATAATAATAATAATAATAATAATAATAATAATAATAATAATAATAATAATAATAATAATAATAATAATAATAATAATAATAATAATAATAATAATAATAATAATAATAATAATAATAATAATAATAATAATAATAATAATAATAATAATAATAATAATAATAATAATAATAATAATAATAATAATAATAATAATAATAATAATAATAATAATAATAATAATAATAATAATAATAATAATAATAATAATAATAATAATAATAATAATAATAATAATAATAATAATAATAATAATAATAATAATAATAATAATAATAATAATAATAATAATAATAATAATAATAATAATAATAATAATAATAATAATAATAATAATAATAATAATAATAATAATAATAATAATAATAATAATAATAATAATAATAATAATAATAATAATAATAATAATAATAATAATAATAATAATAATAATAATAATAATAATAATAATAATAATAATAATAATAATAATAATAATAATAATAATAATAATAATAATAATAATAATAATAATAATAATAATAATAATAATAATAATAATAATAATAATAATAATAATAATAATAATAATAATAATAATAATAATAATAATAATAATAATAATAATAATAATAATAATAATAATAATAATAATAATAATAATAATAATAATAATAATAATAATAATAATAATAATAATAATAATAATAATAATAATAATAATAATAATAATAATAATAATAATAATAATAATAATAATAATAATAATAATAATAATAATAATAATAATAATAATAATAATAATAATAATAATAATAATAATAATAATAATAATAATAATAATAATAATAATAATAATAATAATAATAATAATAATAATAATAATAATAATAATAATAATAATAATAATAATAATAATAATAATAATAATAATAATAATAATAATAATAATAATAATAATAATAATAATAATAATAATAATAATAATAATAATAATAATAATAATAATAATAATAATAATAATAATAATAATAATAATAATAATAATAATAATAATAATAATAATAATAATAATAATAATAATAATAATAATAATAATAATAATAATAATAATAATAATAATAATAATAATAATAATAATAATAATAATAATAATAATAATAATAATAATAATAATAATAATAATAATAATAATAATAATAATAATAATAATAATAATAATAATAATAATAATAATAATAATAATAATAATAATAATAATAATAATAATAATAATAATAATAATAATAATAATAATAATAATAATAATAATAATAATAATAATAATAATAATAATAATAATAATAATAATAATAATAATAATAATAATAATAATAATAATAATAATAATAATAATAATAATAATAATAATAATAATAATAATAATAATAATAATAATAATAATAATAATAATAATAATAATAATAATAATAATAATAATAATAATAATAATAATAATAATAATAATAATAATAATAATAATAATAATAATAATAATAATAATAATAATAATAATAATAATAATAATAATAATAATAATAATAATAATAATAATAATAATAATAATAATAATAATAATAATAATAATAATAATAATAATAATAATAATAATAATAATAATAATAATAATAATAATAATAATAATAATAATAATAATAATAATAATAATAATAATAATAATAATAATAATAATAATAATAATAATAATAATAATAATAATAATAATAATAATAATAATAATAATAATAATAATAATAATAATAATAATAATAATAATAATAATAATAATAATAATAATAATAATAATAATAATAATAATAATAATAATAATAATAATAATAATAATAATAATAATAATAATAATAATAATAATAATAATAATAATAATAATAATAATAATAATAATAATAATAATAATAATAATAATAATAATAATAATAATAATAATAATAATAATAATAATAATAATAATAATAATAATAATAATAATAATAATAATAATAATAATAATAATAATAATAATAATAATAATAATAATAATAATAATAATAATAATAATAATAATAATAATAATAATAATAATAATAATAATAATAATAATAATAATAATAATAATAATAATAATAATAATAATAATAATAATAATAATAATAATAATAATAATAATAATAATAATAATAATAATAATAATAATAATAATAATAATAATAATAATGCACACAGTGTAAAAACTGGTCATAAACCAAATTTTGAAGGCGTAAAAGTTTTACAAGAAGAAAGGCATTACACCAAAAGATACACGCTGGAGATGCTCCACATCATCAATACCCCTATTAATATGAGATTGAATTTTAAAACAGATACAGAGAGAATAGCTCCAATATATAGACACATAGTTGACAAGCACAGACAAACAAAACAAAAATTAGTTGACAAAAATTTACAAAGGAGTAAGGAAGTCCTCAACTCAACGTCGGTTTAAAAATATTTTAAATGTAATTATTGTTTTTTATGTTTTATTGTGTTTTATTTATTTTTTTGTGTGATATTTGTGTTAATATTTTTGTTTATAAAATTATAAAATTTAATTATTGTTATATGTATATCTTTGTCAGATCCCTGAAGATGATCAGCGATGCTGATAGAAATATTGGAAAAAATAAATATATTTAAATAAAAACTTCATAAAAATTTTTTGAATTTTTATTTTATATATAAAACCCCATAACCTCAAGCCAAAATAAACTCATCAAACATCAACACAAAAGGTTAACTACAAATATTCAAACAAATAATAATAATAATAATAATAATAATAATAATAATAATAATAATAATAATAATAATAATAATAATAATAATAATAATAATAATAATAATAATAATAATAATAATAATTAAAAATAATAATAATAATAATAATAATAATAATAATAATAATAATGATAATAATAATAATAATAATAATAATAATAATTCTCTGGCTAAAGGTGTTATTCTAGGAATTCTTTTAGGATCCACTCAAGCTGGATTGCTCAAGAAGAGCATGCAACTAAGAAAATCTATCAGCAGATCGGGGAATGTAAAATTTAATTCTAAGGTAATAACTAATGCAATAAAAAGTCAAACAATATCAGAGACTTCGCCTGCGAAAAGTGTTACTCTGGACTGTGTTCAGGGTCCACTCAAGCAGGGTCTGCCGAGTAGGCGTACGCAATGGTTTACAAATTAAACCAAAATATATACTACGCATATATTACTAGCAGACTATTTTTGAAATTGTTTGTTACCAAGGAATCAGTGAGCACAGCCAAAGACATCATCAAAAAGAAAAAAAAGGAACCACCAACTCCATATCCCCAAACCGAAAGAACAACTAATGAACAACCATCAAAAGAAGAAATTAACATCAGAATCTTAATGACTCGAAAATTGGCTGTTGTTTTAAATTAGCATTAAGTATAATTTTACGCTTTGACAATGTCCGTGTAAAATTACTATAAAATGTACATCCAATGTAAAATTGAGTTAAAATAAAGAATAATAATAATAATAATAATAATAATAATAATAATAATAATAATAATAATAATAATAATAATAATAATAATAATAATAATAATAATAATAATAATAATAATAATAATAATAATAATAATAATAATAATAATAATAATAATAATAATAATAATAATAATAATAATAATAATAATAATAATAATAATAATAATAATAATAATAATAATAATAATAACTTTTAGTATTGTTAACTTTGCCTTTAACAAATTGCATCTACTATAAAAAGTTTCCAATGTATTTTCGCCCACTGTATGTACTTTGTGGGATTTTGAAATACAATTTTTTTTTGTAAGGGAATCAAAAATAACGAAAGTTTGATGGAATATTAAAAAGATATATCGTGAACCTATATTCAAAATATGCCAACTCAAATTTGACCGAAATGAGTTTCCGATGGCAAATAGCTCCCCTATGCAATACCCATCTGTGATAAAAATTTCAGAGCAAAAAAATTATTTGTTGTCGTTTTACATCCATTTTTGTTATCCTGCTATCTCAAAGTAGATATTTTTTTGGTTAAAATAAATGCCAACTCCCATTGTAAATTTCCAAAAATTTTTAAAAAAAAAAGGTTTACCTCCTATTCCATTTCATTTGCCATGCTGAACACGAATCCGGTAAATATTTTGATATCTAATGGCTAGTTTTCGAGATATTGCCATTTTGAAAATAAGTCCAAAAAAAGTATTGAATCTAATTCTGAGGTAAATAATGTTAATTTTTTCTTTTTGAATTCATTAAGAACACCTTGGAGAAGAAGAATGCGAAATATGGCGGATATCCGTCGGCCCACTTTTCGGGAATCGCGGTTGGAAGTTAGCGGATTTCACGGAAATGTTGGTTTTATCAATAATTTAGCTTAATAAAATCGTATAATTTACAGTTTTGAGCAAATTAAAGGTTTTTTGGTGTCGTGGCATTTTATTAGTTAACTTAAAGTCTGTCATAAAATCTTACCGATCTAGGACGTTTGGCTGGGGGTCAAAAATTATCCCGCAGAAAATTAGAAGCTTAGAGCTTAAATTTTGTGCTATAAACAATTATAAACTGATTTTATGTTTTTTACCCCAACTTTAATTTTTTCTTTAAAAAATCGTTTACCCTTCTTGGTAGGGGGTCAAAAATGACCCATTCAATAAAAACTACATATTTTTAATTTGTGGCAATCTATTAGATAACTTTAAATCAGCCCCAAAATCTTACCTATTTAAAATATATTTAACCCATATTGGCCCGGGGTTAAAACTGACCCCGGCAAACACTTTTAGGCATAGTGCTGGAATTTTTTGATCAACCAAATATATATTTTTTACTAAATGGGTAATTTTTGACCCCCTGCCAAGAAGGGTTAACGATTTTTTTAAAGACAAAATGTATTAATTCGAAATAATAGTTGGGTTACAAAACACAAAAGCCGTTTTATACTTGTTTATAGCACAAAATGTAAGATCTAAACCTCAAATTTTCTGCGGGGGTAATTTTTGACCCCCAGCCAATGTGGGTTAAAGACGTCCTAGATCGGTTAGATTTTATGACAGACTTAAAATTATTTAATAGATAGCCACGACAGCAAAAAAATATTAATTTGCCCAAAAATTAAATTTATAAGATTTTATTAATTACAATTATTGATAAAACCAACATTTCCTTGAAATCCGCTAACTTCCCCCCGCGATTCCCGAAAAGTGGCCCGTCGGATATCCGCCATATTTCACATTTTTCATCTCCAAGGTGTTCTTAAAGAATTCAGAAAGAAAAAATTATATATTTTAAATTTTTTCTTAATAAAATTTTCAAATTTTGAAAAAAGTTTTTTTGAGAACGCCCCCAAAATCTGAGAAATAATAATTGTTGTTCAATGAGAAAATCTAAAAAAAATCAAGTGACAATACAGGCTAAGTGGAGATGTCGACAGCTTTCGGAAGATGCCACCCTTCCATCATCAGCACTCCTTCGATTGCCACTCACTTAATGTGTGTCAGATTAAAATTAGCCGTTTAAATGAAACTTTTAAACAAATTAAATATGGGAATTACTTCTCTTTGTGTTGAATAATCCTTATTCACCATCATTCGTGTTGTATTCTCAAAAACGAGCCACCCTATTGTACACCACTGCGTATAAATAATATGATATTTATGCATAAAATATATTTGTATACAATTTTATGTAAATCAAACCAACAAGTATAACTCTTTTTTATTTTTTTTTTACCGGAAATATATACACTGAGGGAAAAAAACATATTTAAATCAAAAATTTCCAATTTTATTTTAAATATGCTACATATTTTTGAAAAAATCTATAATTTTAATATTGTTTATGATTGATTTTAAAATAACAATTTTGTTTTAAAATTGCCTCCTTTTTGTTTTAAATTTTACCAACTTTAAATTTAATATGATGTCATTAACGTTCGTTACAAATTCAAATTTGAATTTTTATTAGAAAATCAATATTGTTTCATGTTTAATTTTAAGTTGAACAATTTTATTTTCTGACAATTCAAAACCATGTGTCAAATTTTAATATGAAAACATACTTAATTTAAATAATTTCATAGTAAGATATTTTATTGACGCAAATACAGGCATTTTGGCAGTCAAAGGAAAAATTTGTGAAAAAAATAAAAAAAACCTAACATTTTATCAATTAAAAAGTAACATTGCAAGGAAATACCAAAAAATAAAGATAAGTAAATTAATTGTAATGTGTTTTTTGCACAGATATGTGTTAACGAAATTGTTTTGCATTTTTTTATGTTTTAGTACGTGTCTTGGGAAATGAAGTTTTTGGCAATGTATGATGAAATGGTGTTCCTGGATTACTACCCTTAGCCAACTCATCCATTTTTTAAAAGAAGGTTAATCAAAAAGATGTTATTAGTGAAATTGTAAGTAATGTTAATTTTTTATACAGTCTATTGAGTCATGCTACGAAGATGACCGTTTTTTCTGATTGTATAGACTGAGTTTTTACATAATATTATAGTTTTATCAGAATTTCAATATAAAAGTGTAATTTTTTCGTTTCAATTTTAAATAAAATGTTAATAAAAACATTGAAATATTTTATTTTTATTTATTAAAAAATATTGGTTTAGGACATCATAAAAATAATATTACATCAACGTTAAATCAAAATTGGTTTCAATTTTAAATTAAAGTGGAACAACTTTAATTTTAACATGAGCGTTTTTATTTGGTCATTTTAAAAATAAACATGAAAATATTTAAAATAAGTAGAAACAAACTTTGTTCTATTTCGTCACTGTTTTATATTTAATTTAAAGTTGTTTCTGTTTGATTTTAATATTTTTTTTTTCTTGGTGTATTTCTTTAGTAAAATAAATCGCTTTTTTATAAAAAAAATATATAAAAAAAAAAATCTTCACAAAAATACTTTACTCATAAATGCTCTCCACACTTAACTCGCACTTGAATAAAAATAGTACGCCATTTATGAAAACAACTGCAAATGCAGCAAAAACAGCAGCACCAGCAGCAACATCAACAACAAAAACATGCAATTATGTCTGCAACAGTAAACCTACGACAATGGCAGACATACAAAAAAAGTGCAAGTAAATATTGCAACATTTTGTTACTTTAAAAATTGAAAAAAAAACAAGAAAAAAAACACACATAAAAAATGTAACATCCATAAAACATAAAATGCTGCTGGTTACCGTAAAAAAAAAAGAAAAATAAAAGTTTTCATAAATAATATGAAAAAAACATCTGTTCAAAACCAAAAACTCAAAACAACTACACAATGAAAAATGTTTTACACATTGAATACGGGGGAAAAAAAAATTCAAGAGAATACAAACACTTTTGAAACGCATTTAACCGGTATGATGAGGTTGTTAACTACAATCCCCCAACTCAAACTCTTGTTTTTCCCCACAACATATTCATCAAAAATTGTTCAGGGGTTTGGTAGATTTTGTGTTTTTCTTTTTGTCATTTATAAACAGAAAAAAAGACAATAAAAGTGACCTAAATTTTTGCTTGTTTTTTTATTGCAAGCACATTTTTTACAGTTTCATTTTCATTTTACTTTAAAAAAAAATGATAAACTACACAGTTATTATTATGCTAACAAAATACAAAATGGCTAATCTTTAAAAAAAATTAGAATTTCGAGATTTAAATGAAAATTTTTAAAAATATTTCTTCAACAATTTCCAAAAATAATCTGATATGTATGTCTTAAGCATGCAATAAAAATTTTAATTTTAAGAATCCTAAAAGTATGCAACAAATTTTTAAATAGTTTTTAAAAGAATATACTGTAAAACAAATTAAAAATTTTTGATTCTGCTTCCAAAAGTTAATAAAATTCTATACTCGGACTGTCCAGTCTTGTAACCGATTCCCTTTTATGGTCCCCAAAGATTCTGAAAAACATTGCAACAAAAAAAGTATTTTTGAAAAACACAAAAACTTGCCAATACTAATACTTTCGGTTCTACTTCCAAAAGGTAGTAAAACCCTATACTCGGATTATCCAGTTGGGTAACCAATTCCTTTTCATGTTCCTCCAAAGATTCCAAAAAGCAGTGGAACCCCCAAATAATGGTGGCATCAGTTTCTGTTCAACAGCTTAACTATATTTAGCAATAATGTGTCAAATAGTCCGTTTAACAAATTCTGTTACCAATTTATGCCAAAAAAAAACTTATTTCCTGGACTTTTTTTTTTAAATATTGGAAAAAATATTGTTTTTTCGCTTTTGTTCAGTATACTCAAAAAAAAAAACTTGTAAAATTACAAGAAAAACTAGTAACTTTTTATACCCTCCACTCTAGTGATAGAGGGTATATAAAAGTTTGTCATTACGTTTGTAACACCTCGAAATATTGGTCTAGGACCCCATAAAGTATATATATTTATGATCCTCGATCTAGCGATGTCCGTCCGTCCGTCTGTCTGTCCGTCCGTAGAAAACACGCTAACTTTTGAAAGACTTTACAGAGGCTACTGAAGTTTGGCATATATGTTTGTCATTTGTCAGCCAAATCGGTCCAGTGGTTCAAAAGTTATGAGCAAAAGAGTAAATTTCGGCAAGGATGTTTCGCGAATTTATGAGATAAAAAACACGATAATTTTCGAAAGACAATAATGAGACTACTGAAGCTTGGCAGGTATCTTTGTCGTTCCCCGGGTCTGTTTGGTATTAAATTTTAGCTCAATCGGTCCAGTCGTTCAAAAGTTATAAGCGAAACCCTGAATTTCACATTAGTTTCATCTAAAATGCCACGTGTTTTAACAAGTTTTAAAAGCATTGGTGGTAACTAAACAATGCTTTTCAAACTTATTTAATTTTAAAGCAATGCTTTTTAAACTTGTTTAGTTTTAAAAGCATTGGTAACTTAAAAATTACACTCGAAAAAAATTTTACACTCAAAACAAATTTTACACTCAAAAAAAATTTTACACTCAAAAAAAATTTTACACTCAAAAAAAAATTTACACAAAAATAATTTATTTTTTTTTTTTTTTTTACAAAAATGACAATATTTTGTGTACATACGTACGTGCATTCACTAAGAAATATTTTTACAGTAAAAAAAAACATTTCACTCGAAAAAAAATTTTACACTCAAAAAAAAAAAAATAGTAACTTTTCTTTTTAAAAAAAAAATGACAAAAAAAGAGTTTTTTACTCAAAATAAAATATTTCTAATCAAAATTTTTAATTTTTTCACGTTAAAAAATGTACTACCCTTTAAAAAAATGCATTGTGGAGGGTATTCATAGATTCGGCAAAGTCGAATTTAACTTTTCTACTTGTTTTTGTTTGCTACCTCCTATTTGACAAAAGTTCCTAGTAATTTTACAAGCTTTTTACCAATAATTTTGTAATTTAGGTTTTTACAAAGAGGTTTTTTAATTTTACTAGATTTTTTGCTACCTCCTATTTTACGAGAATTCCTAGTAATTTTACAAGCTTTGTACCAATAATTTTGTAATTTTACAAGCTTTTTACCGATAAAATTGTAAATTTACAGTTTTTTTGTGCAATTAAAATTACAAGGAATTTTCGTGAATTTACTATTTTCTTTTATAATTATCTTGGAAATTTGTAAAATTACCAAAAAATTGTAAAATTACAAAAAAATGTAAATTTCGATTTGTTAAAAAACAAGGAAAGCTGTCAAATATTGGTAAAATGGGATTACGAGACTTTTTCTAGTAATTTGACAAAGTTTTTTTTTTGTGTGTATAACTTACAGGGCCCGTTGATTTTTTCCCTAACATTATTCGTTAACTTTGTAGCTGAAAAACTCTTTTGAACATATATATGGGGCATTCCATGTCATATCGGACACTTTGAATAATTTTTTTTTAGATTTTCCCAATTTGTTGACAGTTTTTAGTACCCTTCGAGAACTCTTTCGTGGTAAATTTTCAGATTTTTTTTGATGACCCGTTCAAAAGATATCGAATTTTTAAAAATTGGTAGTTTGTTCCCTTACTCAAACTTCTTTTACTCATAACTTCTTTAATAATGGTCCCAATTGCATTTTTTTTTTATCAAAATTTTTGTTTTTTTACGTACTTTTAAAAAAAAAATCCAAAAAAATTCTTAAAAGACTGTGGTCTAGGAGTTAATCCCAGTAAAACAGAGCTTGTTTTGTTTACAAGGAAAAATAAGATTCCTGCTTTTGATCCTATTTCTCTGGACGGTACTGAAATCACCTTCTCAGATGGAGCCAAGTATCTTGGAGTATTTCTAGATAGGAAGCTGAATTTCAGGCGTAATATTGAGGAACGGGTGAGAAAAGCAACGATTTAATCCCAGTAAAACAGAGCTTGTTTTGTTTACAAGGAAAAATAAGATTCCTGCTTTTGATCCTATTTCTCTGGACGGTACTGAAATCACCTTCTCAGATGGAGCCAAGTATCTTGGAGTATTTCTAGATAGGAAGCTGAATTTCAGGCGTAATATTGAGGAACGGGTGAGAAAAGCAACGATTGCTTTGTATTCCTGTAAAAGGGCCATTGGAAAACGATGGGGTTTTAGCCCTCAAGTCGTTCATTGGATCTATACAGCAGTGGTGCGTCCAATTTTGCTGTATGGAATCATTGTCTGGTGGCCTGCTTTGGAAACAAAAGCGAACTTTGTCTTTATCACGAAGGTACAGAGAATGGCGTCAATGTGCATCACTGGTGCTCTTCGTACTACACCTACGGCTGCATTAGAAATCCTCCTTCACCTGATACCCTTGGACATATTGGGTAGGCAGTATGCGGCTGCGTCGGCAATTCGACTTAATAGCACGCTGCAATGGAGGAGCAGTGATTGTGGCCATAGCGCGATCTTGAAAAAGATAACAATACCACAAAATGTGGACTGTGCTCCCTCTTTGAGCCTCTTTGAGCGCCACTTTACCACTATGATACCATCCAGGGAGTCTTGGATGGGGGATACTCCGGGTAGTGGAGCTACCATAAATTTTTACACAGATGGATCGAGGCTGCACGAACAAGTGGGCTTTGGGGTCTATTCGGAAGAGCTTGGATTGAGCCTGGCTCGTAGATTGCCAGATCATTGCAGTGTTTACCAGGCAGAGATGCTGGCAATAAAGGAAGTGGCTGACTGGTTGAGCTGCAATGTCTTGTCTACAACCGCAGTCAACATCTATACTGACAGTCAAGCCGCGGTCAAGTCCCTGGATTCAATGTTTCTGAAAACAAGATCTGCCCTTAACTGCCGCACGTCTTTAAATGAGATGGCCAAGCAGTTTAACATACGACTCATATGGGTCCCAGGGCACAGAGACATTCCAGGGAATTGCAAAGCCGATGAGCTTGCAAGACTAGGAACTACCTTACAGGTTCCAACAGAATTGGAATGTGTTGGTATGCCTCTAGAAACTTGCAAGCAAAACCTACGGCTTTGTTCTGCGACGGAGACTAATCAAAGATGGGCAAATGGATGGACGTGTGAGACAACACGACTGATTTGGCCTTCTCTTAATCAGGGGCGCACAAGTGAGCTGATATCGCTTCCAAGAGGAGAGATTTCGACGGTGGTTTCTATAATTACCGGACACTGTCTAATAGGGAAGCACGCAGAGCGGTTAAATGTGCCGTCGAATGACTTTTGCCGAAGTTGCATGGATGAAGAGGAGTTGGAAACTATCGAACACTTTATTTGCCATTGCCCGGCACTTTCTGGTCAGCGACTTGCTTCACTGGGATCTAGGGAGCTGTACGATCTTTCTGATTTGTCGGATGTCAAAATACAACATCTAAGGAGTTTCATAAGAAGCTCAAACTGGTTTAACGACAGGGACTAGTAGGGAAACCTATTACGATCCCGTGGTATCACAATGGACCTCAGAGTCTACGTGTGTTGACGTAAAACGTCAGCAGCCACTTACAACCTAAAAGTGCTTCAGTATGCGATTTTTAAGTTTTAAAATTTAAATCTCATTTTTGAAAATGTATGTACTCTTTGACTTTTTTGAATTTTTTTGTGTAAAACTTCTATCGATTCTGCAAATTTTTTGCCCAGTGGGATCATGGGATAACGACTACTATTTTTTTAAATTTTTTGAAAAAATTTTATTGTAATTTTCCAATCTTAAAATCATTTCTACTGCGTCATCGAGGGTCACTTCCAAGACCGACCGCCATTAACGTCTAAACATTTCTTCGGGACAAACTAATACCCTATCTTCAATTTCTAAGGGGACTCCCACACAAAATTACATTTTGTGTGGGAGCAATAAAATATTTGACCGACCCTCAATATTTTTTTAGTCCAAACATTTTCTCTGAACACACCTTTTTTTTTTAAAAGTACGTAAACTAAAATTATGAAAAAAAAAATTGCAATTTGGACCATTATTGAAGTCTCTCAAATTTCGTGAAAAAAAAATATATAATTAAAAATTTGTAAATAACCTAAGCCAATCGGATTATAATAAAACCATATAAAAATTTCGCCGATATTCAGTTAAATCGGTTTATTGGAAACAAATAGAAGCAATACAAGTATTTTTTTTTTTTTTATAAATTTGTTGTATGAAATCTGCTCCTACCGCTTCAATGGTCCCTCCCAGAATGGTTAAAATTGAGAACGACGCCTATTAATTTTTACCCCTCAACACTTTCTAAGGGGACTCCCATACGAAATGACATTATTATACAATTTTATTAGTTGTGTCGTTCACGAACGAACTAGTTCAATTGAACTATTCACTTTACTGAGCGGTTTATCTAGTTCGTTCATTTCCGCTCTTTTAGGTCTTTTCGTTCATTTAGTTCAATTGGTCATTATTTTGATCTTTCAGTTCTGTCGTTCAAATTTTTTTTATACCCTCCACTCTAGTGATAGAGGGTATATATAAGTTTGTCATTCCGTTTGTAACACATCGAAATATTGGTCTAGGACCCCATAAAGTATATATATTTATGATCCTCAATCGATTTTAAGTCGATCTAGCGATGTCCGTCCGTCCGTCCGTCTGTCTGTCTGTCTGTCCGTCCGTAGAAAACACGCTAACTTTTGAAAGACTTTACAGAGGCTACTGAAGTTTGGCATATATGTTTGTCATTTACCTGGTCAGGTTGGTATTGCAATCCAGCCAAATCGGTCCAGTGGTTCAAAAGTTATGAGCAAAAGAGTAAATTTCGGCAAGGGTGTTTCGCGAATTTACGAGATAAAAAACACGATAACTTTCGAAAAACAATAATGAGACTAATGAAGCTTGGCATGTATCTTGGCCGTTCCCCGGGTCTATTTGGTATTAAATTTCAGCTCAATCGGTCCAGTGGTTCAAAGCAAAACCCTGAATTTCAGATTAGTTTCATCTAAAATGCCACGTGTTTTAACAAGTTTTAAAAGCATTGGTGGTAACTAAACAATGCTTTTCAAACTTGTTTAATTTTAAAGCAATGCTTTTTAAAGTTGTTTAGTTTTAAAAGCATTGGTAACATAAAAATTACACTCGAAAAAAATTTTACACTCAAAAAAAAATTTACACTCCAAAAAAATTTTACACTCAAAAAAAAATTTAGTTTTTTTTTTTTACAAAAACGACAATATTTTGTGTACATACGTACGTGCATTCACTCAGAAATATTTTTACAGTAAAAAAAACATTACACTCGAAAAAATTTTACACTCAAAAAAAAATTAGTATTTTTTTTTTTTTTTTTAATGACAAAAAAAGAGTTTTTTACTCAAAATAAAATATTTCTAATCAAAATTGTTAATTCTTAAAAAATGCATTGTGGAGGGTATTCATAGATTCGGCAAAGTCGAATTTAACTTTTCTACTTGTTTTTGTTAATTTTGTTAATAGGCGTAAGTTTTCTCTTCTCTTTTGGCACACTTTCTCAGCATCAATGTTTTTTTTTTTTTACATAAATTGTATATGTTTTTTTTAATTCATGTTTTTATTCAACATTTTTGTATTTTTTTTTCACGAAAGCCAAAACAACAGACGGTATCAAAATGATTCGTTCACAAACGAAAACATAAACTGACCGATTTGAACTAGACGAACGACCAACAGACATGATCAAAATGATTCCTTCACGAACTGTTGAACGAAGACCACAAAAGAGCAATTGAACTAGATGAACGAATTAGGTCTTTTATCTGAAATGAACGAAAATGAGCGCTCACTGAATTGAACGATTAAGCACAAGCCTAAATTTTATCCCACTGCTCTAACTGTTCCAAGGGATCCTCTAAATGAGGCAAATGTATGACCGACCCCCAATATTTTTTCAACCCAAACGTTATCTTAAAAGATACTCCCTATCTTTATGCCTGAAAGTGGTTCCCATACAAATTTTTTTAATTTTTTATAATTTTTTTTTTTTGCAAAATTGTATGGCGATCCCACTAAATATTTTTTTTATTAATTTTTAAACGTTATTTGGCTTTTGTAGCATTTCCCTGAATTTAAAAAAATGTAACCCTAAAATATGCTACAGTTTTTTAACTTAAAAAAACAGCTTGAAAGTAGGCAATATAATATAAATTATTTAAATAACATTGGCCTTCTAACTTATTCATTCCTAAAATAACAAATTTTATCAAAATGAAAATCTATTTATTCTAACACAAAGTGAATTTTTAATAAATTAATATATTTTGCATACGTACAATATCATCTCAAATATTTCTGTATAAATGTTGTTTTTTTATTTTTAGTACCAAAAGGTACATAAAAATAAAATGTATTTATTCGGCCTTTATATATGTATATATATTCGATTAGAGTTTTATTCTAGTTCGAGGCCCAAAAATATTTCTATTTATGATATTGTCATAATAGAGTATTTTTAATTTATTGCTTTAAAAAAGTTACTATCTCATAGTATGTCTGTACTGATCAGTTTCATCCCCACTAAAGGAATCTTCAGCAGACTTTAGAGAATCATCGTTGGTCAATCAAACATCAAACCAGACATAATATTTGATATATTTCCCAAGTTATATGAGAAGTACTATTATGAAGGTCCGAAATCTGTTTTCCAACAAAAATAACTCTTTTAAAGCAAAAATTGTATATATTAAATCACCGTCGGTAACTATTAATATATGTGTTGCTGTTATTTGACAATAACAACAGTGCCTAACCAAACAATAGTGTTGGTAGGATAAGTCGTACTAAACTTTGTGTTAAATGTTGTTTTTTTATTTTTAGTACCAAAAGGTACATAAAAATAAAATGTATTTATTCGGCCTTTATATATGTATATATATTCGATTAGAGTTTTATTCTAGTTCGAGGCCCAAAAATATTTCTATTTATGATATTGTCATAATAGAGTATTTTTAATTTATTGCTTTAAAAAAGTTACTATCTCATAGTATGTCTGTACTGATCAGTTTCATCCCCACTAAAGGAATCTTCAGCAGACTTTAGAGAATCATCGTTGGTCAATCAAACATCAAACCAGACATAATATTTGATATATTTCCCAAGTTATATGAGAAGTACTATTATGAAGGTCCGAAATCTGTTTTCCAACAAAAATAACTCTTTTAAAAAAAAACAACATTTAACACAAAGTTTAGTACGACTTATCCTACCAACACTATTGTTTGGTTAGGCACTGTTGTTATTGTCAAATAACAGCAACACATATATTAATAGTTACCGACGGTGATTTAATATATACAATTTTTGCTTTAAAAGAGTTATTTTTGTTGGAAAACAGATTTCGGACCTTCATAATAGTACTTCTCATATAACTTGGGAAATATATCAAATATTATGTCTGGTTTGATGTTTGATTGACCAACGATGATTCTCTAAAGTCTGCTGAAGATTCCTTTAGTGGGGATGAAACTGATCAGTACAGACATACTATGAGATAGTAACTTTTTTAAAGCAATAAATTAAAAATACTCTATTATGACAATATCATAAATAGAAATATTTTTGGGCCTCGAACTAGAATAAAACTCTAATCGAATATATATACATATATAAAGGCCGAATAAATACATTTTATTTTTATGTACCTTTTGGTACTAAAAATAAAAAAACAACATTTAACACAAAGTTTAGTACGACTTATCCTACCAACACTATTGTTTGGTTAGGCACTGTTGTTATTGTCAAATAACAGCAACACATATATTAATAGTTACCGACGGTGATTTAATATATACAATTTTTGCTTTAAAAGAGTTATTTTTGTTGGAAAACAGATTTCGGACCTTCATAATAGTACTTCTCATATAACTTGGGAAATATATCAAATATTATGTCTGGTTTGATGTTTGATTGACCAACGATGATTCTCTAAAGTCTGCTGAAGATTCCTTTAGTGGGGATGAAACTGATCAGTACAGACATACTATGAGATAGTAACTTTTTTAAAGCAATAAATTAAAAATACTCTATTATGACAATATCATAAATAGAAATATTTTTTATTTCTGTATATATAAAATAAATCTCATCATAACAAATAAATAAATATTTTAGTTGCAATGTTGAAATAACATTAGACTTGGCAGATGAATTCAACAAAGTAAGAGTTTGTTATTTTTTTTTTATGATATTGCCATTTGAAAAGGTAACATAACCTAAGGCTATAGGTTTATAGGCGCATTACAATCATCCACTTCATCATCGTCATCATCATCGTCAAAAGAAAACTATAACACAAATCAAATAGAAATGCATAATATTTGTATGTATATGGCTTTAAGCAAAAGAAAATTCTACTTTGGATGAAGGAATTTCCTACACACACGAACAACATCAAAGCCATACTCGGTATTATAAGTGTACATAGGAAGTTATGAGGAAAATTACGTTGCCATAGAAGTTTATAAAAAAAAAAATTAAGTCATATTATTGTGCAACACCATTTGCAATTGAAAGAAAATTCATGGTTTAACAAATTTTTGGAACCAGCTACCAATAGTGACTATTTTAAATTTAGTTCAAATGAAAGTTTGTCTTAAGCTCTATGAGATAGTAAATGGAAACAAGTTTTGAGATTTTTTTTAAAAATCTTGAACGTAGGAAAAATCCTCCATTTTTGGAAATTTTGTGAAAAATTTCAAAAGGTGATTTCTCAAAAACCGTTTAACTGATTTTTTGATATTCGTATCGAAAATGTATCGCGAGAACTTGTTTTTTATTTTTTCAATTTTCAAAAATCAAAAATTTTGGTGGAAATTTTCCTAAAATCCAAAACTTTAATCAAAGGTCACCACGTGTTAAAATTATCGAATTTAGCTCAAATTAAGTTTAACTGACTGATTCAAGCTCTATGAAAGGGCCAAGGGAAAGAAATTATGAGATTTTTGTTAAAAAACATTCTTGCACGTATGAAAAGATTTACACTTGGCAAATATCAAATTGCGATATCTCGAAAACCGTTCGATTGATTTTAAAATTATTTTGAAATTCAACACATCAAAATTAATATAAATGATGTATCACAAGAAATGTGTTTTTTATTTTTTTTTAATATTTTCAAAAATCTAAAACTTTGATCGACGGGCGCTAAGAGTTAATTTACGCCAATTAGCCGCAAATTTGTACCCCAAAATGTTTAGCCCTAGGACAATAAAAATTTGTAGTGTCCGACCGAATACACCTTTTTTGGCCGAAGCCGAATATTCGGCCAAATTTCACTATTCGGCCAAACCGAAGCCGAAGCCGAATATTAAAAAAAAAAAAATATTTATGTAGTTAAAACAAGAAAAAAATAAAAGTCGACTCGGCGGGATACTCAAATACATGAGAATGCTGTCTAGAATGATTTTATTTTAAGCAAAAAATTTTTTTGGACATTTTTGTAAAAAAATATATTTTAGAGTGTAAATTTTTTTCGATCGAAAATTTCTTTTGAATGTAAAAAATAGTGGCCGAATAGTGCTTTTTGGCCGAAGCCGAGGCCGAAGCCGAATATTCGGTCGGACACTGAAAATTTGCACGCACACTTGGCAAAATCAAAAGTTGAAAGAACAAAATGCCACTCTTATAAAGTATGTTAACAAATAATGCAACAAAATACGTATGTTGTCTATATTGTATTTTACAATCAACATGAAAATATACATGAATGTATGTAGTTTCAAATTTGTTTGTTAACACTTTGATTTTTAGTTTGTATTCACCACGTTACGTTGCGATATGTATGTAGATGCAACATTTTTATTTTTTGTCAACATTTAGCATCATTATAACATTTTGACAAGTGTCCAGATACCGACAAAAAATCTGCTGAGTTAACAACAGACCGTCTGCATAGTTGGAAAACAACTTTTTTTTTAAGGAAATAATATGATGACATACGCAACAATCAAAAGTGTCTGGAAAAAATAATAGAGGAAATGAAGAGAGGGCTGTAAGAGTCATAGTGGCAGTGGTAGTTTTTTTTAACTGATATTTAAAATTTTTAAATTCTACAGAAAAATTTAAAAATATCTAAAATTCTGCTAAATTTTTTAAAATAAATAATGTCTCATCTGAGTCTGGCGTTGCTGAAGTACAATTCACTCATTTAATTGTATAGTGTCATAACTCAAAAAATGTATTTTTTGAATTATTCGTTATATCAGACTTTATATTGTGTCAAAAAATTGTATTTATATCTTCAGAAGATAACACGCCATTATTACATTTTCTATGTTCTATTGTAAAACCAGTTTTAATTGTAAACTTTAAACGCGTTTTCTGCAAAATCAAATATTTTAAGTTATGATACTATACAAGTAAATGAGCGAAATGCATTAAAAAACAAGTAGAAAAGTTAAATTCCACTTGGCCGAATCTATGAATACCCTCCACAATGCCCTTTTTAAGTGATACTACATTTTCCAACGTGAAAAAATATTATTTTTGATTAGAGATATTTTATTTTGTGTAAAAAAACTTTGCTTTTAGTAATTTTTTAAGAAAAAAAAATAATTTACGAATTTTTTTTGAGTGTAAAAATGTTTTCTAGTGTAAAATTTTTTTCGAGTGGATTTGTTTTTAGTGTAAAAATATTTTTGAGTGACAAAAATACGTTGTAAAATATTTTTGTGACTTATCAATGTTTTTAAAACATGTTTAACGGGTTTTCAACACGCGAATTTAAGGTGAAACTAATCTGAAATTCACGGTTTTGCTAATAACTTTTGAAACACTGAACCGATTTGGCTGAAATTCATTACGAACCAGACCAGAAGAACGACAAATATATATGCCAGCATCAGCGACGTATCCAGGATTTTGAAAACGGGGGGCCACAACTCCCAGAAATTTTTTGTCCTCGCCCATTTATTTTTAACTAGCACCCCCCCCCCCCCCCTCACGATTTTTTCTTTATTATTATAAAACAAAAATGTCTTTTAATAAAGATTAGAAACAATATGTTACCTAAAAGTATCACCATCAGAAATTTTACATTGGAATTGGTATTTGCGATAAATATCAAAATTAAACACTTTTTGCAATATTATGTTATAAATCCATTAAATTGCAAAAATTGAGAAAATTGTTTTCCAAAATTAAAAATATATAAACTAAATAGAATTTAACCGCCTTATTCCAAATCATCTTACCAAACTTTTTAAGCGTATTGATTTTTTTTCGATATTCGCGTTCGATATTTCAAACGCTCCTTTTTGTGGACCTACTGCTACGTATTCGTAAGTTTGCGGGTTCCATTTTCGAAACATGCAAGTGTGAAGATTAAAAAAAAAATTTATGGCTCACATAAGAGTTATAAGTGAGTGCCATATGAAAAAATTTATTAGAATCTAAAAATGTTTCCATTGAAAAAATTTTTAAAATTTGAGAATTTCCTATAGAAATACTATCTAAGATTTTAATATAGAAAAAGTGTCTTAGAATATTATAGTAGTTTGAAAATTTGTTATAGAAATTTATTTTCATGACTTGACACATAATTTTTATTAGATAAAACCAAAATTAAGTGTCTTTAAACATATTTTACTGATATTCCGATAGAAACGACTTGTTTTAACTGTATACGTCCATGACCAGCATCCTCAGAATTGCCCTTCGAAAGTAAGCGTGTTTTTATCTCGTAAATTCACGAAAAACCCTTGCCGAAATTAAGTCGTTTGTTCATAACTTTTGATCCACTGGACCGATTTTGCTGGACTGCATTACCAACCTGACCAGGTAAATGCCCAACATATGTGCCAAAATTCTGGAGTCTCCGTAAAATCGTTCAAAAGTTTGCGTGTTTTCAACAGACAGACGGACGGACATCGCTAGATCGTCTTAAAATCGATCGAGGATCATGAATATATATACTTTATGGCGTCCTAGACCAATATTTCAAGGTGTTACAAACGGAATGACAAGCTTATATATACCCTCTATCACTACAGTGGAGGGTATAAAATGAAACAATTTAGGCATAACCTTCTATGTATTATAATCATTTATTGAAGGCGTATGAGTATTATATTAAAATAGAAAACATGCATATTTCAATTACACATACGCTAAGAGGTTAGTTTTTTTTATTCATGAGCACTAGGGTGCGGCATATTTTCTTTTTTTCGAATTTCAAAATCGTCGTGGTCGGAAAAGTTGCATTTTAGGTCAATATTAACACAAAGAAATATTGGACCTGTAGGGCAACATCTTTGGGTTACTTTATTGACTTGAAAATCGGAATGTTCCGAACAAAGTGAAACAAATCTTGAATTTTTTAATTTAAAAAAAAAATTATTGGAAAAAATTATTGGCAGTCGGTCTCAATATTGACCCCTCTTGGGTGCACCATTAGACCGGTAGAGCCTCATTTAATAAAAGAAATTTATAAAAAAAATTAAAAAATGTAGGGGTAGGTGTTCTGAGAAAATTTTTTAATAAAAAAAGTATTGTGGGTTGTTTATATATTTGACTGCCCCAGGGTCACTTTTATAGCAGTTAGAGCGGTTGGAGCATATTAAAAAAAACACATTTTGTATGAAACCACTCTTAGGAACTGGAGATAAACAGTTAGTTTTTTCGTAAAGATTAGAAAACTACAATACAAATTTTTCAAAAAATAAAAAGATAGTAATAATCGTAATCCCTTGATCTTGCTGGGCAAAATATTTGTATAATCGATAGCAGATTTCCACACAAAATTTTCCAAAAAATCAAAAGTACAAACATTTTCAAAAATTAATTTTAAATTTAAAATCGTAAATATCGCACGCTATAATTTTTTTTTTTTAGAAATATTTTATTTTTAGTAAAAATATTTTTTTTTTTTTTTGTAATTTTTGTAAAAAAAAAAATTAGTGTAATTTTTTTTTTGTTGAGTGAAATTTTTTTTTTAGTGCAAAAAATATTTCTGAGTGACAAAAATACTTTGTAAAAAAATTTTGTGGCTCTCCAATGTTTTAAAAGCTGTTTTTTTTAAAGCTCTGTGTTTTCGCCACGTGAATTTAAGGTGAAACCAATCTGAAATTCACGGTTTTGCTAATAACTTTTGAACCACTGCACAGTGGTAAATTCCGGCCAAAACCCTATAACTTCTTTAATTTTCTATGTAAACTTATAAAATGTTGTAGGTAGGTTAAGAATATAGTAATAAACCAATTTCGCGAAAAAAAAAATTTTCCGCGAAATTTTTTTTTTTCCGCGAAAAAATTTTTTTTGTTCGCGAAATTTTTTTTTTGAAGGTGTTTTAAGATGTTGTGTCTTAATCGTCAGTATTTCATCCATCTTCTTTTTTTATGTGTTTTCCACAGCTCAAAAAGCTTTTTATATGATATATGTAAATGACCCAAATATAAAAGGCTCTAACTGAAAGACTTGGTTAAACTTGGTACTGATGTTAGTTAGTACTTACTTGGGAACCCTTATACTAATTTGTGGTATAGCGACTTAAGAGCAATTTTGAGCAAAAAGTATTTTTTTGGGCTTTCCAAAGTTTGTATTTTTTATATTTTTTTTATTTTTTTAGATTTATTTTCACCACCACTGTTTAAATTGATCCACGCACTCGAAATTGCCGAAATGCATATGACATGTAAAAATAATGCTAAATTTTCAAAATATATCAATATCAAGGCAAATTTTTTTTTTTTTTTAAGTTTACAGCCTACTTAGATTTCATAGTTGCAAATCACAACTTTTAAATTTAAAAAATAATAAATACAAATACTCAACTTTGCTTCGTTATAAAACCTAAACTAGTAAAGAGATTGGCACAAAATTTTTTAATCGCATGTTTTGAAGTGTTAGCTCTCATTTGGCATCAATTTGGAAAAAAAGAAAAGTTTTTTTTTTTTAGTTTTGGCCGGTTTTTACCTCTGTGCACTGGACCGATTTAGAAATTCAATACGAACCAGGCTAGGGGAACAACAAATATGTATGCCAAGCTTCAGCATTCTCAGAATTGCCTTTCAAAAGTTAGAGTGTTTTTTATCTTGTAAATTCACGAAAAACCTTTGTCGAAGTTCAGTATTTTGATCATAACTTTTGAACCACTGGACCGATTTCGCTGGATTGCAATACCAACCTGACCAGGGGGCTAATCACGTAAAACGAAAACGATAGACGATGCATAAACGACATCGAAATACATATCGTTTTGAAGGGAAATTTGAAAAAAAAAAATTAGATATATTTTGAATAGTTTAGGAGCAACAAGGCTCCAAAAATCGACGATAGTTAACTATCGTTTTACGTGATCACAGTCCAGGTAAATGTCCAACATATATGCCAAACTTCAGGAGCCTCCGTAAAGTTTTTCAAAAGTTAGCGTGTTTTCAACAGACGGACGGACATCCTTAGATCGTCTTCAAATCGATCGAGGATCATGAATGTATACACTTTATGGCGTCCTAGACCAATATTTCGAGGTGTTACAAACGGAATGATCAACTTATATATACCCTCTATCACTAGAGTGGAGGGTATAAAAAAACAAAAATTAAAAAAAAAAAAAAATGGAATTTGGACCATTTTTGAAGAAGTTATAAGTAAAAAAAAAAATAAGTAAAGGTTCAAGCTCCGAATTTTTGGAAATTCGATCTTTTTCAACGGGTTGTCAAAAAATTTTGAAAATTATGCATGATAAGTTGTTAAAGTGTACTAAAAACTGTGAAACTATACGTACATATTAGAGTTGTCAGTCGATTAAGAATAATTCGATTAATCGATCAAACAAACCCCAACTCTTGTTCGAATAATTCAAAAATGACGATTTTCGAATAACGAATAAATCGATTAATTAATGTCGATTAATCGAACAATTTTTTTTAATTAAAAAATTAAATAAATGCTTAGAATTTGATTTATTCTCATAAATTTTGAAAGATTTTATACAAAATGTAGGAAAGTTAAAATATATTGTAGCCATAGCCCTGGATAGCACATCCATTATAGAATTAGGGGGAGTTATCAAGTTTTTAATAAATAGTTTAGAAAAAATTAATAATTCTTTTGCATCAGACTAACTAAAACGTATTAAAATAGGAATTAATGAGAGACGTATAAATGTGTTAAATACGTTAATAATTTTTCTAAATTCTGGAAATTTTCCGAGCAATGAAAGTTTCTTAAAATATTCTCCAAAAAGCGAAACAAAGAATATGCAAATAAATTATACTCCAGATTATTTTATGTTGAAAGTAATCACAATAATTCAGATAAAAGTATTGAAATAGAGGAAGTTATTAGTAATGAAAATAATAATCGTTTATGCGAGTTAAATAATTCAATTCAAAGTATTAAAAATTCAGAAAATAAAAAGGACTTTAGCGATACATCAGACGATATGGTATATTTGGAAAAATCAGAAAAAAGAACAGAAAAAATAGATAAACTTTTTTATGCTCATCTTACTATATCACCTACTTCAACAATTAGCGAAAGAGTGTTTTCAAAGTCTAATTTAATAAAAACCAAAAGCAAAAAAATTAAGTCAACTTTTATTTTTAAAAGATTATTTCTTAAGAACAACTTAAATTGTCTTATTTGACAAAAATTCAAATCATTTATGATATATTTTGTCTGAATATTTCAAGTAATAGTTTGTATTTTAATTATTTCTCAACAAGTATTAAAATCATCATTCATTAATTAAAAGTGATCTCAGTTATTCAATTTTAAAGTTTTTTTAACTCTTAACTATTTTATTTTTAAGTTTTGTATTCATTTTTCCGTTAATAAAAATTTTAACTTTCTTATTTTAAGATTTTTTATATGAATTGTTTATTTTTTTGTTAATAAAAATATTTTTTAAAATAATTTTTTTATTCGTTATTCTCTTCGATTAATCGAATAAATTTTGATCTTTAATCGTTTGATCGAACGAGGAAAAACCATTATTCGAATTATTCGAACAAATTTGAAAGTCGAATAATTGACAACTCTAGTACATATGTACGTTAGAGCGACTCAAAAAAAAAGTGATTTAGTTACCCCTCTGAAAATAAAGATTGATATGTTTTATGATGATTCCCAAAATATTTGGGTTTTAGCGTTGATCATCCGTGAGCTGGACCATTTTTAAAAAAGGTATTTTTTTCAGTTTTTCGAATTTTTTTGTACTTTGCTCCAAGACGACATAAATAAAAGTTGGTATCATCGAAAAGAGTTTTTGACGCAGCATCCAATGGTATATAAAACTTGACCACTTGCGACCTACTAATTGAGATATTTAACTAAATACATATTTTCGTTGCGGGTTTTCATACAAATTCTACGTATTTGAAAATAATGTTCTGCTTTTCAAATTGAATCTGTTTTAAAATATTGTTAATTTATTTATTTTTTGTAATTATTCTCATAAAACGCCAAAATCGCGATAAATTTTATCTTTTTTCAAATATAGGCAATATGGGTATCAAAATTTTTCATTTTTCAATTATAATAACCTTGTGACAAGTAAAATATCTGTTTTCGAATCATGGATGCTGTGAGATAAATTTAAGTTCGTAAATATTAATTTTAACAATGTTCTGCTTTTCAAATTGAATCTGATTTAAAATAATGTTAATTTATTTATTTTTTGTAATTATTCTCATAAAACGCCAAATTCGCGATAAATTTTATCTTTTTTCAAATATAGGCAATATGGGTATCAAAATTTTTCATTTTTCAATTATAATAACCTGGTGATAAGTAAAAGATCTGTTTTCAAATCTAAGATGCTGTGAGATAAATTTAAGTTTTTAAATGTTAATTTTTTAACAATGTTCTGCTTTTTAAATTGAATCTGTTTTAAAATAATGTTTATTTTTTTTTTTTATTATTCCCATAAAACGCGAAAATCGCGATATATTTTTTCTTATTTTAATATAGGCAATATGGGTATCAACGTTTTTCATTTTTCAATTATAATAATCTGGTGATAAGCAAAAGATCTGTTTTCAAATCTAGGATGCTGTGAGATATATTTAAGTTTTTAAATATTATTTTTTTAGTTGAATACATATATGAAATGAGAAAAATAGTTACTAACAGAACACCAGATTATTATAATTGAAAAATGAAAAAATTTGATACCCATATTGCCTATATCAAAAAAAAAAACACAAGTATATCGCGATTTTCGCGTTTTATGTGAATAATAAAAAAAAAATAAAAAAATTAACATTATTTTAAAACAGATTCAATTTGAAAAGCAGAACATTGTTAAAAAATAATATTTAAGAACTTAAATTTATCTCACAGCATCCTTGATTCGAAAACAGATCTTTTACTTATCACCAGGTTATTATAATTGAAAAATTAAAAATTTTGATACCCATATTGCCTATGTTAAAAAAGATAAATATATCGCGATTTTCGCGTTTTATGTGAATAATTACAAAAAAAATAAATTAACATTATTTTAAAACAGATTCAATTTGAAAAGCAGAACATTATTTCCAAATACGTAGAATTTGTATGAAAAACCGAAACGAAAATATGTATTTAGTTAAATATCTCAATTAGTAGGTCGCAAGTGGTCGAGTTTTATATACCATTGGATGCTGCTTCAAAAACTCTTTTCGATGATACCAAATTTTATTTATGTCGTCTTGGAGCAAAGTACAAAAAATTCGAAAAACTGAAAAAAATACCTTTTTTAAAAATGGTCCAGCTCACGGATGGTCAACGCTAGAACCAAAATATTTTGGGAATCATCATAAAACATATCAAGCTTTATTTTCAGAGGGGTAACTAAATCACTTTTTTCTCTTCCATACAAGTTGAGTCGCTCTAATGTACGTATGATTAACATTAATTCCTACAAAAAAATTACTCATACGCTTAGATGTTCTACTTTTTTCTTTAACAAATCCCACATAAGAATGTTAATCTTATCTTTTAATTTTGTTGCATTTAAGAAAACGAATATTTTCTTTAGTTTCTTTACTAATTATCCCCAGTTAATTACTGTTGTTTTTTTTCTTTTTCTTTCTTTTGAATCACATAACACCGTTCTTAGTAAATAAATACTACAACTACTCAAATATTAACTGGCTTAACACATTTGCTAAATGTCTTATTATTACTACTTCATTTCCTTATCCCGTTTTATTTTCACTATGCTAATTTGCTGTTTTTACAAACAATTAGTCATTTCGAATTCAGTCATTTTTTTGACATTTTTTCCCTCTTATCACTTTTGTATTTTGTTTGTTTCTTCTATTTAACTTTTCTCTCATTTTCCACTTGTTTAAATATTCTTCTTACCACTTTGTTTAGTTTTTTAGATAGATGTCCAGTAGGGTGGAGGGATTTCCGTTTTTTCTATTTTGCTTAGAGTCGGGTTTGGAAGAGTTTCCTTTTAGGAAAATATTTGATCTGTAGCGCAATGACTTTGGGTTCCTTTCTTGCCATGAAAATCGGGAAACTACGAACAAAGAAAAAATAAATATATTTTTAAATTTGTTTTTCCTAAAAATTTTAGATAATATTAGGACATCACTGAAAAATCGTTCTTATTTTGAATGGAAATTAAAAAAAATATTTTTAATTTATTTAAAAAAAATATTAAAAAATGAATACACAGAAAAAAATAAAAAAATATATTTTATCAAATTTTTAATACTATTGAGTAAAAAATTACTCAATTTTGCACCAGTAAACGACTTAATAGTATTGAATAAATTTTTAATAAAAATTTATTAAATGCTTGAAAAAAAATTTGAGTAAATTTTTAATTGACACAATTAAAAATTTACTCAAAATTTATCTATTTTTTTTTTTTTTAAGTTTAAAAAAGTTTTTAATTTTTTACAAAAAAAAAACACAAAAAACTTGTTTATTCAAACTTTGTCAAACATATTTATGTCTCAAAAAACATAGGAAAATTTTATAAAGACGATTGCAAACTTTCATATACATTAGAGTGTCCCTTATTTTGGAAATGTTGGAAATGTTGAGACGGTACCCCCTCATTTTTTTCCTTTTGACTAAAAAATAACTCAGGAAAAATTTTACGCCCCTGCGACCACGCCTTCCCTACGCGACGGGGCCTTAAAGAACGGGGCCTTAAAAATAATTTTTCCATACAAACCAAAAATTTTTTTTTTGATTTTTAATTTTTTAAGAGCGGGGCCTTAAAAATAATTTTTCCATACAAAGCCAAAAAAATTTTTTTTGATTTTTAATTTTTTTGTTATTAATTATAATATTACTTGATTAGCTTATTCACGACAAAAAATTTGATTTTGGTGGGATGAGGCTTTCAGTTCTAAAAAATTTTTCGAAAAAAAAAATTAGAGCTTTATGGGTCCTACAGTAAAAATTTTTAAAAAAATATTTTTTTTTAGTTTTGACAAGCAACGGTTTTAGTTGTAATGTTGCTTTTAGTGGTAAATATTCATAAAAAAATATTACTCATATCTGTGACATCTTGATCGTGTATCGAAAAACATCAAAAATGCATTTTTACCCTTTTTTAGATCACGATAAAGATGTCACAGATAGGAATAATATTTTTTTATGAAAATATATCAGTAAAAGCAACAATTCAACTAAAACGGTTGCTTGTCAAAACTAAAAAAAAAATATTTTTTAAAAATTTTTTACTGTAGGACCCCAAGAGCTCTAAATTTTTTTTTTCGAACATTTTTTTAGAACTGAAAGCCTCATCCCACCAAAATCAAATTTTTTGTCGTGAATAAGCTAATCAAGTAATATTATAATTAATAACAAAAAAATTACAAATCAAAAAAAAATTTTTTTGCTTTGTATGGAAAAATTATTTTTAAGGCCCCGCTCTTTAGGGCCCCGTCGCGTAGGGAAGGCGTGGTCGTAGGGGCGTAAAATTTTTCCTGAGTTATTTTTTAGTCAAAAGGAAAAAAATGAGGGGGTACCGTCCCAACATTTCCAACATTTCCAAAATAAGGGACACTCTAATATATAAATACAAAAAACTATAAACTAAACGAGAATTGAAAAAACTATGAGAGTTTAAAAAAAATAAAAAAAAACTATTAAATTTTTATTAAATTATTTACTTAAATTGTTTTTAAAATTTTTAAGTAAATTTTTAATTGTTTCAATTAAAAAAATACTCAATTTTTGTTTTTTAAATTTAAACATGTGATTACTCAAATTTGTTTCCTCCATATTTTTTTCCGTGTACGATCATCATAAAAACCTTTTTTCAGTAATGACCTAATTTTCAGAAAAAAAATCATTTTTTTTTACTTTGTTCGAAATTTTCTGATATTCAAGTCGAAAAAGAAACCCAGAGACATTACCCGCCAAATCCAATATTTGTTTGTGTTAATACTGACCCTAAAAGGCAACTATTCTGACCTCGATGTTAAGGCAAATCGAAAAAAATCTTCTCTACAAAATCGCCCCACCCTTATGTCCAGTATTTAATCCTGTTAGTTTAGTTTTGTTGAAAATTGTATTCCTCCTATTGTCGTGGTGGTGTTACACTTATGTATGCAGTGCCAAATAAGGCTTAAGCTCAGACAGTAAAATGGATTCAAGTGGAATTAATTAAAAATTTAAAACAACAAAAGAAATTTAGAACTTGAAATAGTTTATTTTTGTTATATTGCAGTATAATTAAAATTTAAGTAGAGACGTTGTAGTGGTCAGAACAAAAAAAAAAAAAAGAGCTGAAAAAGGATTAAAGAAAAGTGTTTAATGAAATTAAACAAAAAAGAATGGACTTTAAATAATATCAATTACAAACAAAAAAAAGTTATCAGTAGGGATGAGATTTTCATGCACTACAAAATCTAAAATATGCGCTAAAAAATCCAAAATATGCACAAAAAAACCTAAAAATATGCACTAAAAAATAAAATGTGTGCAAAAAAAATCTTGTTTTCAAAGGAAAAACTTCTAAAAAAGCAAAAAATAACGCCGTGTTAAATAGTCATATTTAAAACTTTATATAAGCAAGAGTTTTTGAGAAATTAAGAATATCTATAAAAAAAATTAAAAAGAAAAAAAAATAATTTTTATTATTTTCAAAATAAATTTTTAAAATTTAAAATAGTTTTTGAAATAAATAAATAACAATTTGTGTTTTTGCTAATTTATGCCAAAATATGCAAAAATATGCACTTAAAAGTTTGAAATATGCACAAAATATGCATTTAAAACCAAAATATGCAAAAATATGCATTTTCACCCAAATATGCAAAAATATGCAAAAACAAATCGATGCCATTTTAACGCAAATTTTTTGATTCGGAAAGATAATTGGTCGATATCGTTTTTAGACTATCGACAAAAAACATGCATTTGCATGAAAATCTCATCCCGAGTTATCAGTAATATTCGCAGATTCTCAATATAATGAAAATTTCTTTATTCTAAAATGGCTCAGAAGTTAAGAATTTTCTATTCAAAAATGTCTTAAATTCTGACAATTTTTCTACTAAAAAAATTTCTTAGAATCAAAGATTTTTTTCTATACAACACATGTCTCAGAATCTGAGAATTTTGTTATACAAAAAATATCTCTGAATTTGAACATTCTTCTGAGCGAAAAAAGTTTTTAAATCTGGGAATTTCTCCAATTAAAATATCTCTTAAATTATAAAAACTATGTTAAATTCTGATTAATTTTTATTAAACAATAAAAATTGTTTTATTCGACCTTTAAAATATTATATTTTGAGGATGTTTATTCTGGCTCGAGGTCATTATTTTCTTTACTAATTAAAACCATGGTATTCTCATAGCATAATTTTCAAGAAAAATATTTTTCTGTTTTAAATTTATTTTGGTCATTTTTACAAGACTTAATCGACAAGTGTTTCGAAATTTGTCAGATTCCAATGTCAAGATTATTTAGCAAAATTAGAAACTAGTATAGTACAATTTCTTCGTCTTTCTAATTCCCATTGTGGATAGAGTCGAATATGTATTAATATTTTAGTTTGTGAGCAAACGATTTGTCATTAGACTCGTTTGGTACTTTGTAGTAAATCGTTTCTAATTTTGCTAAATAATCTTGACAATGGAATCTGACAAATTCCGAAACACGTGTCGATTAAGTCTTGCAAAAATGACCAACATAAATAAATTTAAACAGAAAAATATTTTTCTTGAAAATTATGCTATGAGAATATCATGGTTTTAATTAGTAAAGAAAAACAAAACATAATTATGTTAAATTTTTTGCAAATTTTTAAGTAAAACTTGCGTTCTTACAAGGGAAGTATCTCAACCCTTATGAACCGATTTGCATGAAACGTAAAATATATATAAAAGAGACAATTCTAAGGTTGGGGTGTCTCGGCTTATCGGCCATATCGGGGATTTAAGGGTTTAAAACATGGGTCAAAAAATGGCGAAAAAATAGTTTTTTGGATTTTTCAGCCATTTCTTTCTTACAAACTATACGATGTTTACATATGAGAATAAAGTTTTTTTTAATGCCTATCTAACGGTGGCATAGCCTTGTAAAATGTTGGCTTCGTTAAATACTTTTTTCATGAAAATGTGTAAATTTTGGGGGGCATTTATATGAAGACATAGACCTACGATGTCCATATGAACACGAAATAATCTTTGTTAAATTTAAGTCGACACGTATTTTTGCGCTAGAGGATATTCCTGTTAGTTCGTGAGTTATCGAAATTTTCCCGGAGGTCCATATAGTTTCATAAGGGGACAACGAAATTTTGAAACACGAAAAGCCGAGACACCCCAACCTTAAAATCGTCTCATTTATATATATTTTAAGTTTCAGGCAAATCGGTTCATAAGGGTTGAGATACTTCCCTTGTTAGTATGCAACGTTTTTGCCATTTTTAAAACCCCTAAAATTATGCAATAGATTTTTTTAATTTTGTTTATTAAGAAATTTCTGATTAATTTTTATTAAAAAATAAAAATTGTTTTATTCGACCTTTAAAATATTATATTTTGAGGATGTTTATTCTGGCTCGAGGTCATTATTTTCTGGCTCGAGATTAAGTCTTGCAAAAATGACCAACATAAATAAATTTAAACAAAAAAATAATTTTCTTGAAAATTATGCTATGAGAATATCATGGTTTTAATTAGTAAAGAAAATAATGACCTCGATCCAGAATAAACATCCTCAAAATATTGTTTATTAAGCTTAACTAAAAGCAAATTGAGGTATCTTATTTTCGTTTATTTTAAATATTTGTGTTTACCATTGTGTATGTTAACAAAAAAAGTTTGTAATCTTATATTCCCAAAAAATTCTCTATATCTTTTTAATCTTAAAAGCAACAAGACCAAGTTTTAAAATTTGTGGTTATAATTTAGTTTAAAGTTTTTAAAAATTTTGCAAATAAAAAAGTGAACAGATACATGGCAGTTGTGGGTAGTTTTAAAAACACTTAAATGTAAACCATAAAATTGTGGTGTTGTCTTTCAAGTAATTTTAAAAGAAGTATGCTATAATTGGCAGTGCGAAATCAAAAATACCCTACACACGGTATATATAAGTTTTTCATTCTGTTTGTAACACCCTGAATTAATGGTCTAGGAACCCATAAAGTATACATATATATTCATGATCCTCGATCGATTTCAAGTCAATCTGTTTGTTTGTCCATCTGTTAAAAACATGCTAACTTTTGAAAGACTTTATTCGGGCTGCTGAAGTTTGACATATACACTCACAGCAAAATACGGTTGTCTCAACCGGTTAAGGTTCCAACCTCAGATTGAGGTTGTGGCAACCGGTAAATTACAGTTGTGGCAACCGACAAATACCGGTTGTAAGAACCTCAAATAACGGCATTTGCCGGTTGTGGTAACCGTTTTGCCGGTTGTTATAACCGGAGCTGTGTTTAATATATTTTCAATATTACGTCAAAATACAAAATAAAATCCCAATTATAAAACTCGATTTTTTAATTTTTTTCGGTTTTTTTTTATTGTTTGCAAAAAATATATAATAATATAAATGACTTAAAAATTAAAAATATTACATAAATGCTACATTTTAATGTTTCTTAAATTCGTTTGCTAAAAATCCCATACAAAGAATTTTTCTTCTCAGAATCTGAGACTTTTTCTATACGAAAAATGTCTCAAAATCTGAGACTTTTTCTTTAGAATAAATGCCAATGAATCTTAATCTTTTTCTATAATAAAAATGTCTCAAAATCTAACACGTTTTATATGGAAAATTAGAGAATGTCCCAGATTTTGAAAAATTGTTCAAAATCTGAGACATTTTTCGTATAGAAAAAAGAGACATTTTTCGTATAGACATTTTTCGTATAGAAAAAATCTCAGATTCTGAGACATTTTTTGTATAGAAAAACTTTTAGATTTTCTATACATTTTTCTAGACATTTTTCCTATAGAAACATTTCAGATTCTAAAAACTTTTTCCTATAGAAAAGTCTCCAATTCTGAAACATTTTTCCTACCGAAGAACTCTCAGATTCTGAGACACTTTTGCTACAGATTCTGAGAGATTCTTCTTTAGGAAAAATGTCTTAAAATCTAAGAGATTTTCTGCAGCAAAAATGTTTCAGAATCTGACATTTTTGATAATGGAAAAAAGTCTTTTTTTTAAAGGAAAAATATCTCAGAATTAAGACTTTTTCTATAGGAAAAATTTCTCAGAATCTAAAACTTTTTTTATACAAAAATGTCTCAAAATTTCTTTCTCAAATTCTAAGTACTTTTTTATATAGAAAAAGTTTCAGAATCTCAGTATTTTTTCTATAAAAAGTCTATAGAAAAAGTCTCCGATTCTGAGACAGTTTTTCTATAGAAAAAGTCTCAGTTTCTGAGACAGTTTTTCTATAGAAAAAGTCTCAGTTTCTGAGACATTTTTTCTATAGAAAAAGTCTCAGATTCTTTGACATATTTCTCAAAGAAAGTCCTAGATCCTGAGAGATTTTTCATATAGAAGTCTTAAATCTTTAAACTTTTTTCCTTTAGAAAATGTCTGATATTCTGAGACATTTTTCCTACAATACAAAAAGAATCTCAGACTATGAGACATTTTTCCTTCAGAAAAAGACCAGATTTTGAGCCATTTCACTACAGAAAGTCTCAGATTCTGAGCAGAAAAAAAAATCTCATTTTGTTACACTTTTTTCTAGAGAAGAGCTGCGGAGAATACCTGATTCATATTGAGATTTCAAAGATGTCTAAATAAAAGTTTCTAATAAGAGGCAATTTCTTCAAATCTTTGTAGAATAGATGGAAAGTGTTGACCAAGTTGGAAAATCTGCAAGATAAATTTGCATTAGAAGAATTGTTTTTTAAGATTTATAATTGTTTTTTAAGGGTTGGAAGTTGTAGCAACGTTTTTTTTTTTGAGTTTGTGGCAATTGGCACACAAATATTTAAAAAAAAAATTTAACAACCACAATTTACGGTTGCTGCAACCGTATACAGATGTGACAACCGTAACTCGGTTGTAGCAACCGCAACCCGGTTACGACAACCGTATTGCGGTTGTGGCAACCTAATTCTAACCGATTTTTTATGAGAGTGTACGTTTGTAATTTACCTTGTCAGGTTGGTATTGCATAAGTATTAGCGATATCGGTCCAGTATAAGCCAACTTGTGAATTTGAGATTAGTTTCACCTTAATTCACGTGTTTAAAAAACCATTAATAAATACATTTTTAAGGTACAAAAATATTTTACAAAGTATTTTTGTCACTCAAAAATATTTTTACACTTAACATTTTGCTTCAAAACCACCACAAAAATGTTCTAAATCAATTTTTTAAAAAACTTTAATTGTTGGACAGGTCTCTAGCAATAATTTGGCTTTTACAGATTGAAAAAATATCATTTAGTCGACGAGTTATAGCCAAAAAACCATATAAACAATATGCTAAAAATCGGCATTTGACAGAAAAGTTAGAAGATCGATTAAAAAAAAATCGATCTAACATAAACAAACGCCGCGATACGGGTCTTCTAATTTAGCCTCTATTTTCACCCCTCACTCTCAGAATCGACCTAACTTTTGCTAACCTGAATTTGTTCCACAATATAGATTTATTTTAAGCAAAACCGTTTTTAAATTTTTGTAAAAATTTTTTAGTGTATATTTGTTCTTGCGAAAAGTTTTGTTGAGTGTAAAAAATTGTTTAGGCTCAAAACCACTTTCATAGGGCACCTCCGATTGTCCGAAAACTTGCATACGGGACAGTGGGAAGGAAAATAAGAGTTACCGGTTTTTTCTTAGATGTTCAATCTCACATTTAGCGGGTCAAAGGGGTGGACAAAAACGGGATTTTTGCTTTTTTTTACAATTTTCACATTTCTTCAGAAGAAATTATATGAACATTTTATACAGATCGAAAGGTTTTTTTATTCAGTCATATTCGGCCAAAAATATGGGCGAGGCCCAAATCGATTATTCAGTCGGACACTAAAACATTTCCTGAATTTTTTGAAATTAATATCAGCGATTGTAAAATAATATAAATTTATAATAATTAATCTACGTAATAAATAATTTTTAATATGAATTAAAAATATTTTCCCAAAATTAACTTATTATCTACTGCAATAATAATTTTACTATAGTTTTGATTTCCCATTATTAGGTAAATGACTACTACGTAATCAAAAAAAAAAAAAAAAAAACTATATGCTGCTACCAGTGTTGCCATATATTTTTTTGAAAAATCTTTTTATTTCTGAAAAAAAAATCTTTTTTTTGTGAAAAAAATCTTTTTTTACAAAAGTATTAAAATAATTAAAAATAAATACAAATTTATGTATTTTCAATTCAATTTGTATATCAATAGACTTGCCAACCGTCCAGTTTTCGTCGGGACAGACCAGTTTTAGAGTGGAGTGTCCCGTGTCCCGACGATATCCTGAACGGGACGCCATTTGTCCCGTTTTGAGAAAAAAAAACTAATTTTTTCATTGTCACAAAAAATAAATCGTAATCTTATATATTTATTTTTATCAGTAACACTGGCATTTTTTTAAATATATTTTTTATTTCATTTGTCAACTTTCAAATGAATTAAAATTTTAACAGAGCGTGATTTTTTGTAGAGGTTTTTTTTTTATTATTTTAGTAAATATTCTTTCCAATAAATTTGCACAAATGTTAAACTATTAAATTTTTCACAGGAAAATGAACAGAAAAAGAGCTGCAGATATAAATGAATCGGCAGCAACACAGGAAAAGGATGAAAATAGAACGAAAAGGTATTGCAAATTTCAACCAGATCACGGTGTGGTTGAACAAGTTTAATTAAAAGTTCGCTGCAAATGAAATTTTATTGCAGATTATGTTAGTTGGCACCCGTACAAACATTTAAAGCCCAATTTGGAAAAAATCGTTAGTGGGGTTTTTACACTCAAAATAATTACTATGTTAAATACTCTGTAAAATGACTGTAATCTCAATTCGACAGATATTTGACAAATTTATCTGTCGAAATACAGATTTTAAGAAAATACTTTGTATTTTCTTGTGACCGAAAAACTAAATTTTATCTGTAATTTTACTTTTTACTTTGTAATCTCTATTTTACAGATAATAAACAGAGTTTTTTCGTTAAAATACGGATTTTAGAAAAATACCTTGGATTTATCTCGTAACCAAAATACTAAATTATAAATTTCATTTGTAATTTTACTTATTGCTCTGTAAAAATAAAAATCACTTCACAAAAACTTCCAAATATGACCGATAAACCCCTCTTTAAAAAGTGTCTTGAATTACAATAAAAACTGGTAAACACGAGGGTGACGTGTAAAATTGGAGTTACTTGTTAAAAACTCGTAATATTCACAAAAATAAACCACTATATTTACAATTTGGAAGCATTAAAGCGGGCAAGTTTAACAAAATATTAATTAATGTTTTTGATGCAGAGAAGTTTTGCTCATAAAATGGATTTAACTAAAACTTTGTAAATTTACAGAGTTTTTTTTTGTAAAATTTTGAACTCATAAAATGCATTTAACTAAAACTTTGCAAATTTACAGAGTTTTTTTGGTAAAATTCTTTTCGGTTTTATCAATATTTTACAGATAATTCTATAAATTAACAGTTTTTATTTATCGAAATCATTTTACAGTGTTTTCTTCGTAAAATAACAAAAAATCTTGCTGGTTGGAAATCTATGGTATTTTCTGCTGGCTCAGCAGAGTATCTCTGTAATTTAACAGAGTGATTATTTTGAGTGTAAGATAATAAGATTTTCAACTTATTGGATGCTACAGAAAAACGGTCCAACTTGTGTTAAAGTGTAACATATGATAAATAAAGGTTGATGTCCTGAATCTAAGTCCTTTTGAGACGTTATAGAATTTTTGAGACGCCAATTTTTTTTTTTGTTTTTTAGTGGTGTCCCGTTTTGGAAATTTCAAAAGGTGGCAAGTCTATATATCAAGTGTAAAAAAAAACAACCCAGCGTTCATTTGGAGCTCGAAAAGACTCATAAAAAGTCCTTAGGCGCTCAGAAAACATAATAATATGAGTGGTTTTTTCTTTCAAAATGGTCCCTTTTTCTGAGCGCTCTTAAAATATAATAATAATAATTTTGATCCAATGATCAGTTTTTATTTAGTTTTCCCAATATATGTGGTAAGATATTTTATTAGCGCAGCAAATACACAATTTAAGTGAAAAATTATTCTATGTTACCAACTTACAGATTTAAGTGAATATCAGGTGGAATTTTCATATGGCGACCAAGTCAAAGAATGGTCTGATTTTAAATGGATTTAATAAAGTTACCAAGCTTAAAACAAAATTTTAATCGAATATCTCATATTTTCATAGAACAAAGCCATATTTATTTGTAACCGTATACATAGACTGAAGGACGGACACGCTAAGTCAACTCAAATAGTGATTTTGAATCGGTCGGTATACTAAAAGGTTGGTCTAGAACCAATATTTCGGGTGTTTACAAAAAAACACTGATTTACAAAAAAAAACAATGATGCTTTTTATTATTTTTTATTATTATTAACTAATTAAGAAAAACTTGAAAAAACTTCATCATTTTCCAAAAAACTTGTTTTTTTAGAAAAAATCTTGAAATCTTTTTAGCACCTCAAAAAACTTGCAAAAAAAGGGAAATCTTGATATATGGCAACACTGGCTGCTACTAACTAT